>WNWU01000075.1:3423578-3436839 GCA_012654045.1 Ptyas mucosa
AGAAGAAGAAGAAGAAGAAGAAGAAGAAGAAGAAGAAGAAGAAGAACTAGAACTGAAGATAACACCGAGATGTCACAGGGAGGGGGCGATGTACTAAATGTTCGTTTGTTTTTATAAAAAACAATAAAAAGTTATATTTAAAAAATGTTAATATTAATAGCAACTGTTCTGTCCCCACTCCATGTTAGTCTGTGCGCAGCTCGACGTGCAGCTAAACCCACCTATCCTCCAATAAAACATAAGATAAGGAGGAGGCCACCTCCTCTCAACCCATAACAGGATCTTGAGTGGAAACATCTTGAATTCAACGCAGCTTAAAATGCAACAGGTGGAGGCAGGCGAAGGTGTCCAATAAACCAAGATGGAGCCATGCCCACACAAATGAAGCCCTGCCCACTTTTTTGGAGTAGCTGCCACCTTAACGTGGTTGACCTCTCTGTTGGTGCTGCGGAGAACAGCTCCACTCGATGGTGTCAACGCCTTCTTTGTGGTTTTCCGACCCCTCCCATCCAAAACATGTCTATGGCTGGTACCTGCTAATCTTCAGGGAGGAGGAAGAGGAGGAGGAGGAGGAGGAGGAGGAGGAGGAGAGGAGGGAGTTTCATGGACAAGTGATTATTTTTCCTGCATGGTGCTGCCCCGCAAGTATCAAGGAAGGGGAGAACATTCCTCAGGATTGCCACATCATTGGGTGTTACGGAAAGACTCACAATGACCAGCCTGTTGAGGAATATTATGTAATGGATGTCCTAGATCCATGTTGTCATTTTCTACTTGAATTCCCCCAGATTTGTGGAGTTTGCTTTCATTTTTTTGCAGAGTACATATTAATATTATTCCTCCACTCATTTCTCCTTGCAGAGAAATGCCTTCCTATATATCTCAAAATTCAGGATAGGAGGAATTCCACGCAAGGGGCTCCTCAATGGGACCCAAGCAAATTGCCCTTGAGTTCAGCTACCAAAAAATATACAAGAGTATGGACCTTTTCTTAGGTAGCTTCCAGAAGTCCCATCCCTTGCGAATCAAAAGTGGGGACTAGCTTATCACCAACCAGCTCGTTGGTCTTCACAAGGCTAAATCGACCAATTTGACCCAACAGATCTGGGCTCAGGTTCTAAAGCAGCACAAAAAAGCTGAAGGTTCATAAATCCAAGAAAGATATTTGGGATGGGCTGTTGGAAACACAGCATCCTAGAATTGTAGAGTTGGGAAGAACAGAACTCAGAAATCATCTTGCAATGTGCAAGAAAAACCAAGCAGCCTGTTGATGCGAGGTGGTTTCCCACCTCTTCAAAAAACCACCCCAGAGGTGGAGAGCCCAGAATAAACTCCGTAGCTGGAGTCATTTCTGAACATCTGCACAAGCCAGATGAGGAAAAGCAACCGAGGATCCTGACACGTCTTCGTTAGGTTTCCAGGAGAGAGATGCTACAGATTCCATCCATGCCCAAATCAGAATTTAAGTGGGCAATTATGATAGAAGGAAAGGAAGAGACCAAAAACACCTGCCATTTTGTGGGCAAAAGGTATCTCTGAATGAGAAACAGTCAACTCCCTACAAATGGGATGTGGCTGATCTGATTTTCTGGCAGAAAAGCAAACATATATTCAAATAGGAAAATATTATTTCTCCTATGAGCAACAGTACACTCATGCACAATTATTGCCACGTACAGCTCGATAGCTCTTCGTTTTGCACGTAAGTGCACAGATAGAACAAAACGACGCAACCACAGATGGACACGAGTGCAGAGTAGGATACAAATAGACCTGCAGTGGGTACTCGGATTCCTACGGCTGCACAAACCCACATCCATACACACATGTGCAAAAGGCTCTCTCACAACCCAAATATGAATGCGTGCACCGGGGCACACGCCATATTTATCCATTGTCGAGCAACCACATTGGTGCGAATGTGCACAATTTGCAAGGCCCACGAGTCTCGTCTTCCGGAAGGCAGGCAACGTTCTGTGCATTTGCATGCTTCTGCAAAAGGCACCGGAGTTTGACGAAATAAAATTAAGCAGGAGCCAAATGCATACCTGGCAACGATATGCACGCGGGTGTAAAATATGCAGACCTTCTGAATGCTGCAAAAATAGCTTTGTTTGGGCATGCACAGAACACAGTGTGCGATGCACCTCAAACATCTTTGTGGGACTCCCCTATCCAAATGGAAACAAGCATTAAGATAGCACACAGTCATGTAGAAATTCACAAGGGCACTTCCCAAGTATGCATGCTGTATGTGCAAAAAAACACAACCCTGCAAACATACCAAAGGACACAATCATGCACAAACATGTAGGAAATTGGTATGCACACACAGAGACATGCAAACACGCAGACTCTCTCTGATATATCTTGGTAATTTTGCAGATAGCAAAGAGCGACATCAAAGCAGACTGGGGAAAATTGTCCCGTTTCTGCACATTGCACAGGTATTTCCCTCCCCTCCAACTGCTGTACTTTTAACCTCCCACAGCAAATCTCTTCTTTGGGGGGGGAAAGCCCCCTTTTTTGGGGGGAAAGCCCCCTCTGCATGGTGCAGCAGGTAGATATATCAATCTCTTGGCGCGTCTGGTAGGTTTTCCATAGTTCAAATGAAACCTGGCCACTCCGTTTCTCCACCACAATTCCAACCAAATTGGAGGTATCCTTGGGAAGGACTGAGCCTCTGGTGCATTGCTGGCTGGCTGCAAATCCCTTGTTTGTAGCTCTGCAGATCTTTGGTTTTTCTCCACCTGGGATCTGCATTTCTGGCTGACAAGTCATTCCTTCACTCTCTTCAGGTTACCTGACTGTCCAGGTGACGCACCAGCATCCCAGCTCCTGCTTTCTCTTCAATTTCTCCAAGATGGACAGGCTGCATTCCACTTCTGATTACTCGAGGCTGGGCTTGGCTCCTTCCTAGCGAACTCCACTCATTAAGCGCTCTCCAGTATCTGCAATTAGCTGCTGAATTGTTTGCCTGTATGAACGTGGTGAGCAGCAATTATATAACAGCGGCCTTTTCACTGGCACTGTAATTATCTTTCCCGAGCCAACGTGGTACAATCCGGAGTCCTGTGTGCCTTTGGGGTGGTTCTGGAGTCTTTCCATGCGATGCGAGGGCGGTTTTGGTGAGAAGCAGGAGTCCGCTCTGTACCAGCGATACCTGCCTGGTGCAATTCCCAACATCGTTGGAGCACCGCAAAGAGACACACCTCTGAAATAGAACGGGCGCACAATAAGGAAGAAATTGTTCCAGCTTTTCAGCTGTTGGTTTCTGCAGGGGAAAAAAAAAAATAAATCATTTGGTAAATTGATTTGTGTGGCCTGGGAAACTAACCCATGATGAAAGAATCCTGTGTCTGAAGATAGAGGATCAGGCAGGGAGGTGAGGAAGAAGTAGGAGGACCCCAGGACAAAAATCTAGTGGGGCTTAGTTGAATTTGAGTTAGTTTTAGGGTACCCAGTCCAGTGGTGGGATTCAAATTTTTTTACTACCGGTTCTGTGGGCATGGCATGGCTTGTTGGGCATGGCTTGTTGGGTGTGGCAGGGGAAGGATACTTCAATGGATAATTCGAGCTGCAGAAAAAAACAATGGCTACCAACCTGCCTTCCATGGAGGACCTGTCTACTGCAGGAGTCAAAAAGAGGGCTGGGAAAATATCTACAGACCCCTCGCATCCTGGACATCAACTGTTCAACTCCTACCCTCAAAAAGACGCTATAGAGCACAGCACACCAGAACAACTAGACACAAGGACAGTTTTTCCCTGAACGCCATCACTCTGCTCAACAAATAATCCCCTCAACACTGTCAAAACTATTCACTAAGTCTGCACTACTATTAATCTTCTCATCGTTCCCACCATCCATCTCCTCCCACTTATGACTGTATGACTGTAACCTTGTTGCTGGGATCCTTACAATTTATATTGACTGTTTCCTAATATGATTTGATTGCTTATTTGTACCCTATGACTATCATTAAGTGTTGTACCTTATGATTCTTGAGGAACGTATCTTTTCTTTTATGTACTCTGAGAGTGTATGCACCAAAGACAAACTCCTTATGTGTCCAATCACACTTGGCCAATAAAAAATTCTATTCTATTCCATTCCATTCCATTCCATTCTATACTGTAAAATCTCCATTCCCTCCCCAATCCAGGGGAAGGATACTGCAAAATCCCCATTTCCTCCCGATCAGCTGGGACTCGGGAGGCAGAGAATAGATGGTGGCTGGCCTGTCAGAGGTGATATTTACCAGTTCTTCGAACTACTCAAAATTTCCGCTACCGGTTCTCCAGAACTGGTCAGAACCTGCTAAAACCCACCTCTGATCCAGTCCTAGTTAGTTTTGCACTGCAATGGCATCATTTTATTTGAAGAGAGAACTCTAAGAGGCCAGTCTTTGTTCTGCATTGTGGAAGAGAGACCCATTTTTGTTCAGCAAATCATCACCTCCACATTTCTTGAACCGGGGGGGGGGGGTGATGGGTGTTGTGGTTAGAGTGATGAAGAAGGGTCAGCAGGACTTAAGATCACATTCACACGATGCATTAAACAGTGCAACCATCATTTATGGAGCGAAACTGAATTGACTTGGTTATGCAATACTCAGGCATCAAGCTTTGTTCATCCTCCAGAATGGTTGAGTTACTGGAGAAGAAATAGCCAAAATAAAAATCAAAAATGTTGTATACAAGTCTATGGAGAGTCTCATTTATCCATATCATGGTTGTCCCCAAAGTGCTTTTCCAAAAAGGCAATTGGATTTTCTTGTTTTTTTTCCCCTTGAAAACTTTTTGCTTCTCATCTACAAAGAACTGAAGAAGCTTCTTGGATGAGAAGTGAAACGTTTTCAGGGAGGGATGGAGACAAGAAAGGCCAGTTGTCTTTTGGAAAAAGCACCTTTGAGACTAGACATAAATTTTGATTGGGAAACCCCAACTTCCTTTCTGCACAGAGCTATGAATCTTGTGGAAATTGTCCCGGAGTTGCAAAAACTTGAGTGAAACTGATCAGCACACATGCCAGATGATCAGGAACAGGGCACCCAAAATCAGAGCCCCATCGCCATTTTTATAGCACTTAAAAAAAAAAACCCATCCACAGCTGTGCCTGAATCCTGTGTGAGTATCCAGCTGAAGAGAGCAGGGATCCAGGGATGGGTGGTATCTCAGCCACCTCCATGCCATGAAAATGCAAATGCTCCATTGGATATCGGGCATCTCCCCTCTTGACCACATCACAAATGACACCATTCGACAGCATTTTGGTGTGGCACCAATTACAGAGAAGATAAGAGAAGGGCAGATCCGTTGGTATGGACATGTCCAGAGAGCAGCACCTTCCACCATGTCCAAGACTGCCTACCAACTAGAAGTCAATGGCTGGCGACCTCATGGGCATCCAAAAGAGATATAGTGAGACACCATCAAGAAAGACATGGGCCTGAGAAGGGGAGGAAGAAGGAGGAGGAGGAGGAGGAGGAGGAGGAGGAGGAGGAGGAGGAGGAAGAGGAGAAGAAGAAGAAGAAGAAGAAGAAGAAGAAGAAGAGGAAGAAGAAGAAGAAGAAGAAGAAGAAGAAGAAGAAGAAGAAGAAGAAGAAGAAGAAGAAGAAGAAGAAGAAGAAGAAGAAGAAAAAGAAGAAAAAGAAGAAAAAGAAGAAGAAGAAGAAGCACCTTCAGAACTGGGATGGAAGCCATCTGGTCCATCTGATTTGTACTCGTCTAGCATGGTTAGGTATACCACACTAGTGAGGCCACACTTGGAATACTGTGTCCAGTTCTGGTCACCACAATACCACCACAATACCACAAAAGATGCTGGGATCCTAGAAGATGACTAAGGGGGCTGGAGGCTAAACCATACAATGAACAGTTGAGCAAGCAACAGTTGAGAAGGATTGGGAAGGATGTGACAACTGTCTTCCAATACTTGAGGGGTTACCATGGAGAAAAAGGAGTTGACTCGTTCTCCAAACCACAGGAGGGCAAGACAAGAAGCAACGGGTGGAAGCTTTTCAAAGAGAGACCCAACTTAGAAGTAAGGAGAAGTTTTCTGACAGTGAGAACAATTAATGAATGGTACGGCTTGCCTCCAAGAATTGTGTGTGCTCTATTGTTGGAGGATTTCAAGAAAAAAAAATAGACAAATGGACAACCCTTTGATTGGGATGTTATACGACTCCTGCCTTGGGCAAGGAGTTAGATTAGAAGACCTCTGGGGTCTCTATGATTCTATGTCTCCTATTCTGGGTTGTCCTCTTGCTTGGCTAAAGACTCTTCATCTCACTGAGATTCAAATCTTAAACTTTTCTTCTTACTGCAGTTCTTCACCCTCTAAAGAAGCTACGGAAAGCCGGCTAGTGAGTCGTCTCCTTTCCTTTTACAACAACAACAATAATAGCAGAGGTGGAGTCCTAAAAATAAAGAACATAAAATCCAAACTGTCGAAAGGCACTGGAGACTCCCAACAACACCGGCGGGGCCGTGTGGGCCAAACGAGAAGTTGCTGAGGTGGATGGGATGAAAGCGCTCAAGACAGCACATGGAAGAGCACATGTCCTTCCTCTTCTGTATTTAGGAAGCACATGGACATCATGGTGACCATAACTGGTGAAAGCTGTTTGGAGGCTGCTCATGGTCTTTCCACAAGGGTTGGAGCTGTGACCGCCGAGGATTTCTGTGAAAGTTCTTTGCCTTCGGTTGCTCACAGTTCTTGGAGAACAGATTTGCAGGTCATCCTCCACTTACGGCTGCCTGCTTAGCGACCATTCTGTAAGAGATAATCAGGTGGGGCCTGAGGGTGGGGTCAAATGGGTCATCAGTTGGGGCTCCCTACATCCCCGAAAAAGCCCTAAGTCCAGTCCCTCTTGAAATCTGTTGACTCTTATCTGGCTCCAATTCGCCCTGGCCATTAGTAGATCAGATTTTTGTGTACAAGTAGCGTGGAGTAAAGTTTCAGTGGTTTTGTTTGTATTTCACACATTTCAAATTACAAGTTCCTGGGGGTACTTACAACCCAATTCTGAATTAAGGAGAAATTTCCTGACAGTGAGAACAATCAACCGATGGAACGGAAGTTGCCTTCAGAAGTTGTGGGAGCTTCATCACTGGAGGCTTTCAAGAAGAGATTGGACAACCATTTGTTGAGAACAGCATAGAGTCTCCTGCTTGAGCAGAGGGTTGGACTAGAAGACTTCCAAGGTCCCTTCCAACTCTGTTATTCTGATAGCCGACCCATCCACCTGCGATCATATGACTGTCAGGCTTCCAATTTCGGCACAAATGGACCACTGGTTCACTTAACAACCAAGGCATTTGTGGTAAAAGAGGTTATAAAATCGGGTTGGTCACCTGAGTGATCATCTAATAACCATCACGACTTATCACCGTGATGGGCAGGCTTCATTAAGGTGGGAAGTCAAGAACTATTTGTGATAACTGCCACTGTCAGGCCTGCCCCAGTCTGATCCCTTAAGAAAGGGAAACCCTCGACTCCATTTGGTTGAAGTGAAAGCTACTTTTACGAAGAGAAGCTGGTTGCAGTAAGGTCAGGCGGGATCTGAGGTTTCCCACGCAACAATACAAAACTACTCCCTTCCATCCCCATTCCCTGTTCCCCTTGGTGACCAGTTCAAATTCAGACAATGTGATGTCACTGCAATATTTTGGGAACACTGAGGTGCTTGGGCTGATAACTTTCCACACTCAGGGTTAACGACCTTGGAGATGCCTGGTAGGAACCTCTTCCATGTACTGTAGCTCTGCTCTTCTTCAGCTGTCGTACCCCTCCCAAACTCCCACACAATGGCTATAGTTTTATTGTCCATTTATCCCCCTCTCTCTCACCCTCTCCCCTAGTCCTTTTGATGGCAGGACATTAGCGAGATGCCAAGCAGGAGATGTTGGAGTTTGCAGCAGTACCAATACATCTGTGGATAATCATAAGTCCTTCCTCCTTTGAAGACCTATCAAAGAATCCTATGGCCAGAAGGGACCTTGGAGGTCTTCTAGTCCAAACCCCTGCTCAAGGCATTATACCACTGCCCGTCTAATGGTTGTCCAGCCCATTTCTGAAAGCCTCCAGCTATTCCATAAATTGCTCCAGATTATGTTTCTCTGATGTTTATGCTTTACCAAAAGACAGAAGAAACAAAAACTCAAAACTAGAGAGCTAATCAACACCAGTGGTTCATCCCAGGCCTGGCTCACTCATGTGGCACACCCCAGCCTGTTTCTCCCACCGTTTTTTTCCTCGTGCTCCTTTGATCTGGGCTTACGCAAGATTTCAATTCCCACTGGGTATGCGATCCGGCTTAGCAACATCTTACCAATAGGAGTAGTGTAATTCTAAAATTATCCTCCAACTTTTATTGGATTTCTGCCTTGGGCACAGGGTGGTGGAAGGGAAGGAGGTGTGGAAATCGATAATTGTTTCCTCCCCAACCATTATTTTTTTTATGTGCAAGAGCCCTAACGCACCTGTGAACGATTGCGTAAATCGTTCTTTCTGTCTTTCTGTCTTTTCTTTTTCTTTCTTTCCTCCCTCCCTCCTTCCCTCCCCCTCCCTTCTTTCTTTCCTCTTTTCCTTCCTTCCTTCTCTTTTCTTCCTCCCTTCCTCCCTTGCTCCCTTCTTTATTCCCTCCTGCCTTCCCTTCCCTCCTTCCCTCCCTATTCTTGTAAGCTCCAGCTGATCAAATCTATCATACTCTTTCATTATCCCATCCTCTTTTTTTTTGACCCTGTTCAACTTTTCGGAACATCGAGGTCTCTTTCTCAGAGAGATTTGCTCCCACGTGATGACGTATCCGCAATTGCCAAACTTTCAAATCCGTAATGACTACTTCCAGTGAACCGTCTGGTTTGACTTCATCTGTTGTCTTGTCCTTATCTTTTCCTGTGCCAAGTCCATTGCCTTTCTCCAACCTATGCTAGGAGAAGACACCGTCCCCCGTGA
Source organism: Ptyas mucosa (assembly GCA_012654045.1). NCBI lineage: Eukaryota > Metazoa > Chordata > Lepidosauria > Squamata > Colubridae > Ptyas > Ptyas mucosa. The sequence continues at coordinate 3,432,541 of WNWU01000075.1, forward strand.
ATGGATCCAATCAGATAGTAATCCAGAGAGATCCCTTGGGGGCTGGGTGGGGGTGGGGAGAGCTGGGACCGAGCCTCGTGCACAGAAGGAGCAGCACAGTTCTTTCCTTAACCCGTTCAGCCTGGTGGCTACACATTTTCCCGTTGTTCTTTCGCTCGAATGAGTAGTGTTCGTGAAGCGAGAACCTCTCCGGCAAAGAAGGCAGCACCCCACCCAGGGAGGGGCTCCCAGCGTCATGGACTTGGAATTTGCACAGCTTTCTAGCTAAGTCCGAGGTTGCAGACGGGGAAGCAAGAGGCAAAAGAAGGACAAAGAGGACTGTCAGGCCCCATTCTTTGCTACAGGTGCCTATTAGTTTGTGGGCTTTTAAACCTGCCTCCCTGGAGCAGCCCAGCTCTCACGTGGCCTTCGGCACGAGTCGTCCTTGGGAGGCTGTCCTTCAGGAGGGCAGGGACCCATTCAAGCTCCGGGGAGGCTCTTCTCCATGGGGGCAAGGAAGGGCCCATTCGGGCCGCCCTGAAAGAAGGTTGAGACGCCTTCATTTGAGGGGCCCTCGGCGCTCTCTGAGCTGGGTTGATTTCTTGCCGACGTTTCAGTAGCCGAACTAGGTAACTTCATCAGTGCTAGGACTGTGCAACAGTGAAGGACCGTAGAAAACAACTAAGCTCAGAGACCACCAAGGCCCCCACAGTCCTCCTCCTTCTCTTCCTGCTCCTCCTCCTCCTGCTGCTCCAGGGGTGGGTTCTACTTATCTTTACTACCGGTTTGCAACAGGGCCACATGCACGCTTCTGCGCATGCGCAGAAGCTTCCTGATGATGTCTGGGTCAGTGGGTGGAGCCTCCCACCAGTTTTACTACTGGTTTTTGCGAACCAGTCCGAACCGGAGGCAACCCACCACTGTCCTGCTCCTCCTCCTGCTCCTCCTGCTCCTCTTGCTCCTCCTCCTGCTGCTCCTGCTGCTTCTGCTCCTCCTCCTCCTCCTCCTCCTCTTCCTGCTCCTCCTCCTGCTCCTTCTGCTTCTGCTCCTCCTCCTTCTCCTCCTCCTCCTCCTGCTCCAGTGAAGTTGAGACAATGTTTTTCAACTTCAGCAACCTTAACGTGTGTGTGGAGGTCAACGCTCCTAATCTGGGAGTTGATGTCCACATGTCTTCAAGCCGACTGGCTGGGGAATTACAAGAGCTTGTTTGTTTGTTTACCCAGTGTGTATTTGGCCACTCATCTCAGTGAGTGTCTCTGGGTGGTGAAGAGAATTGAAATAAAATGAAAACAATGGCAAACCTTGCAAAGGTTCAGATGCAAAGCAGCCAAGAAAACAACCAAACCCAAACCAGGAACACATCTCAATTAACAGATCAACAGAGTTGGAAGGAAGGGACCTTGGAGGTCATCTAGTCCAACCTCCCCCCCCCCCCCCCAAAAGCAGGAGACCCTATGCCATTTCTGACAGATGGCAGTCCAGTTTCTTCATGAAAGCTTCCAGTGATGAAGCTCCCACAACTGCTGGCTATGATTGAGATTACACCTCCCTCCTGCCTGAACTTCCTTCCTGGACTCTTCCCAAACTGTTAGAAGTGTTGGGAGCTAGGTACTTATTTCCACATATGGTGGACCTGTCCCAGGGTAATTGAATTTTGGAAACTTATTCAGAGGTGGTTGTTAGAAATTACTGGATACAAATTACAATTGAAAACCTGAATTTTACTTACTAAGCATTAGGCCAGATAAAATAGGCACTTACAAATGGTATCTGATTGTCTATATTACAACTGCAGCAAGAATATGCCTCGCCCAAAATTGGAAGGGAAAAGACCGACCGCCTGAAGATTTGATTTTAGGGGAAATTATGGAATGTGCAGAAGCCGTTAGGCTAACAAAAATTTTAAGAGATCAAAAAGATTCCGCATATTTCCAACGTTGGGACCTACGGTATGTTTGGTTAAATAACAGAATAAAAAGAGGACAATGTTAGCTTAGTTTTCATTTCTCATTTGTATATTTGGACTAAAGATAATGTATTGTGTAACAAACCGCGATCTGTTTGTTGATCAATTTTCTGTTTGTATTTTTTTTAAAGAAATAAAATTTAAATTTTTTTTAAAAAAAGAGAGATTACACCTGGATCCTAGACCTTCTAAAGCAGAGGTCTTCAAACTTGGCTGCTTTAAGACTTGTGGACTTCAACTTGGCATAGCCGGACGGAGAGATTCTGGGAGCTGAAGTCCACAAGTCTTAAAGTGGCCAAGTTTTGTTCTAAAGGGTAGGATGAAGTTAGTTTATTGAAACTTCACATTTTATTTTATTTTTTTTGCATCCGGGAGGAGGCCAAGGAGAAATTCTTACGTCTTTGGGGATCTGGGTTCTGTTTTCTTGAACAGGAAACCATCACCGAAGGGGCCTCAGGTGAGAGTTGGGGGAGAGCGAGAAAAAAATAACCCCAAACGGAACAAGTTGCTTCATAGGAAGCGGTTGGTGCTTTGAACCAGCGGTGGGCACGTTTCCTGCCGAAGTTGTAGTTTGATAGCGTGGGCGTCCCGTTTTTCTGCCACTAAACCCAAGACAAAGGAGGAGAGGCAGGTTAGATTGAAGTGCTGGAGGATATTACATCATGCTTAGGTTTCATTTCATTTCAATTTTTTTTTTAAAAAAATGGAGGTTTAGTTTAGTTTGGTTTTCAGAGCGGGGGTGATAGCTTCTTCTTTCCCCCTGCTGTTCTTTATATATATATATATATTTATTTTATTTTATTTTTATTTATTTTTTAAATTTGATTTATATGCCGCCCTTCTCCGGAGACTCAGGGCGGCTCACAAAGCGTTAAGCAATAGCCTTCATACTTTTGTATATTTTATACAAAGTCAGCTTATTGCCCCCACAATCTGGGTCCTCATTTTACCTACCTTAGAAAGGATGGAAGGCTGAGTCAACCTTGAGCCTTGGTGAGATTTGAACTTGCAGTAATTGCAGGCAGCTGAATGTTAATCACAGTGCCTTATTCTCTTTTCGTAGGTCTTTATGGGTATTTTTCTCTCAGCATCAAAGAAAAAAGAAAAAAAGCCTCTTCTGATCAGGCAACTCAGCTGGGATTGTCAGAGGCATTTAAAAGAAAAAAGGGATTTTTTTCTTTTAAATGCCTCTGAAGATCCAAACTGAGTTACCTGATCAGCAGAGACTTTTTTTTCTTTTAAAAGCCTCTGACGATCCAAGCTGAGTTGCCTGATCGTCAGAGGTATTTAAAAGGAAAAAAAGCCTCTGCTGATCAGGCAACTCAGCTGGGATCGTCAGAGCCTTTTGAAAGCATTTTTTTACAACCTCTTCCCTGAAGAGATTGTAGAAAAAATGGTTTTAAAAGTTAAAAAAAAAATAAAAATGGCCACACCCACCCCGTCACATTACCCTCCCGCCCCCCACCAAGCCACGCCCACAGAACCGGTAGTAACAAATTTTAGATTTCACCCCTGCACAGACGTGATCGTAAATGTACACAAATAACACAAAGGATTGGGTAATGGGCCGCTGGGTGTTTCCTCTTCTCAGAAATCATAAATCATAATCATAAATAAGCCTGAGTTAATAAAACAGCTGCTGGATTCAAAAGCCACGTGATTCAGTCATAATAAGCTGGCTTCCCGTAACCATGCCTGGGTTCCTGGTTGAACCTCACACGGCCCCATCACGGTTGACCCAGACGAGGGGGCCCTGGGGAACCAGCCCACCAGTTTGTGATGGGGAAAAAAATCTGCGAAATGGGCCCAGGGCAAGAAAGGGAAGGGATCCGTGTTAAGTAGAGTCCAGGTTTTTTGGGGCGGGGGGCATGGGGGGTGGGCGCCGATTTTCTCCAACACCTGAAGGTGCCGAAAAAGAAAACATTGCGTTTTCAATTTCTCCCAGCCTGAAAAGTTCCGTTTGATCCATAAGTATTTGCAAAGCATGATTAATAAAAAAATAAAAAAATAGGGTTTCCTACCTGAGTAGGGGGTTGGACTAGAAGACCTCCAAGGTCCCTTCCAACTCTGTTATTCTATTCTATTCTATTCTATTCTATTCTATTCTATTCTATTCTATTCTATTCTATTCCATTCCATTTTTCTATTCTATTCTATTCTGTTCTGTTCTGTTCTGTTCCGTTCCGTTCCGTTCCATTCAAGTTTTATATTGTACTCTACTCTACTCTACTCTACTCTACTCTACTCTAGTCTACTCCACTCCACTCCACTCCACTCCACTCCACTCCACTCCACTCCATTCCATTTTTCTATTCTATTCTATTCTATTCTATTCTATTCTATTCTATTCTATT
>WNWU01000075.1:3440923-3451906 GCA_012654045.1 Ptyas mucosa
TTCTTCTTCTTCTTCTTCTTCTTCTTCTTCTTCTTCTTCTTCTTCTTCTTCCTTCCTTCCTTCCTTCCGTCCGTCAAACTTGGCCACTCCAAGACCTGTGGACCCCAACTCCCAGAATTCCCCAGCCTGGATTTCTTAACGGGGGCACCAAAAATCTCCATCTCTAAAGACTTCAGGCATCTGCTGGAGGTTGTCGGGTGCTGCTTTCTGCCTTGGTTGAGATTTTCCTCTCCGTTTCTCCTTTGGGGAAATGTAATATTCTGCCTCTTTTAATATCTCCCCCAAATATTTCATTCTCTGGGATGGTGGTGGTAGGGTTAGCCCTTCTGCTGGGCCTTTCCCCCTCCCCACCCACCCACTGAGCCGTTTTTGGAGGGAGGCCACCCACATACTTGGGTTTGTTTCCACCATGCCACCCCATCACTCCAATCCCTGGCATCGGGTGACGAAGAGATGCCCAGGCGTGCACGTGTGAGCTTGTGCCCAGGGAGGACATTCGGAGGCTCCTGGACAGCCCCCTCCCAGCCACACAGGAGGAGGGAGGGAAGGAAGAGAGGGAGGGAGGGGCGTGGCCCAGGTAGGGAGTTCCTCGTGACCACACTTCCATATATGGGCAGCCCAGGCGGAGCTTGCAAGTGGATTTAAGCTCCCTCCCGGCCGGCAGCAAAGCAGAACTGACGAAGGGCGATCCCTGGGCTCGCGTGTTGGGGGAATCGTCGTGGGAATCGGGCATTCCAAGCCTTTCTAAGCCTCCCAAGGGTTGTTTCTACGCGGTTTTTTTTTTGTTTCACCGGCCGGCATGGTGATCGAGGTTGTGGTGCCGCTGGACAGCTCCGGCTTGGCCCGGTTGTTGCGGGACCCTCAGGAAAGCTGCCGCACGTTGGTGCTGGACTGCCGGCCGTTCCTGGCTTACTGCCAGGCTCACTTGCTGGACGCTCGGCCGGTGCATTGGAACGGGTTGCTGCGGCGGAGATCCCGGGGCCGGAGCGGCGTCAGCTTGGAGTGGCTGGTGCCGGATCGGGCTCTCCTGGCTCGGCTTCGCAAAGGCGAGATGGCTCACCTGGTGGTGCTGGACGAAACCGGCGGCTCCGTCTCGGCTCTGCGACCGGACAGCCTGGCCAGGCTGCTGCTCAACGCGCTGCTGCGGGAGGAGCGAGCCGGCACTTCGCACGTCTACCTGCTGGAAGGTAAGAAACAGACACAAACACACAAACGCACACAGAGATACACACACACAGAGGGGCGCGCGCGCACACACAATGCATAGGGTCGGGGGAAGAGGCAGGGCGGAAGGACGGGGTCCGCACCCAGTTGGCAAGGTAAGAAGCCCTCCCCCATACACACACACAGACACACACACACACACACCAACACACACACACAACGCCTAGGGCTGGGGGCAGAGGGAAGGCAAAGAGATGGGGGTCTGCACCCGGCTGGCAAGGTAAGAAGCCCCCCCCCCCCCTACACACACACAAACACACACACACACAAACACACACACACACCGCCTAGGGCTGGGGGCAGAGGGAAGGCAAAAAGATGGGGGGCTTTACCTGGCTGGCAAGGTAAGAAGCCGGCCTGGAGTTCCTACACACACAACACAACACAACACAACACAACACAGAGAGAGGGCTGGGGCTGGGAGCAGAGGCAGGGCGAACCGAGGGGGGGGGGTCCCGGCTGCGTTGGCACGACCTGCAAAACCCGGGCATTTGAAGGAGCCAACAGCCAATCCGCGGCTGGAGTGTGGCCGTTGTGGCAACGCCGAGGAACTGGGTTCGCCCAGTGGGGGTTGGGTCTCTTGGAGCCGAAGCGAGCTCAAGGGGACCCACCCCAAAAAAGAGAGAGGCTGGGTTGAAGCGGTTGGGGGGACTCTTGCCTTGAGTGAGCCCAGCCAAGGGAAGCAGCCACCGCGATTTTAATGTGGAAGGGGTTTGGGTAGGAAAGAGTCAGAAATGAAAAGCAAGGGGGGGAAAAAAGGGGGGGGGAGACCCAGCTCAGAGGCAGGATGGAATTATTCCGTGGCCCCCTCCACGCCCCGCCAATAATATTATTAGGCAATAATAAGCAACATTTAATGATGCGGTCGCTAAAAATGTCCTCCTGTTAATTCGACTTTCATTTGGAAGGCCTTTCCTTTGATAGGGGCAGGGGTGGGTGGTGGTGATTTTTATTATATGAATTTATTTTTATTATATGAATTTATTAGATGGCTCTTCTTTTATTAGTTTTACCATTTTATATGAGTAAGTTAGTAAGTTATATGAGGTTTTATATGAGGTTTACATGAGGTTTTATATTCTGTAAGCCGCCTTCAATGTGTGAATGGGCAGCAAAATAAATAAATAAATAAATAGGTTAGTAAGTTAGTAAGTAAGTTAGTTAGTAAATTAGTTAGTAAATTAGTTAGTAAATTAGTAAGTAAATAAGTAAGTTAGTAAGTTAATAAGTTAGTAAATTAGTAAGTTAATAAGTTAGTAAGTTAGTTAGTAAGTAGATAAATAAATAAGTAAGTTAGTAAGTAAATAAATAAATAAGCAAGCAATCAAGCAAGCAAACAAGCTATCAAGCAACCTTTGCTTTACGCAATCTGGATTCACATATTACACCCTAAACCAGGGTTAACTCACACATTGTACCACAGATTCAGGTCATGCCTAGACGCCCTTCCACTTCCTGGCCACAGTATGGTGCTGGAGGATGGTTGGTTCCTCACCATCCTACCCTCAAAGCACCCAACTGTCTATTTTAGGCTAGTAGGGCAGGTTCTGTGAACTCAAAGATGCCTTCAAGAGAGAAAGACAGAAGGGGGAGCATCTGCTGAGGATTGGTGATAGAAGTCTTGGCTTCTCTCTTCTGTAAGAGAAAATCTTTACAGAACTAAAGCATAATATTATCAGGATGATCCCAGGAGCACGGCCAAAAAAAGTCAAGATGTCAACCATTCTCATGGTATGATGGATACTCCTTTTTTTTTTAAAGCTCCAATGGAACCATCGTGGCCATCAACCCAACTTGCGACCTCTTCCTTTGGAGTTCCTTCCTTCCTCAACTGTTCATGACCTGCCCATCATAAATGCATTTTTGGATTGTGTAGACTCTGATTAAAAGGCATGAATGCCCAATCACAGCCAAAGTGGAACATCAGGGCCAGGTTTCATTCCGACTTCCAAGGAGATTCCATCTGGATCTTGTAGTAGGAATTAAACTGGATAGGCGCCCGGTTTGATGGCCCCAAAATCTATAGTTTGGCACATCTGCAATTATTTCTTTCCACAGTCAAGCATGAGTGTCAATGACATCTTTTGTGTCTGGACCTGCCTGTGAGATTTTGGCTCTTGCTTCCTCACTTGGTCCTCCCTCGGCCATGCCTAAATGCTTAGGCCCAGTGCACAAATGAAAAACAGCCCATGTTAGCAATCTTGGGCTCTCCAAACATGGTTTAGCATCTCCTCAATCAGATCACTTTGCAAATATTAGCCGTGGCTTCTCCTTGTCGCCACCGAAGCGCATAAAATTATACTCGGAATTAAAAAATGTCCCTTGCCTGCTTTGAGTCCTTTCCGCTGGCAGATTTGAGTCATTAGAGACAGTTTGGGCTAGTGGTTAAAGGCCCTGAGCTAGAAAGCAGCAAGAGACTCTAGAGTTCAAGTCCTACCTTAGCCATCAAAGCCAAGTTGGGTTGACTTGACTTTGGGATGGTCCTTCTCTCTCTCTCTCAGCCCAACCCGCAACATAGTTGTTCTTGTGGGGAAAATAGGAGGAGGAAGGTTTGAGTTGGATATATTCTCTGTCTTGAGTTATTTGTAAAAAAAAATAATAAAGGCAGAATGCAAATAATAAAATAAAATTCTTCCAGCAGATACTTTTAAGTGGACTTTCTCAACCCTGCTAGCTTTTCCAAGGGGTGGACTCCAATTCCCAGAATTCCCCAACGAGCTGGAGAATTCCCCAGACGACTTGGGAATTTTGGGATTTGAGATCCACCTCTTCAGAAAACTGCCAGGGTTGGGAAACACTGCTTTTAGGCGTGGGCAAAGGATGTCCTGCTTACTGCTTAACCAGGTTTCCCCGTCCAGACGGAAATAGTTTGGAAAGGTAGCTATTATCTACTGTCTCCCAACTCAATAGCCCACTTCCTTCCAATCTCTCTCATCTAGGTGGATTTGAACACTTCCAAGCCAACTTCCCAGAATTGTGTGCGGTGGCACCACCTACCTTGGCGCCTTCCCCGGCCTTGAGAAGCCCTGAAGACAATGGCGCAGAAGTGGTGACACCCTTGTATGACCAGGTAAGTTCCTGGACCAGGGAAAGGTGTCGAGCAAAACGGATAAGAAGCAGCTAGAGACCTACTGACACACCTGTAATTCCCCAAGCCAAATATATATGTTTTTTAATTAATCTTCTGGCCTGTTTTAATTAAACCGTCTAGACTTTGTTGGGTGAGTAATCCTTTGGTGATGGAATACCCAATTGACATGGGAGAAGAGCTGCATTTCCCTTTATTCATCCAGCTTTTCCTTAAGGCTCGGAGCCGAGCTTGGATTTTAGCTGTCACATCTCATAATCATTTTCTAAATCAATTAATTATGTTTTAATGGCCTATTGCAACCATCTCGGGGCAGGAATGTCTTGGAGATAACGAAGGGGGTATGAAGATCTGTCTCTTCGTGTTTCCTCCTTGATGGCTTAATTGCAGGTTATAGCAGAGCCAAAACAGTCGTAAAGTCCTTTTAATTCTCAGCTGTCATCCATTCCATAATTACGTCTCCTGTTAATGAATTAATGCAATTTAACCCAGAAGTCTTAAACAGAGACACTTCTTTCTCCTCCCGACATTCGGAAGTTTCTTCTAAATCTGCTGAGTGGCCAAATATGGAAAACTGACTGTGATTTGCAACAGTTTATATATTCAGAGTTTTTCAGAGTTTGGAAGGATTCTTACATTTACGCCACATTCAAAAGTAGGCTTCATTTGTATTAATCCTCTGCCTTTCTATTTGGAAGTAAGACCCAAATATCTAGAGAATAACCTCACTTGCATTTAAGTTTTGCTTCAACATTAGCCATAGGAGGGAAGGAGAAATAAGAATTTCCTAGAATTAAGGAAAAATTTCCTGACAGTGAGAATCGGTGAAATGGTTTGCCTTTAGAACAGAGGTCTTCAAACTTGGTGGCTTTAAGACTTTAAGACTTGTGGACTTCAACTCCCAGAATTCTCCAGCCAGCTATGCTGGAGCCAGCTATGCTATGTTATTGTTAACTGGACACAAGTCTTAGTGGACATCCATAAAGCTAGGCCGAAGTGCTGTTCTGTCTAATTGATGGACCCCAAAGTTGAACATTGTCTTCTTGGTTCTTCTCTTTTCAGGATGGACCGGTGGAGATCCTACCCTTCCTTTACTTGGGTAGCTGTTACCATTCTTCCAACCGAGAGGTGCTGGAGTCACTGGGAATCACAGCGGTCCTTAACGTCTCTTCCAGTTGTCCCAACTACTTTGAAGGACACTTTCTGTACAAGAGCATTCCGGTAGAAGACAATCACATGGCCGATATCAGCATATGGTTCCAGGAAGCCATAGATTTCATTGGTGAGTGCCATCATTTGGAGAATCCCATGGTTTCTAGGGTAAACTGGACAGCTGTCATTTGGCAAAGCTGGCTGAGGAACTCTAGGAGTTGAAGTCCACAAGTCTTAAAATTGCCCAGGTTGGAGACTCATGTCCTAGACCAAGTAGGAAATTAGCAGATTAACAGAGTTGGGAGGAACCTGGGAGAGGTCTTCTAGTCCAACCAGGTACCATTTCAGACAAATAAATCAAGTTCTGTCTTCAACTGATGAATGGACACCAAACATTGAACGTTGTCCCCTTGGTTTGTCTGATGAATGGACACCAAACATCGAACGTTGTCCGATCTCTTCAATTTGGAGCGAATTGGAACAGGAAGTTTGCTTTGGCCATTCTTCCAAGCGTTACAACTTGCCAGGTGGGACCATGAGACCTCATCACCCTCATTCCGTGCCACCCCAGGACAGCCAAACGGTCTTTTCTTAAGGCATGGTGGTTTTCCTAAGGTCTTCCCCACCTCTGATCTTCTCCTCTCCTCTTCTCTCTCTCTCTCTGCAGACTCCGTGAAGGCCAGCGGTGGGCACGTGCTGGTACACTGCCAAGCGGGCATCTCTCGCTCCGCCACCATCTGCCTCGCCTACCTGATCCAGAGCCGCCGGGTGCGGCTGGAGGAAGCCTTCGATTTCGTCAAACAGCGCCGCGGGGTCATCTCGCCCAATTTCGGCTTCATGGGACAGCTCCTGCAGTTTGAGACCGAGGTGCTGTGCCATTAGCCCGCCGCTTCTCGTCGCTCTGCGGAGAAGGAGGCCAAGAGGGGCTCCTTACGGACCACAGATTTGGGAGTGGGTGGGGGCATTTCTGTTTACATCCCAGATGGGACGGGAGGGGGGAGCCATGCGCTGGGCACTGGCCTTCCTCCTTTTTCTTCTATCGTACTCATTTGGTAGCAACCAATTCCCAAAGCGGGAAGGGGAATTGCCCTCCCCCACCCATTCCCCGACCCCACTCGGACTTCTCCTCCGCCGTGTGAAATTGCCACGGTGGCTTTTATTGCATGACTATGAAAGCCAAAAGCGAATAAGCTTGAAACGAAGAGAAATAAATGTGAGACAAGGAGGTTCAGCCCCATTAGCAAGGAATTACTCGGCTCCTCTCGGGTGAACTGTCCCCCATCGAAGAGAGCCAAATGTTATTTATTTGTCCATTGCCCGCGCGACTCCCACTGACTGCGAGTTTTGGATGCATTGCATAAATCAACCAGAGATAACAGGTGATCCTCGACGTACAACCACCATTGAGCCCGGCGTTGAGGGCGCCAAGTGAGAGACATGGGTTGAGTGAGCCCCCCCCCCCGTTTTACGACTTTTCTCACCGCGTTTGTTAAGCGAATCACAGCAGTTGTTAAGCTAGCAACCGGGTTGTTAAGCGAATCTGGGTTTCCCCATTGACTTTGCTGCTCAGAAGGTCCCTCAAAGAAAATCATGTGACACCCCGCCCCCACAGGGACACAGCCACCGTCATAAATGCGAATCAGTTTTCAAGCCTCCAAATTGGGGATCCTGCAACGTAAGGTCGTAAGTGTGAAAAACGGCCAGACTTGCAAATCACTTTTTCCCAGCGCTGTTCCAACTCCGAACCCCGTCATTAAATGAACCATCGTAAGTCAAGGACTACCTGTCCCTCCCTTTGCGTCCTCCAAAATTGGACACGGGGCCATTTCTTTCTCGCCCAGGTGACTAAATCCTTGGGTGCCTCAGAGGACGTTGAGTTATAGACTGAAATCGGCGCATTTTTTTTTATTAATTAAAAAGTCATCATGTGTATTAAAATGACAGTTTAAAAAAAAAAGGGGTTCAGATTGCTAATGGTCTTATGCATTGGATAGTGGGAGCAGGTTCAGGTTGATGGACAGCTGAGATCTTGCTATGCTGTCGGTCATCCGTTGCCATGGGTGGACCATTACGCTGAGTACAGTAATATGAACATGCAAATGTCCAAAGTGACATTATATGTTCTTTTTTGCCATGACTTCAATGCCCGAAAGTTCATTTGTGCTAAAGCTGGAAAAAGTTGACTTGGACTTTGGAGGAATAGCTTAGAAGCCCTCTAAGATGGAGGTACCAATTGAAGAGAATATTTGTAGCTCAGGGTTGAATTCTGGCGTCCTTGGTACTCCGTGCGCACAGCCGTTTTCTTGAAAATGTTTCATTGCCAAAGTAGGTAGCGTCATCAGGGCTAGAAGGGAGTGGGGTGTGGAGAGCAAATCCCGTTCTCCTCTAGCACTGAGGATGTTACCTAGTTTGGTAGTGAAACGTCTGTAAGAAAACCAGAAAACTGAGAGAGAGATGTCTAAATCAGGGGTCTCCAACCTTGGCAATTTGAAGACTTGTGGACCTCAACTCCCAGAATTCCTCAGCCAGAATTCAACTCCCAGAATTCCTCAGCAAAGCTGGCTGAGGAATTCTGGGAGTTGAGGTCCACAAGTCTTCAAGTTGCCAAGGTTGGAGACCCCTGGTCTAAATGTCCATTGTCATCTAACTGAGGGATAACATTGTATTCCCTTCTCTGGTAAACATCTCAGTGTCTTGGTCAGCTGTAGCCATGGGGCCTCTCTTTGCATTTCTTGACCATTGGTGGCAAGAAAAGACTTCTCCCTTCCACTCACTCTCTCGCTCTCCCCCCAAAAGCAATACTCTCTTGTTCCTACTGTGCGGGTGCTGTTAGGAGAACCTCTTTCTTGAAGGACATTGATTTCAAAATGTCTTCTGCACTTTATATTTATTATCACCTGTTGCAATAAACAACTACTTTTTATATGGCAGGATGTGTGTCTCAAAATGCTTGCTTGGTTGTGTGTGTGGGGTTTCCTTTATTTATCGCCTATAGGATGAAATAATTCATTTGCCCTCAGCGTGCTTAAGAGGAATGCCCGGCGGGATGGTCCAAAAAAAGTCAAAATGGCGGCAACGATGTTGTATTCAGAGTTCCACCTGTTCAGAAATTTCCATCTTGGATGCTTGGCTGAACAATCTAAGCATGCCCGGTTATCCTCATCTTCTTTTAAAGACCCCATAATCCCTTGCGGGTTGGAGTCTTGGCCAACTGAATGGAGCGGAGTGTTTACTGGCTGGATGCCTTTCCTGTCGCCGATGCAGAGTTTTATTCGGCAGATATATTCTCAGTGTTCCCAGAGAGAGAAATATCTGCCTCTACCTAGGATCGAACTCACAGCCTCCTCATTGTGAGGGGAGAGCTCCAACTCTAGGCCACTGCACCACCCTAAGCATACCCGGTTATCTACAAATAAAATAATGTAGGCTTCGTTTATGCAACACCCTAAGCCATGGTGTGCTTAACCTCGGTTGACTGAATAAGCCACGATACTCAGTTCACACAACCTATTGTGTTAAATTATGTTAGGGTCGCCATTTTGAAATCCTTATTGATGAGGCCCTATAGAGAACACTCGGTATCTTTCATGACCCACAAAGCAGCATCTGCAGCAAACGACAAATATAGTGATGCACACAAGGATGTCATGGCTAAAGATGGTGTTATGATGTATTTATAACTTGACATGAATGTGTACTGTAGGTGGTTGCCTTTGTGTGATGTCACAGTTTTGTGATTTGCTCCCCTCCTCACCCCACCCCAAAATAAACAAGGAGCTAGCCTCCCTTGACTTCATGGAGCTTGATGGAGCTTCTAGTCATCAGGGTCTATACACTCAATCATGGTTTGTTTAATAAACCATAATGACCCAGTTCACATGTAACAACCCATAACCTGTGGTTGTAACATAGAACATAGAGTTGGAAGGGACATTGGAGATCTTCTAGTCCAACCTTCTGCTCAAGCAGGAGACCAGAGACCATTTTTATGACTGTCCAATCTTTTCTTAAAAGTCTCCAGTGATGGGACACTTACAACTTCTGGAGGCAAGTTCTGCCACCAATTGATTGTTCTCACTGTTAGGAAATTCTCCTTAATTCTAGCTTGCTTCTCTCTTTAGTTTTTGGTTGCTTATCTAGGTTGACAAATCCTCTTCTCTTCTCTTCTCTTCTCTTCTCTTCTCTTCTCTTCTCTTCTCTTCTCTTCTCTTCTCTTCTCTTCTCTTCTCTTCTCTTCTCTCCTCTCCTCTCCTCTCCTCTCCTCTCCTCTCCTCTCCTCTCCTCTCCTCTCCTCTCCTCTCTTCTCTTCTCTTCTCTTCTCTTCTGGTTCACTGTCTTGAGGGCCAGCTGGGTCACAGATGTATTCTTCAATGTAAAACAACTGAAGAATACATCCCCTTCCTGTTCTGGTGGCCTGGAGCTCAGTTGACCTCTGCATGGTGTGGATCCTCAGGAAGCCAACAAGCCACCTTTTCTGCCCAGGGATTGTCCCTCTGGACTGAAGTCCAAGGCACCTTGTGTCCCGAGCAGGAAGAACACATGGGCACTTGGTTGAGGGACAGACCATCTAATCTTCCTTAGGGCCAAGAGGACCACTTGAAAGGTGCAGCTAATCTTGGTCCCAACTGATCCTGTGGAGAACGCAACACCCAAGCCCTCGTGCTCAGCAGCCTGGGGGCCTTACTTCTCTTGCCTACCCTTCCCCGTTGCAACAGGTTCTGAATCTGAGTCAGATTTTCCAACCGACCTCCCGCTGATCTCTGCAGGAAGAGAAACCCCCCACCCACCTACCCACCCCCATTTCTTCTGAGCTGCTGCCTCTCCATCCTACTTTGCAGTGACTCAAAACCATTCGGTGACCAACTCAGGGCCTTCGCGGAGGCGGAGACCCCAGCGTGGTCTGAGTAGAGACAGTCCCCATGTAGGTAGGAAGTGAAGGACTTTAAGTGGCCGTGGCAGACGTCATGTCCAAGCAGATTTCTACCCCAGAAAGACAAACTCCCACAGCAGAGATTAGGCAGTTAAGGGGCCTCAGGAGATACCGGTAGGTTCCTTGACTTTTCTGGCTGCTCTCCAGAAAGACCAGGGATGAAAAGAAAATATCTCCATCCATCCCCTTTGGGACAACCTCCCCGCCAATACAGAATTCACCCTGAGCTCTGCCGGCCTTGAAAAAGGGCAAGGAAGCCTTTTTCTGGGTCTTGAACGAGCAGAGCTCCCAACTGCTACAACCTGGTTATGATCACCGCTTCCGTTCTTTTCATAGGATGCGTTACTTTTCCGATGACAGTTATGAGTTTTGTATCCCAGCTGAAGTTGCTTTGTTGGAAGTGATGTGTTTATGTGTGTATGTGTGGCTGTGCCATAGAGATATCCCAAATCAATCAATTGATCGATCAGTCAATCAATGGATATCTTTCTGGTTTTCTTTCTCTTTCTCTTGGCCTGCCAAATCTCAACTCTCCAAACTCTTTCCTTCCTTCCTTCCTTCCTTCCTTCCTTCCTTCCTTCCTTCCTTC
>WNWU01000075.1:3526207-3540293 GCA_012654045.1 Ptyas mucosa
TTCCTTCCTTCCTTCCTTCCTTCCTTCCTTCCTTCCTTCCTTCCTTCCTTCCTCCCTCCCTTCCTTCCCCCCTCCTTCTTCCCCTCCTGCCGTTTCTCTCTCCCTCTCTCTCCTCCTCCCTCCTTCCGTCCCTCTCCCTCCCTGCAATACTCCTTCCTTCCTTCCTTCCCTGCTTTTCATGCATGTTGGACCACAACTCCCACATCACCAGCAGTGCAGGCTCAAAGTTCAAGAGGTCTCAGGGATATCTGGCTGTGGAATGCTGAGTCACTTAATATTCTTCATTCTCCTTTTTAACGAGAGGCAAGTGATAAGGGAAAGTCACGGGAAAATGAAACGGATGCTATTTTTCTTCTGACAAAGTCTGGGCCGAGATGCAAGAATGTGAGGGTGAAACTTCCAAGGTCAAGCAGAAGCAACCGTACAATTAGCAACACTGACATTCCAAATAATCTCAGGACTAAATCTTCCTCCCGAGAAAAAGGTTTTCCTTTTATGTTACCTTGTTCTCTGAATGGATACGCCACGGGTGTCTCAAAAGGGATGTTTCTTGCGACTTTACGACTTCTGGGGAGAAGTTACACTTTTAGATGATTAAGATTTATGTCTTTGTTCCTCCGTGTTTTCACTTAGGAACAAGTTCTTTGGAAGGCAGTGAAATCTGCTAGCAAATAAGCATCTGCGGAGCACAGGCCGAGGTTCATTCTTCATGGCCATTTTCACTCAACTGTGGTCTGAAGGCTTCCAGAATTCTTAAGGAGTAGAGCCGGGAACTATGGAAACACAAGTCCAATCAGGTTGCTCCTTTGATGTCAACTTATTTCTTCATTAATGAGAGCCTTTGTAAGAGACGTCCAAGGAACCAAGAATAACTGAGTTGGAAGGGACCTTGGAGGTCTTCTAGTCCAACCCCCTGCTCAAACAGGAGATCCTATACCATTTCAGACAAACAGCTGTCCAATCTTTTCTTAAAAACTTCCAGTGTTGGAACATTCACAACTTCTGGAGGCAAGTTGTTCCACTGATTAATTGTTCTCACTGTCAGGAAATTTCCCCTTAGTTCTAGGTGGCTTCTCTCCTTGATGAGTTTCCACCCGTTCCTTCTAAGAAAATGAAACTGCACTGTGTATTCTTGAGGGCCTGTTTTCTTCAAAGCAATCTCATTTATTAGGATCCTTGGTGTTATAAAAGGACTCTCGGTGTCCAACTGCGCACGCCCAAAAGAATTGGGGTTGGGCTCAGATTTCTAAATGAGAACGATGGACGGGGGCCAAGATTGCATGCTTAAGCACCAATAAAAAACATTTTTATTTGCCTGAAGGTTTCCATCTGCTGATACGTTTGCGGTTGGGTTAGCCATTCTCTTTCCCACTCTAAATTTATGGACGAATGGTTCAGTCTGGCTTGTGCTCGTTTCTTTACCTTCCCACGGTGCTCTGCAAGCCCTCTCTTGCTAAATCTCCATTCCTGACCAGTAGTTTGGTTTAAAATAAATCAATCAATAACATGCCATTCTCTGCGAATTTGCATTCCTGGGACTCCTGGAAGGGAGTCATTGCAACGAACAGGAAAGAAAGCAATTAAAACGACATGCTTGCTGATATCTAAATTTAAATTTAGAAATTTAAAATTATGGGATCTCCTGCTTGAGCAGGGAGCTGGACTTGAAGACCTTGCAAGATCCCTTCCAACTCATTCTTGGGGTTTGTTGGGGGCCATAGGCTGACTCTGTAAAATGCTTGGTGGGGCCCGGAAAGGACTGTGAAGTGGTATATAAGTCTAAGTGCTATTGCCCTTCCTTCCTCCCTCCCTCCCTCCCTCCCTCCCTTCCTTCCTTCCTTCCTTCCTTCCTTCCCTCCCTCCCTCCCTCCTTCCCTCCCTCCCCCCTCCCTCCCTCCCTCCCTTCCTTCCTTCCTTCCACGCTCACATTTGCAAACCGATAACAAAGGTCAGTGAACCAGCCCTGACCTGAAGGCAGGACAAGAAGCAATGGGTGGAAACTCATCAGCGAGAGGAGCAACCTAGAACTAAGGAGAAATTTCCTGACAGTGAGAAGAATTAACCAGTGGAACAACTTGCCTCCAGAAGTTGTGAATGCTCCAACAATGGAAGATTTTAAGAAGATGTTGGATAACCATTTGTCTGAAGTGGTGTGGGGTTTCCTGCCTAAGGGGAGGGTTGGACTAGAAGACCTCCAAGGTCCCTTCCAACTCTGTTATTCTATTCTATTCTATTCTATTCTATTCTATTCTATTCTATTCTACTCTACTCTACTCTACTCTACTCAACTCTACCCTACCCTATCCTACCCTCCCCTATCCTATCCTTTCCTGGCATGTGGAGAAGCGATAATAGTTGCCACAGCAAAAGTGCCTTTGAAGCTTAACAGCCTATTTAATTTACTGACCAAGGGAGAGGTGAAGGACTTGGGATGAATTACAAAGGCAGTTATTACATTAATAACCCTGGAGTGGACTAGAGTGGAAGACGTGGGGAAGCGATAAGGGCTTATTGTAGGGACTTCCATTAGCAGCATTTAAAGGGAGGCAGGGAATGTCAGGTATAATAAGGGGAAATTATTAGTTTGAAAGCTTTTGCCGGGTCAGTGTGGTTTTGTGACAGGGATGTTAGCCGTGCAAAGCTTTGGGCTGAAACTCAGAGGGTGATTTGATCAAATTCTCCTCGCAGTTTCAGCTTCACAGTTTGATAGACTTCTGTGCACCGACTCCTGCATTCTTCACGCACGGAAATCGACCCATTTCAATGGGTTTCATTTGAAGCGAACGGGGTTTCGAACAGAGGATCGAAACCCCATCTTGGTTGATACACACATAGGGCTACTTCATGGACTTCGTGGTCCTAAACACTAAGGTGACCAATCGTCCTCCTTTAGGGAGGACAGTCCTCCTTTTGTAAGTTCTGTCCTCTCTTGAAAAGTGTCCTCCTACATGTCCTCCTTTTCGATATTTGAAGACTAATCTGTAAATCTCCGTATTCGATCGATGCCGATCCGATCCGTTGCGTGTGACGTGACGTATTTGTATTTGACATGACAATTCGTCAAGTCTCGGTACAATGTGGGGAGACGCGATTATGAAACGCATGCGCTCCACACAGGAGAATTGTTTTGAGAGAGTGCCCCACGCGCATGTGGCTTTGCTTACCTCTTACCGAAACACGACACGGCACGCATGCACACACGCATTAGACTCATTCTTTCAATGAATAAAATGTTTGTTTTATTTATGATTTTTTTTCCTTCAATTTATTTGTGTCCTCCTTTTCATTGTAAAAAAGTTGGTCACGTTATAAACACATGCCAGTAGCAGGGGTGGGATTTAGCCGGTTTGGACCAGTTCGGGCTAACCGGATATTAATTTTAATCTGGTTCACCGAACTGATTGTTATGAGGACTGGCTGACCCCGCCCACCTGCCACACCCCTCCCAGGAGTCTTCACGCGGCCCGTTTTGGATGCGAGGTAAGTTCAGGGACCACACAGAAGCTCTAGGAGGGTGAAAAATGCTCTAATGCTAAGGAGTTTTACTCCCCCTCCCCACCTCAAAAGAAATATGTTCCAATTGCAAAACACAAGCAGAGGAGAGGAGTTTCACTTTCAGTTTTACTTCCACATCATCAAGCAGCTTTACTACAGAACAGTTGAGCTAAGCCATGCCCAGCCTCCTTCCTGTCTCCTTCTTGCTCACACAGCAAATACTGTTTGAGTTTCCAAACACCCCTCAACTCTCTCACACACTGACCGGATGCTAGTCAGATGAATACCGATGGATGCTGCGGGCTGGGACATTCTGCTCCCCCTCCCACTCTGTTCCAACTGCCAGTTGCATTATATTAACACACTCTGATGCTACCGAGTTACACATTCTACATTAAGTTTCAGGCTGCAAGTGTCAATTTATCAAGCCAGAGCACATAGTTTCGTAAGCGAAGCATGGACGTCCAGCTAGCTATGAATCTTTGAGGAATTGCTGGCTTACTTGGTAGGGTGTGTTACTTGGAACCCCAACATAAATAATAACACCTTGCTCCCAAAGACATCCGCTCTCTCTCGCTCTCGGCCGAACGGTTACCGTCTCAAGTGCGACATTCGGTTGTGACTGGAATTGTGACATTTCTGGAGTGTGGAGATTGATGTGATTAAGGTCACAGTCTGAATACATTACTACTCATCCTGATTTAATTATTTCCTACAGGTGCTAATCACATGCTTTAAAGCGTCCCCAAACCTCCGTCTTGAGGAGAGCTTGAAGGAAGAAATGCAGATGGAGGATCCCTTCTTACTTTAAAGTTTTTGTTGGGTTGATGTGGCTTGTGTATATGTTATGTTGTTATGTTATGTTAATTTTATTTATATACCGCCCTTCTCCCGAATGACTCGGGGCGGTGTACAGCCAATTTAAAAACATAAATATAAAGACATCATCGTTAAAAATTAATTAAAATCACTGTATATGTTAAACAAGTGCATTGTACGTTGCGTTATCGCTTTTAATGCTTTTATTTATTTAAGGCTTACACATATCTTAGAATAGAATAACAGTTGGAAAGGACCTTGGAGGTCTTCTAGTCCAACCCCCTGCTTAGGCAGGAAACCCTACACCACTTCAGACAAATGTTTAGCCAACATCCCAAAACCTTTTCCTTTTTTTGTTAATGCTTAAAAGGCAACACAAATACATAAACACGACAGAATACAAACGGAAGTCAACAGAGATAAGAGTTTTAAACTTAAAGAGTTTGAAACAAGGGAGCAACATTCAGTAAAAAGGATATTTTAGAACCGATGTCTCAGAAGCTACGACTTGGCCAGCTCAGCGTGTATCCCGTGTTTGTAAATCTTTAAAAAGTATGAGAAGAGATTTTTTTTGGGGGGGGGGGGATTGGCACTTGATGATTCAGGTTGGATCTCCTTCTGGAGGAAAGGTCTTTTTTAAAAAAAAAGAAGAAGAAAGAAATTGGCACCCCTTCAAGAATTAACTATAATCATAATGCATGGATGGGCCTCCTCTCCTGTAAAATGGCAACGCAATTTTTCCTAGAGGGTTTCAATTCGTGCAGGCAGATTCTCCTGCTTGGTAGCTAAACCCCTTTAGTTCCTCACGGGGGTTGACAGGTTTTGAGGAAAATGGAGGAAGTTAACAATCCTCTTGAATTATTCATGCCAAGGTAGCTTTCTGCTCCATTTTCCCATTAGATAGAAAATGGCGCACCCCCCCAAATCTGTTCTGTTTTGTCGTTAGCTACCACGGAGAAGAAAACTTATGCACCAATTACCAAAGGACAACATTTTCAGCTGTTGCAAAGAGCCCAGTAAAAACTTAGATGGTAGCCAAATAGGGTTCAGCTCTGAGCAGGTCATGCTCTTTGGAATATCAGAGGATTATTTTCCTTGCCAGTCGACCATTCTCCGTTGCCTTTTCACTCAACTGGAGGTCGCACAGCACCATCCATAATTAAAGTGTTGAAGGAGGCAACGGAGGAGGTATAATGTGGGAACCTCACTAGGCCCTTATAAAAGTGAAAATCCACCAGAAATGGCTCAATTGAAATTCTCAGTCAATGCAGAAAAACAAATTTTGAATCGGGAGGCAGAAATGGTTCCCAAGGAAGCTTACTCGAGTTTCACGACTTTTGATGCGTGACCTAAATTAATATTCCTACTTGGGGAATTGGCTGTGTGTGTGAGAGGGGGGAGGGAGGGAGGGCAGGAGAGAGCGAGAAAGAGAAAGAGAGAAAGGAAAGATAAAGAGAAGAGAGAGAGAGAGAGAGAAGAGAGAAAGAGAGAAAGAGAGAGAAAGAGAAAGAGAGAGAAAGAGAAAGAGAGAGAAAAGAGACCAAGAGAGGAGAAAGAGAGAAAAGAGAGAGAGAGAAGAGAGAGAGAGAAGAGAGAGAAGACAAGAGAGAAAGAGAAAAGAGAGAGAGATAAAAGAGAAAAGAAGAGAGAAGAGAGAGAGAGAGAAAAGAGAGAAAGAGAAAGAAAAGAGAGAGAGAGAGAAATAGAAAGAGAGAAAGAGAGAGAGGAGAGAGAGAAAAAAGAGGGGGGAAGAGAGAGAAAGAGAAGAGATAGAGAAGACCAAAGAGTGAGAGAGAGAAGGGAGAGAAAGAGAGAGAAGAGAGAAGAGAGAGAAAGAGAGAGAAAAGAAAGAGAAGAGAGCGAGAGAGAAAAGAGAGAAAGAGAGAGAGAAAGAGAAAGAGAGAGAAAAGAGAGCAAGAAAGAGAGAGAGGAGACAGAGCGAAAAGAGGGAGAGAGGGAAGAGAGAGAGAAAAGAGAGAAAGAGATCTAATTTTATTAGATTGTTTCAGGTCCCTTTTGCAGAGTTTCTTGGAAACCGAGTTGCAATGAATGAGTTTGCTTTCCACCGTTGTCTATCTTTGGGGTCTGGAAAGCACAGTCAGCAGTTCAGCATGTGGGACTCAGAGCTCCAGAGCACCTGGAGGCCAACTGCACGTCCGTGGCAGACTCGAGAACTGTAGGAAAAAAACTTTATCCTGCTTATTTCTTTGTTTATTCATCCTTGCAATTTAATGTAGCCGCCCATCTCAAACGCCGAGCGGCTCGAAAACAATGAGATGCAATATTAAAAACAATATTAAAAAATAGCAGAGCCATACAGCCCTTTAAGAATAATAAAAACCATGATATAGCAGCATGATGGTCCTTACAGTGTCTTCTAATAAAAAACCCTTGCTCAAGCAGGAGACCACATTCCAGACAAATGATTGTCCAATCTCTTCTTCAAAACCTCTAGTGTTGGAGCACCCACAACTTCTGGAGGCAAGTCGTTCCATTGGTTAATTGTTGAACAGTGTCAGGAAATTTGTCCTTGGTTCTAGGTGGCTTCTCTCCTTGATATGTTTCCATCTGTTATTTCTTCTCCTGACTTCAGATGCTTTGCAGAATCCGTTGACTCCCCTTTGTGGCAGCTGCTTAAATGTTGGAAGACGGTCATTAGGTACCCCCCCCCGCCCCCAAATCCTTCTCTTCAAAACCTTAAACTTCTCTCTGCAACCTTAAACACTCAAAGAACCATTTGGACCCATTTCCCACAGAAAAGAAAACTCCGGGAGCCACAAAACCCTTCTCGTGCCTGACTCTTTCTTGAGCGGCCACAAAACTAGCCTATAAAGTTGAATTAAACATTCTGTTTTCTTCTGAAACTTTTCTTTTCTTGGATTTATCCATGGTTGGCCTACCGGGGGTTGAAAAGCTCAATAAATCGCGTGCTGGGAGGTGTTGCACATTGGCGGTTGTGACGCATATTTTGAACGACAAGGAGCCGCAGCAGAGGAGTGAAAGAGCCGCATACGGCTCCAGAGCCACAGGTTGCTGACCCCTGAACTAGACGTACTAATTTTAAACATATAGAGCGTTCACCATGCTGCACGTTAATGCCTTCCTTCCAGCTTTCCTGGAAAGCAGGTGGCAAAACATACCTTTGTCCCTGCCCCTGTTCTTCTACCTTTTTTCCTGAGCCCGTCACTCACGTCCTGCGCTGCTCTGTCCCCATCGCTTTGCTACCTGTATCACCCCCATTGCGCCTCTTCGAACGAAAACACCCGGAGAACCTGCTGCATTTTACATGCCTTCTCTTTTTATCAGATTAGGAGAGGGCCGTTCTCCGCAAGGGAGCCAGGAGTGTTGCATGTCGATTTCTGTCAATTTAATTCTTCATTAGGTGGGCGTTGTATCTATTGCTTGCTTGTGTTTTTCCGATTGGTCGGTCCAATAAAACCAGACGCTGGCAAAACATTGGAAAAAATAGAAGAGTATTTTTCTTTCGATCAATAAGAGTTCAGCTTCGGCTGAATTATGAAGATAGCAGCAAAGGCTACGAAGAGGCAATAATTAAAGGCAGCTTTCATTTGTGTTTCATCTCTAACTTTATTGATGCCAACAATATACTGTAAGGTTTGAAAAATTGACCCTGCCCGTTCAGATGGGTTTTTCTTTTTCTGTTTTTCTTTTAATGTATTTTTATTGGGGTTTTTTCTTTGTATACAATATGTGCTTGTGTACAATGTACTGTCTGAGAACCCGGATTGTGGGGGCAATAAACTGACTTTGTATATGAAAAAAGAACACCGCTTAGGAGGGGCCGAAAGCCCTACTAAGCAGGTATATATAAAAGTATGAAGGCTATTGCTTAACGCATTGTAAGCTGCCCTGAGTCTCTGGAGAAGGGCGGCATATAAAATCGAACCAATAAATAAATAAATTTGTTTATGTCTTAAGCTCCTAATTTCTACCTCTGTTCAGGGGTGAAATCCAACTGGTTCAGACCGGTTTGAGCGAACCGCTAGGGATTATGGGCATCAGTTCACCAAACTGGTAGTAATTACCCCTCCTTGGCCCCAACCACTCCCAGCTGGTCACCGGTCACCTCTTCCAGCCGCTCAGTATTCCACAGAATTCAATGTTAAATGCAGCAGAGAGAATGGGGGAGGGAGGGGGGATGGGGGGTGGGGGAAGCAGCTGGAACGGAGCCATTTTCGTGAAAGGCAGAAAAATGGGGAAGGGGATTTTCCTGCCTGTCATCCATTCCTCAATCTCAGCACAGATTGAGGGAAGGATGGTAGGCAGGAATATTCCCCTCCCCATTTTCCTGCCATTCGCAACAAGGAGTGGCTGGGAGGGGAGGGGCCGGCGAGGAGCCCCTCGATGTGAGTGATGTTGAGTTGGCCACACCCACCCAGTCACATGACCTCCCCCCCAACAAGCCACGCCCACAGAACCGGTAGGGGTATTTTTTTTAAATTTCACCACTGCCTCTGTTGTCCAACCATTGATAAAATAATTCCCAAGTCCGAAAATATTCTGTGTCTTCTTTTGCTTTTATCTTCAGTGTTAATCTGTCCATTTCTGCACAGTCCATTTTTTTTTAAATTACAACTTCTTCTGTAGGTATTTCCTCGCTTTCCCAATGTTGTGTAAATACAATTCTTGCCGCTGTTAAAACATGTAATATCCAATATACATTCTCTTCGTCATATTTTTCTGGTATTTGGTGGGTTTTTCAATAGGAACACCGAACCAAAGTGTTTTTCTTTAAAAAAAAAACCTGCATGACTTCTTACAATTCTAACTTGTTTAACATTTTTTATTGAGTTATAAAATAAGATACAAAACACAGAAGGAAAAAGGAAAACAGTGGGGAGGAAGAGGGGGAACGGTAAGAGAAAAAATATTCTTCCCCCAGGAGTGGGGAGGGAATGGAGATTTTGCAGTATCCTTCCCCTGGAGTGGGGAGGGAATGGGGATTTTGCAGTATCCTTCCCCCAGGAGTGGGGAGGGAATGAAGATTTTGCAATATCCTTTCCCTGGAGTGTGGTGGGAATGGAGATTTTGCGGTATCCTTCACCTGCCACACCCACCAAGACACGCCCACCAAGACACGCCCACAGAACCGTTAGCAAAAAAAATTGAATTTCACCACTGAGTAGGGGGGACATGATAGCAGTCTTCCAGTATTTGAGGGGCTGCCCCAAAGAAGAGGGGGTCCATTTATTCTCCAAAGCACCTGAAGGCAGGACAAAAGCAATGGGTGGAAACTAATCAAGGAGAGAAACAACCTGGAATTGAGGAGAAACTTCCTAACAGTGAGAACAATTAACCAGTGGAACAGCTTGCCACCAGAAGTTGTGGGTGCTCCAATACTGCACATTTTTAAGAAGAGATTGGACAGCCACGTGTCTGGATTGGCAAAAAGTCTCCTTCTTGAGCAGGGGGTTGGACTAGAAGACCTCCAAGAACCTCCCTTCCAACTCTGTTATTCTGTTATATTGCCACAGAAGACAAAACTGGCAAAGCAACTCAAAAAAAGAGAGAGAGAGAGAGAGAAAGAAGAAAGCAACTGTCTTGATATATTTGGAATTTACGACTTTCAATCCAGAAAAGCATCCTGT
Organism: Ptyas mucosa; assembly: GCA_012654045.1. NCBI lineage: Eukaryota > Metazoa > Chordata > Lepidosauria > Squamata > Colubridae > Ptyas > Ptyas mucosa. The sequence goes on from WNWU01000075.1 coordinate 3,536,131, forward strand.
CCTTTAGCAATGGCCCAGTGTAATCCATATGCAGGGTTTTTGCAGACCATTGCGGCCAAAAACGCCTACAGGATGAAAAGCTGAGAAAACAGTTATTGTCTTACTGGTGGGGATAACATATATGACTCATGCCATTTTCTTTGCATTAGCAGTTCGGAAGATTGGAAATAAATTTGCTTCACAAAATGTGGTGATGGCAGATATCACAGGGACTGACTTGCCTTAATGGCTCGCAACGCCCAATTTCATCCAAGGCTTTTATTCTTATTTTATTATCTTTCTGCATTTGGCATTGGGCGGAATATGACTGCTTTTAACTGTGTGCTACCCGTTGTTTTCACCGCCGATCTAAAACATTTATTTCCCTCTTTTGCAATTGAAGGGTCACAGGGGGAAAAAAAGTTCCTGAATATTTCTATCCTGAAGGTACTATACGTAATTGTCTGGGAAATCTGATTTTATATTAGCATCTACATTGGAGGTCATCATGGAGATATATTAGATGTTGACACCCATCATTTGGATAACTCCAAAACCATGAATAAGAAATGTGCATTTATGGGAGGAAAAAAAAATAGATATATACTGTATAGTTAAGGATTTTGAGAAAATGTCAGAAGAGGCTTGAAATACAGAATGTTTTGAACAAAGATAGAATTGAACAGTGGCTGGCTGGGGCATTCTGGGAGTTGAAGTTGTACAAAGGAGCCTTGGTGGAGCAGCGGACTAAAGCACTGTTAAGTAGCACTTAGCTGCCAGCTGCCTGCAATTACTGCAAGTTCAAATCTCACCAGGCTGAAGGTTGACTCAGCCTTCCATCCTTCCGAGGTAGGTAAAATGAGGACCCGGATTGTGGGGGCAATAAGCTGACTTTGTATAAAAAAGAACACCGCTTAGGGGGGGCCAAAAGCCCTACTAAGCCGGTATATACAAAAGTATGAAGGCTATTGCTTAACGCATTGTAAGCCGCCCTGAGTCTCCGGAGAAGGGTGGCATATAAATCGAACCAATAAATAATAAATAAATAACGTTAGCACCCATCCTTCTCCTAGGAGAATGAAATGTTTTGTGAAATATTAAAAAGCCAGAATATTATATTTCCCTAAAAGAGCAACATGTTTTTAAAGACAGAAAGCAACTCCCAAGTTTTTCTCAATACCCCCAGCAGGACTGGGCCAGCCTATCTACAAGACAAAAGACTTTCGGCTCCAGGGTGATGGGATTAAAACATAGCCCTCCAAGACATAATAGGATTATCTAGCAGCAGAGCTCACTGCATTGCAAAATCTCCTAAGGGCATTGCATCAGCCCAAGGTTCAACCAAACCTAACTCAGACAAACATGACCTCACATGGCAACATGGGAGTCTGACCACAGCCAATAGAATACATGTTCTTCCACAGGAACAGGAAGCTCAAGTTCAAAGCCCAAGAGAAGGGATAAAAGCCACCCACTCTCAACCCCATGTGTTCAGCTGCACCAGAGAACCGTGTGCTTGGTGGTTCTGCTTCATCCTTAAACCATCTTTCCCGTCAGCCTCCGTGTTTCCAGTGTCTTTCTCCCAGCTCGGAACTGAACCAGATGGATATTTCTTCCCACAAAGTTCCACATGTCTTAAAGTTGTCACGGTTGAGAAAAACACTGGTTTAACCTGATACACAGAATTCATATTAAAAACAAGTTAGCTGAAAATGCATGGCTTGGGAACAGAACAGTCTTTCAGCTTTATCGCTGCTCCTCTTTTAGGTGCTCCCTGGCGGGGGGGAAATAAATTCTGAGCTTCAACCAAGCGGTGAACCTGGGCGAGCGGTGCCCCTTCCATGCTTATTAATTTGCTCTCCTCATCTATATACAAAGTGTGTAAGAGCGTGCGTGGTGAAAACGGAGCCCTTCCTGGAAGTTTGAAAGAAGATGTTGGATAACCATTTGTCTGGAGTGGTGTAGGCAGGGGAAGGATACTGCAAAATCTCCATTCCCACCCCACTGCAGGGGAAGGATACTGCAAAATCCCCATTCCCTCTCCACTCCAGGGGAAGGATACTGCAAAATCCCCATTCCCTCCCCACTCCAGGGGAAGGATACTGCAAATCCCCATTCCCACCCCACTGCAGGGGAAGGGTACTGCAAAATCCCCATTCCCTCCCCACTCCAGGGGAAGGGTACTGCAAAATCCCCATTCCCTCCCCACTCCTGTGGGAAGGATACTGCAAAATCCCCATTCCCACCCCACTCTGGGGCCAGCCAGAGGTGGTATTTGCTGGTTTTCCGAACTGTTCAAAATTTCCGCTACCGGTTCGCCAGAACCTGTTAGTACCTGCTGGATTTCATCCCTGATCTAACCACATGTAAAACCCAAAACAAATGCATCTCTATTTGGCTTAGCTCATATTGTGAATTGAGCAGTAAATCTTTGTTGTGTTCTGGAAGGCTGACCTATTCAGGTGAATTCTATTACGATGTCTTCCTTTTTCAGTTCAGTTAATTTTCTGGCTCTGGGCCTGCCTTACAGATCAGCCTATTGCTAACATCATAACCTTCAGTCCTGTTTCTCCCCCCACCCCCTTAATCATCGGATGATTACAATATCAGTGTGCATCTGAAAAACTCAAGAGAAAATAACTCTTTCCTCTTTCTCTTAATCCTGCCTAATTATGCCATTTTACTCCAGCTCAAAAGATCCATTGTGGGGAAGGAAGGACGAATCATTTTTACAACATTGCTTTGAACCAGTTGTAGGAAGCCCCCCCACCCTCCCCGTCCCCCGAGAATGAAATATTTTGGGGGATATTAAAAGAGGCAGAGTATTATATTTCCCCAAAGGAGAAATGGAGAGAAAAATCTTAACCAAGGCAGAAAGCAGCCCCCAACAGCCTCCAGCAGATGCCTGAAGTCTTTAGAGATGGAGATTTTGGTGCCCAATAAAAAATCCAGGCCAATCTATTCACAAACAAAATACTTTCAGGTCCGGTTGATGGGATTAAGAATTTACATCCCCACCCCCCAAAAAAATTTCTAAGAACTAGGCATGACCTCTAGGACAGGGGTGTCCAACCTTGGCAACTTTAAGACTTGTGGACTTCAACTCCCAGAATTCCTCAGCCAGCAACCTTGGCAACTTTAAGATTTTTTTTACTACCGGTTCTGTGGGCGTGGCTTGGTGGGCATGGGAGGGGAAGGATACTGCAAAATCCCCATTCCCACCCCACTCTGGGGCCAGCCAGAGGTGGTATTTGCCGGTTCTCCGAACTACTCAAAATTTCTTCTACCGGTTCGCCAGAACCTGCTGGATTTCACCCCTGGTTTGATGCTTTTTCAGGTTGGATCCTAGGAATAAATTGATCCCAAGCAAAACTTGGCGAATTCCTAAGTGGAATAGCATAAGCTGTATGTTCAGCCTCCAGATGTTTCTCAAGTCCCATTTTCCCAGAAACCACATCGGTTACAGCACCAAGATATTTGGAAGGTATGGGGGAAGAGCAAACTTCACACAGCTTGGCATTTATTCTTTCCTATATTTTGCACTTTCCCCCACTGTTGTAACTCAGAGTACTGCGTTGAAAGAGATATTTTGAGAGAAGCCAGATCTAAATATACGTTAAAGTGCTTCTTTGAATGTGTCTTTTTGAGAATGTGAAAAAAAACCAAAAACCCGTGCAGAATACATTAGAAACAGGGCAGAAGGGAAATTTAAATAAAAACCTGTAGAAGCGAAAAATGGGACCGGAAATAGGTTAAAATGCTGGTCTGGGACACAGGAAACCAGGATTCAAATCTTTTGGGGTGACTTGGGGGACAGCCCTTAACCTGCCTTGTTATTTATTCATTCAATTTATATGCTGCCTTTCTCCAGAGACTCAGGGCGGCATATAAGGATAAAAATAATTTTTATAAGGATAAAAATACAGGAAATTCCCATATTTGTTGCCTTGAGTTTCTAGAAGAAAGGTGAAACTGACAGGTAACAATAAATAATTAAATAACTTAAATTAAATTAATTAAAGGAAGGAAGGAAGGAGAGAAGGAGAGTTGTAGGGAGGGAGGGAGGGAGGGAGGGAAGGAGGGAAGGAAGGAAGGAAAGAAGGAAGGAAGGAAGGAAAGAAGGAAAGAAGGAGAGTTGCAGGGAGGGACAGAAGAAGGGAAGGAAGGAAGGAAGGAAGGAAGGA
>WNWU01000075.1:3558835-3573036 GCA_012654045.1 Ptyas mucosa
GATAGATAGATAGATAGATAGATAGATAGATAGATAGATAGATAGATACCGTATTTCCCCCAAAATAAGACCCTGTCTTATATTTTTTTGAACCCTGAAATAAGTGCTTGGCCTTATTGCCATGTGCTCAAAAGCTCGATTGGGCTTATTATCAGGGGATAATGTCTTATTTTGGGGAAAACAGGGTAGTTTTTTTGGCTGCTGCTGCACACGGTTGGCTCATATTCAAGTGATTGTCCACTAGGACTCCAAGGTCCCTCGCACAGTGACTGTTTTTGAGCCAGGTCTCGCGTAATCTGTATCTTTACCTTTGATTATTTTTTTCCTGCCTAAATGTAAAAGTCTGATGAAAAGAAGGATTAGGGGAGACATGATAGCAGTCTTCCAATATCTCAGGGGCTGCCCCAAAGAAGAGGGAGTCAAGCTATTCCCCAAAGCACCTGAAGGCAGGACAAGAAGCAATGGGTGGAAACTCATCAAGGAGAGAAACAACCTAGAACTAAGGAGAAATTTCCTAACATTAAGGACAATTAATCAGTGGAACAACTTGCCTCCAGAAGTTGTGAATGCTCCAACACGGAGGTTTTTAAGAAGATGTTGGATAACCATTTGACTGAAGTGGTGTAGGGTTTCCTGCCTAAGCAGGGGGTTGGATTAGAAGACCTCCAACGTCCCTTCCAACTCTGTTATTCTAATATATACCTAAATAGACATCTGAGCCCTTCAGAACCGCTGCTCTTCTTCTGGCTTTTGTCTCCAGAGTTTTCTCAAACCTGCTACCCAGTTGCAATGACACGACAGAAGAATAAAATTTAGGAAATGCATGACCAGAGAAAGAATATTCTAATTATAAGTGATTTAATTTATTTTCTTTTTTTTAAACAAAAGCAAACACTTCGTGAGGACACAAACCTTTAGAGGCAGATGCATAATAGGCAAAATGAAAAGAACCCAATCCAGTCCGTGCTCTGTTTCTAGCATTAATTTTTTAACAATTCTTTATTTATTGTTTATTTATTGGTTCGATTTATATGCCGCCCTTCTCCGGAGACTCAGGGCGGATTACAAGGCGTTTAGCAATAGCCTTCATACTTTTGTATATACCTGCTTAGTAGGGCTTTCGGCCCCCCCAAGCGGTGTTCTTTTTTATTGCCCCCACAATCCAGGTCCTCATTTTATCTTCCTTGGAAGGATGGAAGACTGAGTCAACCTTGAGCCTGGTGAGATTTGAACTCACAGTAATTGCAGGCAGCTGGCAGCTAAGTGCTACTTTAACAGCAGTTTAGTCCGCTGCGTCATCAAGGCTCCTCTTCTAATCAAAGCTTTGCTTGTCTCCACATTATCACCCTGGGTTGGAAGAGATGCAGTTCTGGGGATACCGTTTCTTCTTCTAAAGCACATTGCAACTTCAAAGGAGCTCTTCCACCCCAAACGGTAGCAGAAGGAGAGGTATATGTTGTAGCTTTCTTCCTTCTGGAGGCTTCTCCTGAAGGGATGGAATGGAAAACATCTTCCGGGGTTTTTTTGTTTCTTTTTTAAATAAATATTTTATTGAGTTTATATACGTACATAAAATAACTTTTCTATTAACATCGGATGTGCAGTGTTTATACATATATACATGATATGTCCCTGGTGTCACTTAAGCTGTTTATTCCTATTTGTTTAACAAACCTTTTACTCCTTCTTTCATTTTATCCTTCATCCATTCATACCACCTTCCCCACACGGTATAATAATCTGAGTTCTCATCATTATTTATTTCATGGGTTAGTTTACTCATCTCTGCGCACTCCAGTATTTTCCTAATTATAAGTTCTTCTGGTGTTGTGCGTAGGCCAATCTAGCAGCTGTGGTTATATATATTAGTAAGTGGATCTTTTTCTTTCTATACGCCCTCTTTACTATTCCCAGGAGAAATATTTCCGGTGTCAGTTCGATATCTTCTCCAATTATTTCTTGTAACCATCTCTGAATTCTACTCCAATATCTTTTCGCTTCAGGGCATGTCCACCACATGTGAAAGAAGGTACCCTGGCCATAGTCACATTTCTAGCTGTTTGGGTGTATGTTGGGATACATCTTTGCTAGCCTAGCAGGGGCTAGATACCACCTGTGGAGCATTTTATATTGATTTTCCTTATACGTCACAGCTCTGGTCAGTTTATAGTTTTTATTCCAGGCCTCTTCCCAATCATTAAAATTTATGCTGTGTCCAATATTTTTCTCCCATACACTCATTTGATTTTTAGCTATATCCTCAGCTCTGTCCTCATCTAATAGGTAGTTATATAATTTAGCCAAAACTTTTTCGTCTTCCGGTTTTATGCTTCAACAAGCTGAGCACAAGCAGATCCTTCTTATTTTGGCATCAGCTGCTCTGCTGCCAAATTTCGGCAGCTGGTTTTCACGGCTGTTGAAGGGTGGAAGTGGCTGCCCTTTGTTCACACCCATGTCTCTTCTACTGTGCCGAGTTCAGAGCAAACGTCAGCTACGAAGAACGTTTAAAGGAGCTGGGTGGGGCTGGCCTCCAAAAAAAGAGGACCGTAAGGAGATGGGAGAAGCCCAGTGGTGAAATCCAATTTTTTTTTTACTACGGGTTCTGTGGGCGTGGCTTGATGGGTGTGGCGTGGCTTGGTGGGCATGGCAGGGGAAGGATGCTGCAAAATCCCCATTCCCTCCCCACTCTAGGGGAAGGATATTGCAAAATCTCCATTCCCTCCCCACTCCTGGGAGAAGGATACTGCAAAATCCCCATTCCCTCCCCACTCCTGGAGGAAGGATATTGCAAAATCTCCATTCCTACCCCACTCCAGGGGAAGGATGTTGCAATATTTCCATTCGCATTCCATTCTTGGGCCAGCCAGAGGTGGCATTTGCTGGTTCTCTGAACTACTCAAAATTTCCGCTACCAGTTCGTCAGAACCTGTCAGAACCTGCTGGATTTCACCCCTGCTGGATAATGGAGAAGTCTCATTATCCCAGAAGAAGGATGGATTTTCCTTCTATGCTACCAACTCCAGACCAGACCAAAGGGTGTTTTTTTCCCCCTTCCCTGTAGCTTTTGTCTCACCCAGTGAGAACGACGGTGTCATGTATCACTTGCCTGAATTTTGCTCTTTAGCTTTTATAACGCGGCAGCCGAAGGTGACCCCTGGGATATAAATATTATAATCGTTTTGAGTATAGCTTATTTGAATGATTGTATATCTTAATTTTTTAGGAAGATAGGTTTATAGATGCTTTGATGTTTGCCTTTTTGGTTTCTTAGCAAGCTGGCCTCGGGCTATCATAAAATAGAATTTAAATTCACCCTGAATCATTCATCAGTTTGAAAAACAACGGGTGAGCAGAAAGGGAGATATTGTGCAATAAATATGTGTGTGTGTGTGTGTATGAGAGAGAGAGAGAGAGAGAGAGAAGGAGGGAAGGAGGGAGGAAGGGAGAGAGAGAGAGAGAGAGAGAGAGAATTTCTGTCCAATTATTCAGATTTAGCCCAGGGTTAAATCTGCATGGGTTCCAACAGCAAACTGGACTAGAAGACATCCAATGTCTCTTCCAGCTCTATCATGATTATGAATGAATGAATGAATGAATGAATGAATGAATGATCTCACTACAGCTTAAGTAAATTTTGTTGCTCAAGCAAAGATTAACTGGAAAACTGGTTTGCTATAGGGATACCTGTGAAGAACCACGGATGGTCCATCATTTCCTGAATGGAAACTTGGTGGCCTTGGACTTTGCCAGTCATAGTTCAACACACTCGGAGAGGCACAAGCTTGAGCAAATGCAATTATCTTCCTTGTTTAACTCTATAGGAGGGATTCAACAGAGGTGACGCTTGGCTGCTCTAGCAAATAGCTTTCAATTAGCCAATGAGCACAAGGTTCCGGTGCTGGTCTGAGGATTGGCAGAGTTGTGTTCGAGACCCAGCTGCTGCTGCAGGAGGGGGTGAGTTTACATCACATGCTCCAGCAGCTAAATGAGGTGTCCGTTCTCACGATTGCTTAGATCTGCTCTCCCTTCCTTCTCTTTTCCAGCCTCTCCACAATCTTTCACGTTTGCCATGAGAGCCGAGACAAAATGAATCATTTCGTTCATGTAACGACGTGTCCTGTGGATGGACTAGAAGAAGGACTCTAAGGTCCTTTCCAAACCCTGTGCTTTTATACCCCATCCCTTAACCTTGTTTGTGTTGTGAGGCCCAGGCCCAAGTAGGCATTATCAGACGCAATCAGTTCGAAAACAAACAGACTTTATTAGAACAGCTGAGAATTAACTCATTCTCAGCGTAGTCCAAACTCAATCAAAACAAATTCTTCATAACACAATCCTTCAGCCTTATCATCAACCTTGGTCTAATTAGGCAACCTGCCAAAGGCTTTTCTGGGCAAAAGTTCAGGAGCAGAAGACGCCGACGAGAAATAAATGCAGCAAGACAAGAAACAAATCTATCAACGTTGTTTTCCAACAAAGAGGCCAAGAGCTGTTGCTGGTCTTTTAAGCCTTATGGGAGGGGCCAATCATCTTTTGGCCTTACTCCCGAGTCGTCCTCTTTGCTTTAGTTGCTCCTGCCTTCTATGCCTCTTTACATACGTGCACTAGGAACAGGCTCCTCCTGTTCCTCTGCCTCTCTGCTGTCAGCCTCTGCAGGCTCCGGAGTCCGCACACCACTCCCCGATGGCCCTGGCCCCATCTCTGCCTCCGACGTAGAGCCCTCATCCGGGCCTTCCCTAGCCTCTGTTCTTCCTCAGCCTCCTCACTGCCAGCTTCCTCTGGTTAGTTTTACAGGCGATTAATACTTCTTTAAAAGTTTGCAGGTTGTTCTGAGGACAGAAACTAGGATGGATGCCCATATTTCGAGAGGGACGGGCAGAATCTTTTTTTTTTTTCCTGATTGTTATTTCAACAGCGACCACTCAACTTTCCTTTCCTTTGGAGCGAACTATTCCTCGGCAGGCTAATAAATGTAGATTTGTTCTCTTCTCCATCTACTCAACTTGAAAATACAAGAATTAAAGGCTCTTCTCTCTGAGAATCCCGTAAGAGCTATTCAGCTGCAACCTTGAAAGCGATCTCAAATTTTACCTCTATTGATCATAATAATTGAGGGGCATTTCTGCAGAAGCACAAAATGGATGGGGAAGGGGGAAATTTAGTGGAATCGCAGAGAACGTGAAAAAAAGAATGATTGTAAAATGGCCAGGATATTTATCTACATCTTTTCTTTTTCAGTCCCTGATCTTCTAATGTTCTTTTATGGGACAATTGCCTTGCCAGACAGAAGAATATTGAATCAGGCAAGTGAGCTAATAGAAACTAAAGCATTTTCCAATAAACCGTGAATCCAAGCAGCTCTAACAAGCATCAAGAAGCCACCATTGTTCCCCGAAACTCGGTGACATTTTTAAACAAATGCCTTTTGTGCCTTTGTCTGAATTGCAGATTAAAGGGGTAGATTGCATACAAAGTAAAATACTTTTTAAATCTGTCTTTGGAAGGAATAAAAACCAGCAGTCTTCTTTGAAGGAAGCTCACCACTTGGAATGCAGCATCTAATTCTAATTACCACAATACAAAACAGATGTTGAGACCAGGGGTGAAATCCAGCAGGTTCTAACAGGTTCTGGAGAACCGGTAGCGGAAAGTTTGAGTAGTTCGGAGAACCGGTAAACACCACCTCTGGCTGGCCCCAGAGTGGAGTGGGAATGGGGATTTTGCAGTATCCTTCCCCTGGAGTGGGGAGGGAATGGGGATTTTGCAGTATCCTTCCCCTGCCACACCCACCAAGCCACAGCCATAGAACTTGTAGTAAAAAAAATTTGAATTCCACCACTATTTGAGACCCTAGAAAGAGTGCAGAGAAGACCAACAAAGATGATAGAAGGTTCTGGAGGCTAACTCATACGATGGACGATTGCAGGAAGTGGATATCTTTAGTCTAACAAAGAGAAGGAATTAGGGGGGTGTCCTGATAGCAGCTCTTCCAGTACTTGAGGGGCTGTCACGGAGAAGGAAAGGTTAACCTGTTCTCCAAAGCATCTGAGGGCAGAACAAGAAGCGAAACTTATCAAGGAGAGAGCCAACCTAGAGCCAAGGGAAAGCTTTGTGTCAGTGAGAACAATTAATCAATGGAACGACTCGTCTCCAGAAGTTGTAGGCGCTCCATAACTGGAGGTTTTCAAGAAGAGAAAAGTCAAATCTTACACTCAGGCAAGAAAAACCAAAAGTACACACACAGACTGGGTGAAACCAGGCTTAAGAGCAGGAACTGTGAGAGGAATCTTGGAATCTTAGTGGACAACCAGTTAAATATGAGCCAGGAGTCTGCAGTGGCAGCCAGAAAAGCCAATGCATTAAAAGAGGGATACAATCAAGATCCAGGGAGGTACTTATACCACTCTATAAAGCCTTAGTAAGACGACACGTAGAATGCTGCATCCAGTTTTGGTCACCCACTATAAAAAAGATGTTGAGACTCTAGAAAGAGTGCAGAGAAGAGCAAGCAAGATGATTAGGGGACTAAAAAATACGATGAACGGTTGCAGGAACTGGGCCTGGCTAGTCTAGCGAAGAGAAGGACCAGGGGAGACAGAATAGCTGCCTTCCAATATTTGAGGGGCTGCCACAGAGAGGAGGGGCTCCAGCTATTTTCTAAAGCACCCAAAGATCAGATAAGGAATAATGGATGGAAACTGATCAAGGAGAGATTCAACCTAGAATTCAGGAGGAATTTCCTGACAGTGAGAACAATCAACCCATGGAACAGAAGTTGCCTTCAGAAGTTGTGGGAGCTTCATCCCTGGAAGCTTTCAAGAAGAGATTGGGCAGCCAATTGTCAGATATGGTATAGGGTGTCCTACTTGGGCAGGGGGATGGACTAGATGACTGCAAGGGCCCTTCCAACTCTGTTAATCTGTTAAAGAGGCTGATTTGTCCGTAATGACATAATTTTCTTGCACGAATAAGGATGTCTATTTTCATTTGTCCTGAACGTATACATGTAACAATCCTTTCAGGTGAGCGGAGGCTGAATATTATAGACGTGTTTCTAGATGCAAGACCTAGAAGAATCTGCTCATTCCTGGAGTCTAAGTGAAGGTCCATAAGTCATATACCATCCTCTAAGCCTACTCCTTTTGGTAATGTTTGTCTCCTTTTCAGTTCCATGAAGATGCACGCAGAATAAATTAAGTTATTTGCAGGGAATAATGGAGGAGGACCTGAAATTCAGATTCCGCGTGCTGTTACTCGCTTCTCTCTGCCAGAATAGAATAGACGCACACATGTGGTTTAAGAACAAAAAGAGAATTCAAAGTTCTTGGGGGGGGGGTTTCTCTCTAAGGGGAGGAAAAAAATTCTCCCTCCCCCCATCTTTGTCATGATCCCAGATAATCAGATAAAGCCAACCCACACCCCCCATCTGTTCCTGGAGGGAAACTAATAATATGAAACACAAGGAGGCATTATAAGCAAATTGCCTGAAGGGAAGATGGGGTGCGTCTTACGTGAAGCTGGGTTGAGTTGGTGCGCTGATTTCCCCCCCCCCACTACAAGTATTTTCCGTGCCTTTAACAGAATGCTAAAATTCAATGTAGAGAAAAGTCAGGATTTACACTTAGGTAAGAAAAAAAATGGGTTGGGTCAGTGGCTAAGATGCCGAGCTTATCGATCGATAGGTCGGCAGTTCAGCGGTTCTAATCCCAAGCACCGTGTAACGGGGTGAGCTCCCGTGACTTGTCCCAGCTTCTGCCAACCTAGCAGTTCGAAAGTACCTAAAAAATGCAAGTAGAAAAATAGGGACCACCTTTGGTGGGAAGGTAAGAGCGTTCCGTGCACCTTTGGCATTGAGTCATGCTGGCCACATGACCATGGAGATGTCTTCGGACAGCGCTGGCTCTTCGGCTTTGAAACGGAGATGAGCACCAGCCCCTAGAGTCGGGAACGACTAGCACATATGTGCGAGGGGAACCTTTATCTTAAGAAAAAATACACGTATAGAACCTGGCTCAGTAGACTTCCTCATTAACCCAACGAAGAAGTTGGCCTATGCTTCCCCTATACAATTTCTTATGTAACAGTAACAAAAAGCAAAGAATGGACTTTTGTTCTTAAGTACAGGGGTCTCCAACCTTGGCAACTTTAAGACTTGTGGACTTCAACTCCCAGAATTCCTCAGCCAGCAACCTTGGCAATTTTAAGACTTGTGGACTTCAGCAAAGCTGGCTGAGGAATTCTGAGAGTTGAAGTCCACAAGTCTTAAAGTTGCCAAGGTTGGAGACCCCTGCTTAAGCACAGTCACACAAGAGCATACAATTGCCTAGCCTTGTCCTTGTCTGAACCAAAGCTGCTGGATCTCTCAAAGATCACCTCTCATAGTGAGGCCATCCAACATGTTGTGTGCCTTCCGGTCAATGTGCGTTTTTTTGGGGGGGGGGATGGTGTCCATCAAGGAAGTCATGTTGTCAACATCCGAGGATCCCATGACAGTCATTGAGCATCAGCAACCATGCACTCAACGCCTGTGCTGAACATTCTTCTTCTCAGCTCTTGGGTCCAATGACAAGTCGGAGCCCTGTTCAATATTTTTTTTAATCTGCAGGAAGTTAGCACCCACCCCTCTCCTAGGAAACTGAGATATTTTAGGAAAGATTAAAAGGGCAGAATATTTCCCCTAAAAGGGAGGCAGAAATTCAGCCCCCCACCTTTGTCAATGGGCCGGTCTATTCTACATAACAAAGATCTACCTCCTTCAGGCAGAGCCATAGTAGGAATTGCCCAAAGCCTTTTCATTACATCATCACCCAGCAAAAGTCAACCAAGCTTGGGACTCAGGACAGACAACAGAGTTACCTCTGCATGACCCTATGGGAGCCTGACAACCAATCAGAACACGAGCTCAAATTCAAAGCCCAACAGAGGGCATAAAACCCAGGCACTCTCAGCATCTCTGCCCCCTTTTCTGCCCAGGATCTCAAACCATGTGATCCTGTTCATCAATAAACCTTCTTTCCAAGCAACTTCCGTGAATCCAGTGTCTTTTCCCCCCACTTGGAACTGAACCCAGATGGACATTTCTTCCAACAAATCCTCTCTGGCGCATTTGCCAAAGGAGTGCTGGAACTCTCTCTGATTAAAGAGCTGTAAATAAGTGTGGATTTCATGTTTGTTTTGGAAAACTATCCAGGAGATGAAATATATTCCATTGAGGACCTGTATCCTGCACGAGTCAAAAAGAGGGCTGGGAAAATATTTACAGACCTCTCGCATCCTGGACATAAACTGTTTCAACTCCTACCCTCAAAACGGCGCTATAGAGCACAGCACACCAGAACAACTAGACACAAGGACAGTTTTTTCCTGAACGCCATCACTCTGCTAAACAAATAATTCCCTCAACACTGTCAAACTATTCACTAAGTCTGCACTACTATTACTATTAGTCTTCTCATCGTTCCTCTCACCCATCTCCTTCCACTTATGACTGTATGACTGTAACCTTGTTGCTGGTATCCTTACGATTTGTATTGACATTGTTTCCTGATTGCTTATTTGTACCCTATGACTATCATTAAGTGTTGTACCTTATGATTCTTGATGAACGTATCGTTTCTTTTATGTACACTGAGAGCTTATGCACCAAGACAAATTCTTTGTGTGTCCAATCACACTTGGCCAATAAAGAATATTCTATTCTACTCTACTCTACTCTACTCTACTCTACTCTACTCTACTCTATTCTATATATGATTACATTTCCAGTATTTGGTGGACATGTTTTTAAACGTCTTTGCTAATCTTGCTGGTGGTAAGTGTCACCTATAAAACATTTTATGTAGGTTTTCCTTCTCGTGTGTTCTGTCCTCTTGCTCCCACCAAGGGTTATTCCTAAGACCTTGGCAGTTCCTGGGGATGCTCTGTTTGTCATTAATCTGAGTGTCGTAGGCAGCTGGTTTTTCAGTTGCATGCACAGGCAATTTCTTCAGTGGACAACTCTGTTTTTAGAGCCAATTAATGCTAGCCAAACAGCTGCTCAGCCACACCAGTAGCTTGTCTTAGAACTGTGCTTCCCTAGTGACATTTCCTGACAATTAATTACCATTAGTGGTAAGGCCCATGTAGCATCGTTGCTGGCTGCTTCTGCCTCGGTTGATGAGATTAATTTTGCATTCTCATAAAGCTCTTTGATGTTCCGGAGGAAGTCATTTTCAACAAGTGTTTTGGATCTTCTCTGTTTATACATTCATCCCAGCCATTTATTGTTTCCCCCTGTTGCCCTTTCCTGCGCTCGAAGCTGTGCAAATTCTAGTTGGAGTAGAAGGATTGCTAAAAAAATTAATGCCGGGAATGGAGCACAGGCTGGATTGGGTTCTTTTCATTTTGCTTATTATGCAGCTACGTCTAGAGGTTTGTGTCCTCACCAAGTGTTTGCTTTCTTAAAAAAAAATTAAATCACTTATAATTAGAATATTCTTTCTCCGGTCACGCATTTCCTAAATTTTATTCTTCTGTCACGTCATCGCAATTGGGTAGCAGGTTTGAGAAAACTCTGGAGACAAAAGCCAAAAGAAGAGCAGCAGTTCTGAAGGACTCAGATGTCTATTTATGTATATATTAGAATAGCAGAGTTGGAAGGGACCTTGGAGGTCTTCTAGTCCAACCCCCTGCTTAGGCAGGAAGCCCTACACCACTGCAGACAAATGGTTATCCTACATCTTCTTAAAAACTTCCAGTGTTGGAAAATTCACTTCTGGAGGCAAGTTGTTCCATTGTTCTGTCAGGGAATTTCTCCTTAGTTCTAAATTGCTTCTCTCCTTGATTAGTTTCCACCCATTGCTTCTTGTTCTACCCTCAGATGCTTTGGAGAATAGCTTGACTTTCTCTTCTTTGTGGCAAACCCCTGAGATACTGGAACACTGCTATCATGTCTCCCCTAGTCCTTCTTTTCATTAAACTTGACATACCCAGTTCCTGCAACCGTTCTTCATATGTTTTAGCCTCCAGTCCCCTAATCATCTTTGTTGCTCTTCTCTGCACTCTTTCTAGAGTCCCAACATCTTTTTTACATTGTGGTGACCAAAACTGAATGCAGGATTCCAAATGTGGCCTTATTACCAAGGCCTTATAAAGTGGTATTAACACTTCACGTGATCTTGATGCTATCCCTCTGTTGATGCAGCCTAGAACTGTGCACACTCTACTTTTCAAAGAAGGCCCTAAACTCTGCAGTTGTATGGTAAGACTTATTTACCTGTGACATATAAGGCACCTATGATATAAGTCCAATTCGTTTGCCAAATAAAGCTGTTTGTTGTCAAAACATCCCTAGGAAGAGAGAGAAAATGCCAAGACAGTAACCATTGATATTGACAATCAATATCATGGCCATTTTTCACATCCATCATGGTGGCTGTGACTATCAACTTAGTTTTTTACAGAGAGGGAGGGAGGGAGGGAGAGAGAGAAGGAGAGATGTCAATTTCCCAGTAATGTGATGGATGGATGATGGATAAGAGAATAATAGAGTTGGAACGGACGTTGGAGGTCTTCTAGTCCAAGACACTGCTTAAGCAGGAGACCATGTCCCATTCCAGACAGGTGTCTGTACAGTCTCTTCTTAAAAGCCTCCAGGAATGGAGTACTGACAAGTTCTGGTGGCAAGCTGTTCCTCTGGTTAATTGTTCTCATTGTTAGGAAATTTCTCCTTAATTCTAGTTTGGTTCTTTCCTTGATACATTTCCATCCAATGGTCGCAAATCACTCCAATTATTAGAGAGCAGCTTTCCCTGAGTTAGCTGATTAAATAAACTGGGATATTCAACTCTTTTATATTCTTTTTCTTCTATTAGCCCTCATTTCAGAAATATATGAAGTTTAATCATCTTGACATCAATTCACTCTGAGGCTCCGGAATTCTTTCTCTTCATTTTCCAAACCGCCCAGCAGGATAAAATGAGATTTTATGACACATTAGCGAGGCACAAGACATTTTCTTCCTGCCGAACATTCACATGTCCCAATTGCCAATTTCTCATCCGCTGGGCAGGTGTGCGAAGAGGAAGGCAGGGAGGAAGGAGAAGGAGGGCAGTTTGGGTTAGGTGGGCCTGGAGTCAGAGACAACCACAAATAAATAACGGGATGTTTCATGCAGAAGGAAACAAGCAAGGTTAGGTAATCCATTCTCTAGAAGCACTGACGATAGAGAGATAATATGGATGGACGGATGGATGGATAGATAGATAGATAGATAGATAGATAGATAGATAGAGATAGAGATAGATAAGAAATAGAGATAGAGATAGATAGATGATAGATGATCGATCGATCGATCGATCGATAGAGATAGAGGTAGGTAAGTAGGTACGTAGGTAGATATGGATGGAGAGAGAGACAGAGAGAGATGATAGAGAGACAGAGAGAGCTAGAGAGAGATGATAGATCTGTTGGTGTTTCTAGATAATGGATTCTGGAATTTTGAATCTGGGTCCTAAATATACACACAACACAAAACAGACACAAAAACTGTCTGTTTTTGCAGCCAATTTCTTTTTTCCCCTTTTTTCCCTCTTAATATTTATAGCAATAATGGAGACTTTACTATTAAGTATTAAAGGCTGAAATATTTCTCACGTTATAAAGTCATTCAAGGCATTTTGCAGCTATTCGTCGGTGTCACATATTGGCATTAATTATACCATTTAAGCAACTTTACGGTCTCTCCGTTTTACAGATCATATTCAACATCGTCTTGAATACGTTTAATTCATCGGAACCATCACCACGTTAACCATTTCCACTTCCTATGGTATAAATGCCACTGTGCTTGGTTATTACCTGTATTCCATAATGTATTTATTCAAATCTCATAATGCAATAAAACCATGGACAAAAATGGAAATTAGAGGGAGAAGGAATAGACATTGGCTATTGGGTCTTACATGCACTTCCCTGGAGCACTTAACACCCAAGGTTATCCATTTGCAGCCTAAAAGGTAAATCAAACTGAGCTGTGGAAGATGGGGACTGTAGTCCCAAACTTCTAGAAGGCAGCATCTTGGAGAAGAATAAAAAGGACTTCTCCTAATTGCTTTATTTTGCTTTTAAGCTCATGTAGCCTCCGTGGATCAAATTGGTTTTAGCTTAAATTTAATTGTCCAGTAGTTGATGTTGCTTAAAAACCTTTTTATGTGAATAAGCCCCGAGGGTTTTCGATTAAGGTAGGCATTCCTATAATAAATAAATAAATCTTTAGGGCGGAAGTCAAATAACAATGAAACATTTGTACGATGAAAACATGGATGCATGGATCTCCACAGGTGGATCGAAGGTTTGTTGATGCTAAAAGGATCCTCCAAGGTAACGCATTCACACGCGAGCGCCAGTGTGCAATTGGCTTCCAGGTAGTCCTCGGCTTACGGCCACAATGGAGCCCCACACTTCTGTTGCTAAGTGAGGCAGTGGTGAAGTGAGTTTTCTTGCCTTTGTCGCCATAGTTGTTCAGTTAGCAACGGGGTTGTTAAGCGAATCCGGGTTCCCCGTTGACTTTGCTTGTCAGACTTATGACGGTTGCAGTGTCCCAGGCAAGGTCATATGAATGATCCCCCTTTTGCGACCGTCTTACAAGCGAAGTGAATGGGGAAGCCGGATTCACTTAACAAGTGTATTACTAACTTAAGAGCTGCAGTCATTCGCTTAACAAGGGTGGCAGGAAGGGCTGTAAAATGGGGCAAAACTCAGTTAACAACTGTCTCGCTTAGCAACCAAAAGCTTGGGCTCAGTTGTAGTCATAGGTTGAGGGCTACCTGTATAGGCATAAAATTATACCCAAGATTCTCTAAAGCGCCTGAGAGCAGGATGAGAAGCAACGGGTGGAAACTGATCAAGGAGATCAATGGAACAACTTGCTGCCAAAAGTCGTGAATGCTCCAATACTGGAAGATTTTAAGAAGAGATTCAATAACGATTCATCTAAAATGATATAAGGTTTCCTGCCTAAGCAGGGGGTTGGACTAGAAGACCTTCAAGGTCCCTTCCAATTCTGCTATTCTATTCTATTCTATTTTCTATTCATCGACTCTTCTCTTCTCTTCTCCTATTCTGTTGTTGTTCTATTCTGTTCTTTCTCTTCTGTCCTATATTCTCTTCTCTTCTCTTCTCTTCTCTTCTCTTCTCTTCTCTTCTCTTCTCTTCTCTTCTCT
>WNWU01000075.1:3578329-3596314 GCA_012654045.1 Ptyas mucosa
TAGAGTAGAGTAGAGTAGAGTAGAGTAGAGTAGAGTAGAGTAGAGTAGAGTAGAGTAGAACAGAACAACAGAACAGAACAGAACAGAATAGAATTCAATTCTTTATTGGCCAAGTATGATTGGACACACAAGGAATTTGTCTTGGTGCATATGCTCTCCGTGTACATAAAAGAAAAGATACATTTGTCAAGAATCATAAGGTACAACACTTAATGATAGTTATAGGGTACAAATAAGCAATCAGGAAACAATATCAATATAAATTGTAAGGATACTAGTAATAAGGTTACAGTCATACAGTCATAAATGGAAGGAGATGGGTGAGAGGAACGATGAGAAGACTAATAGTAATAGTAGTGCAGACTTAGCGAATAGTTTGACAGTGTTGAGGAAATTATTTGTTTAGCAGAGTGATGGCGTTCGGGAAAAAACTGTCCTTGTGTCTAGTTGTTCTGGTGTGCGGTGCTCTATAGCGTCATTTTGAGGGTAGGAGTTGAAACAGTTTCAATACTCTATAGAAAGTGTGCAAAGAAAAGGAACAAAGATGATTAGGAGGCTGGAGGCTAAAACCTATAAAGAACGGTTGCAGGAATTGGGTGTGATAGCAGTGTTCCGATATCTGGGGGGGCTGCCACAAAGAAGAGGGGGTCAACCTATTCTCCAAAGCGCCTGAAGAAACAATGGATGGAAACTAATCAAGTGTGTTCGAGGAATTGTGCAGTTGCTGAAAAAGCTAGTTCTCACATACCAAAGAACTGGCCTTGATGAAGAAGGAAGAAACATGTTTACTTAAAGTTAAAAGAGAGGCTGTGCTACAAGTGATAATACCACCTTTTAAAATGCTAATAATGAACCCTAAAATTTGAGGCAATGCTAGAACTCCCGGTCTCCCGGCTCTCCCAGACCAAACTGGCTTTCCAGATAATAAATTAGCATTTCAGTTTGAACCCTCCAGAGAAAAAACAGTTTGAATCAAAAGATGTTGCATACCCCTTTAATAATTCTCTATAAAAGCTATCTCAGTCAAGAACGTAGTCTTGAATTTGCAATGTCTTGGGTTTTGCTCAATATATATATTTTTAATAGGGAAAAAAAATGTTTAACAAGATGAAATTGATGCCAATTATTAAAAAAAAGAAAGGAAATAAGAGTAATAAATAAGTAAGGAAGACAATAGGAATTTTTTTTAAAAGGACAAGATTATAAAGAAGCGGCTCCCAATCTTTTTGAAACTGGCTATAAATGCATTTATCTGTTACCCTCTCTAAGGTTACGTTATGATTTCCTTTCTTTTCATAAACTGCCCTTTCTAATCTCCAAACCCAAAGATCATGTTCATTTCCCCCCTTTTTTTCCAGCAAAAGCTCATAAAAAAGTTTCCAATAACTGATAAACATAATTCTCGATCTTTCTCTAATCAAACCAATTAAATTCTACCATCTCTGCTTGTTGTGTCATCTGTAACAACCATTCCTCCATTGTGGGTCTTTCAGAGTCTCTCCATTTTTGTGCATATCCTATTCTCGCAGCAGTAATATATAAAAATAATCACCCAAGTCTCTTTTCAAATTAACTATCCATTCATCCCAACAAGAAAAGTTCTGGTTTCGGTTGAATGTTGACCTTTAAAATTCTTTTTTATCTTTTTGTGCATTTGAACCCAGAAATTTCTGGCCCCTGAGCATGATAAAAGGGCTCTCCGTGTGGTGCACATTCCCGGCATAAATTTGAATTGACACTGTCAATTCCAAGTGTGTATACTCCGAATTCTCTGTAGAGTTTTACCAATATCGCTTTATACTGCAAATAGTGGAGGCCACACTTGGAATACGATGCTCAGTTCTGGTCACCATGATCCAAAAAAAGATGTTGAGACCCTAGAAAGAGTTCAGAGAAGAGCGACAAAGATGATCAGGGGTTTTGAAGCTAAAGTATAGAGGTAGTTGTTAGGAAATGATAATTAACTAACTTATTGGGTTGGCATATAGCTTTAAGACTGTGTTGCTGTATTGCATCATACTGTGTCCTGATTGGTTAGCTCTGTAGCCAATGTCCTTGAGAGGGAGCTTGAAACATGATTTGTCTCTCTTTGCTGATCTTTGCTGATCATTATTGCTCTGTGCTGACCATTACTGCTATTTGCTGTGTTTGCTACTGTTTGCAACTGTTTATTGTGTATGACTACGACGACTGGTAAGAAGACCTTGTTATTGGAATATCCCTGGACTATTGTTTAACTATCTACTGCTTTATCTGTGTATGACCTGGACTGTTTATTGGACTGTGCCTTATTACTATTTCCTGAAAGTAAACACAACTCAGTGTATCTGTGTGTTGGCTGTTATTATGGGCAACTGCTCTCAGTCGCTTTCATGTGCACACCCTTGCTACTCTAGGGTTACTCCGCAAATTCCTCAACAGTAGTGTTCTGACGCAGCTCCCCAAATATGACAAACCCTCTGACGTGAACTCAAAAGATTCCTTTATTAGGAGCACCAGCAGCCCTGACAAAAAGTTTTTTCTCACCTCAGGCTAACAAGTCTGTCCGGCCGCAAGGTGAATAGTTGTCTGCCACATCTATTCATCTCCGCCCCCTGCCTTTTCTCCCCAGAGCTAGGGTGGGGCTTCACTAGCAGCGGTGGCTCTTGCATCCCGAGGACCAGCTCATAGATTTCCACTGCTCTCCTCTCCTCTGCCTTCTGCACATCCGCGCGTCAGGCACTGGACCCAGCTGTTCCTCATCACCCACCTCTAGACCTGGGGGCTGTTGACTCTCCATCTGAGGGCTGACGGACAGCCCAGGCTCCGCCTCCGTCTCTCTCTCTCTCTCTCTCTCTCTCTCTCTCTCTCTCTCCCCCTCCCTCTCTCTCTCTCTCTCCCTCCCTCTCTCTCTCTCCCTCCCTCCCTCCCTCCCTCCCTCCCTCTCTCCTCTCGGAGCTCTCAGGTTGCCTTGATGCTGGCCCTGACTCCCACGCCTCCTCCGCCTCCTCTGATGCTGGAGGGACCGGCGGCCGACAGGTCACAACAGGTGGTTCTCAACTAACAATAGTTTGTTTAGTGACCATTCAAAGTTATAATAACACTGGAAAATGTGACTCTACCCACTCTCAACCTTCCTAGCAGGTGTATCGTGTTCGGCCATCATGGCGGTCCACATCGTCTCTGCACTTCTGCTACACATGCACCAAGAGGTAAGAATGGGAAGTAAGAGGGGGTGGGGGAAGTTCCCACTTTCTCCCAGGAACCTATTTAGGGTTTGGGACCTTGGACTTGAAAGGAAATGGCTTGCTCTGTAGGACCTCGGATGACTTGCTGTATCTCCTGAGCTTCTTCATCTCCTCCTCCCAAGGTTAAACATACTCCATGTCGTCTGCTCTTCTCATAGGACTCTTACGTTTCCTTTTCCCTGGCATCCTTGAACCATCCTTCAAAGTGTGATGCCCCGAATTGGACCAGTCCTTGAAGGAAATCTGGCCAGCGCAAACAATATTTTATTATTTATTTATTTATTTTATTAAATTTATATACCATCCTTCTCCCCGAGGGGACTCAGGGCGGTGAACAGCCATAAATAAAAAACATATATACAAAATTTAAAAACCAAATAAAACCGAATTAAACGTTGGCCCCAATATTTAAAATCCCAATTTACAATATTAAAACCCCCAAATTAAAATATTACAATTTAAAATTTCTAAATTATTTTACAACAGAAGGGGAAAAGGGAAGAATTAGGCCAGGCCCGCCTGGTGGAACAGGAAAGTTTTTAACTCACGGCGGAAGGCACGAAGATCCGGGATCCTCCGTAACTCTGGGGGGAGCTCGTTCCAGATAGTGGGTGTCCCCACAGAGAAGGCTCTCCCCCTGGGGGCCACCAGCCGACATTGTTTGGCCGACAGCACCCGGAGGAGCCCCTCTCTATGGGAACGTACCGGTCGGTGGGAGGCTATTGGTGGTAGTAGGCGGCCCCGTAAGTACCCGGGTCCTAAGCCATGGAGCGCTTTAAAGGTGGTAACCAACACCTTGAAGCGCACCCGGAAGACCACCGGGAGCCAGTGCAGCTCGCGCAGGAGAGGAGTAACATCACCACCCGCGCGGCCGCACTCTGCGCCAGTTGGAGCCTCCGGGTGCTCCTCAAGGGGAGCCCCATGTAGAGAGCATTACAATAGTCCAGGCGAGAGGTGACGAGGGCGTGAGTGACCGTGTGTAACGAGTCCCGATCCAGAAAGGGAATAGAGTGAACATAGAGCCCTGTTGGTGGTGTAAGGGTTATTAGGCAGTTTTGCAGGCTGATTCTGCCCATTGCTAGGGGTTCGATCCTGACCGGTTCACGGTTGACTCCATCCTTCCAAGGTTGGTAAAATGAGGACCCAGATTGTTGGGGGCAACATGCTGACTCTGTAAACTGCTTAGAAAGGACTGGAAAGCAGTGTGAAGTGGTATATAAATCTAAGTTCTATTGCCCTTAATCCTATTGCCCGGAGGCGGCGATGGTCTGTGGCAATCATTGCAGCCTGGAACAGCTGATTAGGGGTATTCCGGGAGGCCGATCCACCCGCCAATCAGCTGCTCATGCTGAATCAGGCTGCAGTATAATGTGCTGAAGCTGACCTGGCTGTTTGCTATTTGCTGCAAGGACTCAGAGTTTGCAGCAGCAATCACATCCAGAAAGCACACACAAATAACCAATCCAGCAGGATTCAATAACTTCTCTTTATATATAATATAACACATGAAGTAAAATATACAATACCAAAAAGCAGGTTTTCCAAAGCAAAACACAAGCAGAGGAGAGGAGTTTCAGTTTTGAGCATCAGACTAGTTTGCAGCTTTAGTGCAGATTCAGAGCTGCAGAGATAAACCACGCCCAGGCTCCTTGCTGTCACCTTCCTTGTTGCTCACACAGCAAATTCAGTTTCAGTTTTCAAACAGCCCTCACACACTGACAGGACGCTAGCCAGATGAATACCGATGGATGCTGGTAGGCAGAGGCAGAATTTTGTTTTCTTACTTTCCTCCCCAAAAACATAAGGTGCGTCTTATACTCCAGAGCGTCTTATACTCCGAAAAATACAGTGCTTATTTTCCTGCCTTTCTTTCTTCCTTACATCCCACCAGGGAGTTTTTCTTTCTCGACTGATGCAAGACTTCGTTTGGATCACCGATGAGGTCCTGATGCGTAACTATGATGTGGGGTTTTCCGGCCGTGTACGTGATGTGTTGTGTCACAGCCTGTCCCTGCTGCGAGATTGCATTACCCTCTACAGCCTCTCATTGGGAGATGTCTTGGTGGTTCCCAAGAAGACCGAGGTGGCCATCAGGGAGCTAAGCCACCATAGCACGGCTCTCCTGCCCGTCTTCATCCAGGAAGCTGTCGGAGGTAAGTATCCAAGATCTCAAAGCCTACTTAGATATCTAGCTCGCTGTTGATTTGATGGCTTCAGAGGGGAGAACTTTAGCTAAGGCCACAAAGAGAGGCTGGCTGGATAATTCAGTGTAAGGCCAGAAGCAATAGCAAAAACTTCTCCTTGGGCTTCATCTGCTTTTTCTTCTAAGTTCTGGCTTTCTCAGAGCCATCAGCCTTCTACGTATCTCTACATCCAGGGGTGGGATTCAGCCGGTTTGGGCAAATCAGATGCTAATTTTACATCTGGTTCCCCGAACCGTTGGTTGCAAGGACTGGCTGGCCCCGCCCACCCTGTCCCGCTCCTCACAGGAGTATCCACGTGGCCCATTTTGGATGCCAGGTAAGTACAGCACCCGTGCAGAGGGCACAAACAACCCCTTAGAAGTTCCGGAAGTCTGGAAACGGGCCCGTTTCCGGCCTCCAGAAGGCCTCCAGAGCCCTGTTCTTAATTCTTTCAACCATCTCACCACATCTTTGATTTGTTTCTCCTCCTGAAGTTTGGTAGTGGAACTTGTTAGGTGTGGAAGGCAAGACTCTATTCTCAACGTTGGCACCTTTAAGACTTGTGGATGCAACCATGCTGGCTGTGAGATTTGGGGGAGTTGAAGTCCATGCATCTGTTGTGACCTAGGCTTACTGAGTCATTACAAGACACAATTAGTCCCCGAAAAAACCTATTTTATTGTAACAGATGAGAATTACGTTCATTCCCAGTCCTTCAGGATAATCACCACCCTTTATCTTCTTTGACACCCGGACAATGGCCTTACTTGGCAAAGCCCCACGAAATTCAGAAACAAACAAGAGATGCCGACTGGAAACAGAGTTAGCAACGTTGCTTTCCTGCAAAAGGCCCAAGTGCCTTTGTTTCTCTTTTAAGCCTTATGGGAGTTTCTAAATAAATAATACCTGCAGCTGCCTTGCGAAAAAGGGGGGGAGAGGAAACACACCCTCTGGCTCAGACACTGGACACACAAACACACCTGAACCAGAGTTTGTGTGTTTGTATCCGATGCTCAGGGAGACAATGAAGACCTTATCTTCCATTGCTCCTAAACTTTGGTGGCACCTATGTGGTGTGTTGCTAAATTGATGAACGTGGTGGTGTAAAGAGGGGCCCGATCAGGTTTTACCCACTCACCTTCAATCGTTTTGGCAGCCTGTTCCATCAACGCCCTTCTGATGGAGGTGCTGCCGTATTTGGGAAGCCCCGAGCAGCTTGGGAACTTCGTCCTGGCCCACGAAGAACTTCATAACAAGTCCGTCCTGCTGGTTCAGCTGCTACCCAAAGATTTCCTTCTACGCCAGGTAAGGGAATATTTATTTTATTTATTTGTTTAGTTTGTCAAACGTGTACAAGGTAACAGATATACCATATTTTTCGGAGTCTAAAACGCACCGGACTATAAGACGCACCTACCTTTTTTGGTGAGGAAAAGAAGAAAAAGAAATCTCCCTCTGCCTCTGAGCAATTTTGCCTCGCAAACAGCAAACAGCAAACAGCCTGCTTTACTTTCATTTTCGTTTTCAGCATAGCTTGATTAGCACAAGGGGGGAAAAAATCTGCTCCAGCAATTTTCTTCCTTGCGGCAAGCAGCAGAGCCCTGAGCAAAACAGCTGAGAGCAAATCAGCTGAGAGTTGGGAGGCCGATCCAATCAACTTGTGCTAATTAGGCTGTGCTGAAGCTTAAACGGGCTGTTTCTTCTTGCTGCTGGTAAATTGCTGAGGTAAATTGCTGGGAGGCAGAGGCCGAAGGGTGGGGGCCAGTGGGTGGGCGGGACTACATTCGGTGTATAAGACGCACCTAAATTTTCACCTCCTTTTAGGGGGGGGGAAATGTGAGTCTTATACTCCGAAAAATACGGTAAATATAAACATGGATATGAACACAGGAAATGGGTACGAATAAATGGGGACAGGAGGAGAGGGATGGTAGGCACGTTGGTGCACTTATGCACGCCCCTTACAGACCTCTTAGGAATGGGGTGAGGTCAACAATAGACAGTCTAAGGTTAAAGTTTTGGGGGTTTGGGGAAGAAACTACAGGGTCAGGTAGTGCATTCCAGACATTAATGACTCTGTTGTTGAAGTCGTATTTTCTGCAATCGAGTTTGGAGCGGTTTACCTTGAGTTTGTATCTATTGTGTTCTCGTGTATTGTTGCGGTTGAAGCTGAAGTAGTCACTGACAGATAGGACATTGTAGTGGATAATTTTATGAGCTACGCTTAGATCAGACCGAAAGCGGCGTAGTTCTAAGTTGTCTAAGCCCAAAATTTGAAGTCTGGTGGCATAAAGTATTCTGTTGTGAGCAGAGGAGTGGAGGACTCTTCTCAAGTTCGATTGTATTAATGTCTGAGCCTGAGTAGCGCAGTAGACTAAGGCACTGTGATTAACATTCAGCAGCCTGCAATTATTGCAAGTTCTAATCTCACCAGGCTCAAGGTTGACTCAGCCTTCCATCCTTTCTAAGGTGGGTAAAATGAGGACCCAGATTGTGGGGGCAATAAGCTGACTTTGTATAAATATACAAAAGTATGAAGGCTATTGCTTAACGCATTGTAAGCCGCCCTGAGTCTCCGGAGAAGGGCGGCATATAAATCAAATAATAAAAATAAATTAAAAATAAATAAATATGCAGACAGATGAGCTGTATTCGAGAATTGGTCTGGCAAAGGTTTTGTATGCCCTATTTTGCAGTACAATGTTTACCGGAAAAGAAGCTACGCAAAATTAGGTTAACAACCCTTAATGCCTTTTTGTCTTGTTTATCTTGTTGTTGTTGTTTTTATTTGTCTTGTTTGGCAGACGTTCACAACAAAGTTGTGTCGTGTTCTTTTCTTTTTGGGTTGGAACGTCTCGCGGCTTATCTGAAGAAGCTTTTTTTTTTTTTTTTTTTTTGAATAAGCGGCGAAACATTTCAAACGAAAAGGGAAAGAAGTCCAAGCGCCATGACTCAACTTGGACGACAAGAATTTTCATCGACTTCCTGGGGATTTGCATCAAAGCCGTCATTCCCCACAAGGGAACCCGTCTTATTTGAGCCTATTTTATGAAATCTGGCTACTCGGGGAGGTTTAGGTTTGTCCTGCAAATGCAGCTTATTGAGTTAAGGATTCAATGAACCTTCTGCTTTTCAAAGATAAAAATTGCAAATCAAAGGACGGACAAATATGTGTTGTTCTGGCAGAGATTCTCTGATATCTTGCAACAGCTTGCAAAGCGTTCAGAAGTTGTGGGATGCACCATCACTGCAGGTTTTTAAGAAGATACTGGCATGCGACGGCAAAAAGGTTACCGGTGAGCCCAGTAGGCCTCTTTTTTCACCGTCCCCAGGCTCGAGAGGCTTTTTTAGAGCCTGGGGAGGGCCTTCCAAGGCTGGAAACTGCCCGTTTCCCGACTTCCGGTGGGTCCAAAAGGCCCAAAAATCAGCTGGCAGGCGCACACACTGGAGCTGAGCTAGGGCAATGCTCGCGTGTCCACAGATATGACTCCTCGTGCCACCTGTGGCACACGTGCCATAGGTTCGCCGTCATGGGTCTAGGGTCTCCTGTTTGAGCAGGGGGTTGGACTAGAAGACCTCCAAGGTCCCTTCCAACTCTGCTATTCTGTAATAATCTTATAGTAGTAAATTCATTGGTTGGTAAATATAAAACCAGGAGGATGTGCAATGATTGTATGAAAACATTCAATACCATTGTAAGGAGCCTTGGTGGAGCAGCAGACTAAAGTGCTGTTAAAGTAGCACTTAGCTGCCAGCTGCCTGCAATTACTGCGAGTTCAAGTCTCACCAGGCTCAAGGTTGACTCAGCCTTCCATCCTTCCGAGGTAGGTAAAATGAGGACCCGGATTGTGGGGGCAATAAGCTGACTTTGTATAAAAAAGATCACAGCTTAGGGTGGGGCCGAAAGCCCTACTAAGCAGGTATATACAAAAGTATGAAGGCTATTGCTTAACGCATTGTTAGCCGCCCTGAGTCTCCAGAGAAGGGCGGCATATAAATAGAACCAATAAATAAATAAATAAATAAATTGTAACTGAATGGTCCCTAAACAAACGGTTATAAGTGGAGGACTTAACTTGAAATTTACGTTCATTTTGCAGGGGCTGACGGATAATCCTAATGCAGATTTTTAAAACGACGCCTGCAAACTGCTTCTTTGTTCCTTTTCGTCTCTCCCAACCGAAGGACTCTTACTTCTATTCACAGTAATCTGCTTCCATCTGCAGCTTTAAAAGGAGAATACAGTCGAGCAGGGGGGGCGTCTCCAAATATGACGGCTTTACGACTTGCGGATTTCAATTCCCAAAATTCTGGGAGGCTGGCCTTGGCCGTCCTTTTTCTGCGGAGGAATTCTGGGAGTCGAAGTCCACAAGTTGTAAAGTTGCCAACCCCTTGAGTAGAGTAAGAGGGACTCAAGGAACTGGGAAAGAGTAGCAATAACTCTAGTTTTACTGTTACTGTGAGTAATAGTAGTTGTTTTTAATAGGAATTAAAACCTATTTAATGGGGAAGCGTTTTGTATTTGCGTCCTTCCCGAAGAACTCGGAAACAGTTTTGCCTTTTTAAACTACGACTTTGCCATGGAGCCACTGCTAAACATGAGTAGGCAGCTTTTGTGAGTTAAAAGAAAGGGGTGTCCATGACTTACGATCACTTGGAGAAGATGCCTGCTCTGAGTCATTGGGCTACGCCTCCGATGGGGTTTGAATTACCAGCTATGGCTCTTAAGCTGCCTGTGACTAACAAATAGACATCTTCACTTGCAGGTAGATTACTCATTGCTTACAACACATTTTGGGGTGCATATTCAGTAACAGTCATTGCAATGTCTGTAGAGATTCTTAATTCTCGATTCTCCAGGTCATGGTTGTCCCGAAGGTGCTTTTTCAAAAACGTTCTTGTTTTTTCTTTGAAAATGTTTCCCTTCTCATCCAAGAAGCCTCTTCAGCTCAGATCAGGACGGTGAGGAATGGAAGGATTTTATATTCCTTGCAGACAGCTGGTCCTTTGCATCCTTTTAGAGGGTCGTTGAAGCACTTGGAGGTTTATCTGTGTCCTTGGGGTCACCTGAGTAGTGCAAATGGTTCCCGTAGTCTGCAATTTTTCCTCTGGAAATCCATTCCTACCCCCACACCATTCAAAGGGTCTTCATCCCAAATTGTATAGCTAAAAGTCTGTACAGATTCTCTCATAAACCTCCGAGTGCTTCAACTATGTCAGCGTTCCGGAAGAAAACCCAACTCCCAAGTAAAGATTCTGAAGCAAGCATTTTTCAAAGTTCTACTATTTAGTTCTACAAAGTTCTACCAAGTTCTACAAAGTTCTACAAAGTCATTATTTACAAAGTTCTATTAAGTTGATCAGCACCTCTCACATATCATTTATTTCCTCTTAGACACTCACACATCTGTAGTTTGAGTAGCATCTTGGGGGCATCTTGCTGACCCCTCTTAATTGTAGAATTATAGAATAATAAGAGTTGGAAGGGACCTTGGAGGTCTTCTACTCCAACCCCCTGCTTAGGCAGGAAACCCTACACCACTTCAGACAAATGGTTAACCAACCTCTTCTTAAAAACTTCCAGTGTTGGAGCATTCACAACGTCTGGAGGCCAGTTGTTCCACGGATGAATTGTTCTGTCGGGAAATTTCTCCTTAGTTCTAAGTTGCTTCTCTCCTTGATTAGCTTCCATCTGTTGCTTCTTGTTCTACCCTCGGGTGCTTTGGAGAATAGTTTGACTCCCTCTTCTTTGGGGCAGCCCCTGAGATATTGGAAGACTGCTATCCTGTCTCCCCTAGTCCTTCTTTTCATTAAACTAGACATACCCAGTTCCTGCAACCGTTCTTCGTATGTTTTAGCCTCCAGTCCCCTAATCCTCTTTGTTGCTCTTCTCTGCACTCTTTCTAGAGTCTCAACATCTTTTTTACATCGTGGCGACCAAAACTGGATGCAGTATTCCAAGTGTGGCCTTACCAAGGCCTTATAAAGTGGTATTAACACTTCACGTGATCTTGATTCTATCCCTCTGTTGATGTAGCCCAGAACTGTGTTGGCTTTTTTGGCAGCTGCTGCACACGGCTGGCTCCTATTTAAATGGTTGTCCACTAGGACTCCAAGATCCCCCTCACAGTTGCCACTATTGAGCAAGGTACCACATATAAGGTACCTGTGCATTTTGTTTTTCTTCCCTAAATGTAGAACCTTGTTTTTGCAGATTGTAGCTTTTATTTTTTGTTGTTAACATTAACGGATGGCAAGCATTGTAATACATCCCTTGAGGATCACAAGAGTCGGGAGATGCCCAAGACTTTAGAATCGTTCATTCTCTGCCAAAGGGGTTGGGGAGGGGGGTACATTGGCCAGCTCAGGTTGGCATTTTTATTTTATTTTTTGAAAAAAAGTTTTATTTTTTTAAAAAAAAAACACACAAACATAAAACACATCTTTTCCAAAATGAAGCATTGATCCGGTCACAAATTAGTACAAATCGCTAACAAATCTTAACTTCCAATTAACACACCTTAATATTTTACTCAGTTATTTCCCTAAATTCTATCAATTTAACTATGCCATTATCCCCAAAACCCGCTACTTAAATCTTAAAATCCTAACCAAATACCATTCCATTTTTCTCTTTCTTTTCACTTAGATGGATATATTTGAACAATATAAATCATTACAGTTATTGTAAACATTTTAAAAAATATTTTAACTAATAAATATTTTAACTAAATAATCGTCTTCATTACTTTACTATTAAGGTATTATTAAACTTTATAGTATTAAAGTACTATTTATAGTATTTATAGTATTATAAATACTATAAATAAACTAAATACTATAAATAAACTTTATAGTATTAAAGTACTATTAAACTTTACTATTAATCCTAACACAATCATTTCATTTTTACTGTTCCCAGCATAATCATTTTTATTTTTTAGCTATTAATTCCAACATAGTCATTTTATTTTACTATTGAACTCAGCATTATCATCTATATATCTGTTGTTAAACCCAACTTATACATTTCATTGGCATTGACGCCTTTCTCTGCTTCCTCCCAGCCTTGCCAGTCTGTGCATTACTATTGTCAGCATGCTGTGGACAAGCTGGTGGAATCTGGACTGCTGGTGGCCGAGGAGGTAAGGAACTCTCTTCTCTCTCTCTCATCTGCAGAGAGTCTCCGGGCAGAAGGTGGATTGTCACACCTACCTTTTCCGTACCTACCGTGAACAAGATGCAGATACAGGGACTCCTCGACTTGCAGCGGTTGGCTTTGTGACTGAAGTTACAGCTTCATGATGTAAATCAGTGTTTCTCAACCTTGGAAGCTTGAAGATGGGTGGACGTCAACTCCCAGAATCCTCCAGCCAGCGTTGCTCACCCCTGGTTTAGTTGGGGCCACAGTTGCCCACCCCTGGTTTAGTTGAACCCATTATTTTCCTCAAGGACTCCTCTTCTCTTCCCGTTGCCTGGAGCTGATGGGTGCCTCTCCTCTCTCTTTCCCTGCTGCAGGTGCCCAGCGATCGCTTCGTGTGTGACACATCCCAGAAGGGCTTCACCGAGAAGTTCCTGTGGAAGGCAACGGAAGATTTTGTCGACATCGATGGCCGGGAGGAGACGGAGAAGCAGTGTTTCAAAGTATGGAGGCTCTGTGCTCGGTGGTTGCAGGAAGGGGAGGGGTCGATCCCTTTTCTCTGTGCTCACCTACCGATCTCACTTGGAGGTTCTTGCTAGATCTTTGTGTCGTTAGGACACGGAGCAACACACGGACTCGAGAGGCCTTGGTAAGAGTCTCGCGCACTCATTGGCAGACTGTGTGGAAATATTACGAGCCTGGGTGAGATGTTACCCTTTCAGAAAGAGCATGGATGAATGGAATCCACGCTGATGGAGATGGAAAGAATTAAGGGAGGTGGGTATGCAAAGAGGGGAAAACAGGAGGAAGCGTGCTGTCAGACCTGCCCCAGTCTGAACCCTTAGGAAAGAAAGACCCTCGACTCCCATTTGGTTGAAGGGAGAGGTGCTTTTACTAAAAGATGCTGGCTGCGGTAGAGTCAGGCTAGAACTGACTTTCCCACACAAAGAAGAGACAAAAGTGTCCCTTCCCCCTGATCCCAGCCCTCCCCTTTACCAGTCCATCTTCAGCCAATGAAGAGTTGCCTAGGTGTTTCGAGAGCGCTGAGATGTTTGGGTTAGATCAGGGCTCTGCAACCTTAAATACTCAAAGAGCGATTTGGACCCATTTTCCACAGAAAAGAAAACACCGGGAGCCACAAAACCTGAGTGGGCGTGGCCAACTCGATGTCACTCACTTCCACCAGTCACATGACACCCCCCCCCCAGCCACGCCTACCCAGCCGGCAGTGATGGGATTCAAGTAATTTAACAACCGGTTCTCTGCCCTAATGATTTCTTCCAACAACCAGTTCACCAAACTGTTCAGAAAGTTAACAGCCGGTTCTCCCGAAGTGGTGCGAACCGGCTGAATCCCACCACTGCCAGCCGGTCATTAGGGCAAAGAACCAGTTGTTAAAAAACACAAGGAATCACAAAATCCTTTTGACATCTCTCTCTCTCTCCCCTCTCTCCCCCAAATCTCCCTCTCTCTCTCTGTATCTCTCTCTCTCCCCCTCTCTTTGTATCTCTCTATCTGCCCTGGCCGCTTCTTCCATCCTCCGCTGTCGCCCTTCTCAGGCTAGGTGAGGAGTGACTGGGAGGGGAGGGCGAGGGGCGGGGCCAGCCAATGGTGGGATCACCTGACAGGGAGCCACAGCAGAGGGCCCAAAGAGCCACATGCGGCTCCAGAGCCGCAGGTTGCTGACCCCTGGGTTAAACATCATACTTTCTCATACGTTCTGTAAGAACTGAAGAAGCTTCTTGGATGAGAAGGGACATGTTTTCAAGGGGGAAAAAAAATCAACTTTGGAAAACCAACTTTGGGACATCTCCTTTATGGAGACTCGCACTTGGAGAATGGGCCTTTTGTTGGACTTCTCTCCTGTTGGAAAGAGCGATGCTCCACATCCCTCTTGGATGTGCGTGCCAAGGACGAGGGGAAAGGAAGCTGCTGTCACATTTCCTGCTCTTGCAAGACTCTTTTTCCCAGTCGTGGGAAGAAAGGAGAGAAAACCTCACCCCCATCCTGAAGGCTTCTTCCTCATCCCCATTGTAAAAAGAACATCAAATTACCATATCAATTCCTCTTTCCTTTGTTCCTTGGCACACGCGTGACGCTTCCCGGGCTGGCAACCTGTCTCTTTAAATGCCAGTCGTGTGGGCTGTTGCTTTGAAACCTCCTTCCCTCTTTTCAAGAGGGAGCCCAGCTCTCTGTAATTAAGTGGCTGGGGCTGAACCAGGGTGCCTGCCAAGCTTCCTGCCCCAGCATCTGCCATGCCTGGCCCACCCAGCAGCTTCCCAAGTAGACAGTGCCACCTTCTGGGAACCAAAAGGCAGAGATGCATCCCTTAAAAGGAGACCCAGAATTTCCACAGCTTATTGTTGCCGCCTTCTTGAAACCTAGAATAGAGTAACAGAGCTGGAAGGGACCTTGGAGGTCTTCTAGTCCAACCCCCTTAGGCAGGAAAGCTTACACCACTTCAGACAAATGGTTATCCAAACTCTTCTTAAAAGCCTCCAGTGTTGGAGCATTCACAACTTCTGGAGGCAAGCTGTTCCACTGATTCATTGTTCTCACTGTCAGGAAATTTCTCCTTAGTTCTAGGTTGCTTCTCTCCTTGATGAGTTTCCATCCATTGCTTCTTGTCCTGCCTTCAGGTGCTTTGGAGAACAGCTTGACTCCCTCTTCTTTGGGGCAGCCCCTGGATGGAATGGAATGGAATGGAAAATAATTGAATTGAATTGAATACTTTATTGGCCAAGTGTGATTGGACACAGAGGGAATTTGGTGCATATGCTCTCAGTGTACATAAGGAGAATAAAATACATTCATCAAGAATAAAAAGATACAACACTTAGTGATAGTCAAGGTTACTAATAAGCTATCAAACCGTACTAGGAAACAAATAAAAATAATATAAATTGAAAGATACAAGAAACCTGGTTATAGTAATAAGTGGGAAGAGATAGATACTAGTAAGGAAGAGAAGATTAATAGTAGTGCAGACTTAGTGAATAGTTTGACAGTGTTGAGGGAATTATTTCTTTAGCAGAGTGATGGTGTTAGGGGAAAAAACTGTCCTTGTGTCTAGTTGTTCTGGTGTGCAGTGCTCTATAGCGTCGTTTTGAGGGTAAGAGTTGAAACAGTTTGTGTCCAGGAAGCGAGGGGTCTGTAGATATTTTCCCAGCCCTCTTTTTGACTCGTGCAGTATACAGGTCCTCAATCGGAGGCAGGTTGGTAGCCATTATTTTTTCTGCAGTTCTAATGATCCTCTGAAGTCCGTGTCTGTCTTGTTGGGTTGCAGAGCCAAACCAGACAGTTATAGAGGTGCAGATGACAGACTCCATCATTCCTCTGTAGAACTGAATGGAATACAAGACAGTTTTCTCCTCTTTTACGGTGGGATAGTCCCAAGGAAAAAACATTCAGGAAATGGTCAACTATTTCCCCATTTGGGATAATGAAGGTGAAGCTGTAGGTTCCTTTCCTTCTGCGATTCAGGTCCGTAGCTCAATCCTCTTTTTTTTTTCTTTCCCCTCCCTTAGGTAAGTCAGTTGGAAAGTTGCTCCAACCTCTTCGTGTTCCTCTGTGGCCTCCTTGGGCCTCTGCTGAAGACCTTGGAGAGAGCCACCATCTTCCTTCAAGAGCAGGATTTCCCTCAGCCAGGTGAGCCTCATACCTGGGATCCTCTGCTTGCGGGGGTGGGTGGGGTGGGGGAGTGTGGCAGCCATAATTTTCCCCAGGAAAGTGGTCAGGAGGGCTGGGGGTGCAGCATTTGGCGTGTCAGGTTCCGAAATAAAAGACTCCAAACCTTGATGATGATGGTTAGAAGATGCTTTATCGGTACAGACTGACATCCATAAACAATGAAAGGAAATATGGTTGGAGCTATTACTCTGTGCTCCCCACTACCTTATAAAGTCTTGTGCCTAAGCAGCCCCACCCTTCTACCCACGCTCGTAATCCATGGCCTACCCCCCACACACTGATCACACCCACCTCATTCCTACCTACTTCCTACTGCGTGCAGGGAATGTCAGCAAGCCACAATCACCCTCAATCAGCCCCGATCTTGCTAGCACTTTCAGCTCCCAGTTCAGGCCAGCATTTTCAGGGCTGCTAGGCTTACTCCTTCCCTCTGGGAACCTCCCATCGCTTGGAGATGCTTGCAGTTCAACAGCAGAGAAGGCTGCCGGCTGCCTTCTGATGCCATCCTTCCCTTCAGGAATGAGAGTAGGCTGTAGCAGCGGCTGGCATCAAGGTGAGCTCGGTGGGAATGAATTATGTTCATTCACAGCTGAGTCCCAATTAGTTGCAAAAAGTCTTTTGGGAGAAGTCCTTCGGGATAATCACCAGCCTTTATCTCCCTTAACACTTGCCAAAGACCTACTTGGCAAAGCCACACAGAGTCCAGAATCAAACAGAGATGCCGACTGGGAACAGAATTAACAATGTTGCATTCCTGCAAAGAGCCCACGTGCCTTTGCACCTCTTTTAAGCCTTATGGGAGAGGCCAATCATCTCCAGGCCTTACTCCCGAGTCACCCCTTTAGTTTTAACTGTTCTTGCTTTCTGGCAGCTCTGCGCATGTGCGCACTAGGAACAGGCTCCTCCTGTTCCTCTCCCTCTCTGATGTCTGACTCTGGAGGCTCCGGAGTCCGCGCATCACTCTCAGATGGCCCTGGCGCCATCTCTGCCTCCAATGCAGAGCCCTCGTCCGAGCCTTCCCCAGACTCCAGGACTGATCCATGTCCCTCCCCAACCTCCTCACTGTCCGACTCCACTGCCAGCTCCGCAGGCTGCTGGCGGACCACAACACTTGCCCCCAACAATCTGAGTCCTCATTTGACCCACCTCGGAAGGATGAAAGGCTGAGTCAACCTTTAGCCTGGTGAGATTCGAACTGCCAAATTGCAGGCAGCAGAGAGTCAGCAGAAGCAGCCCGCAGTCCTGGCTAATGTATGTATGTATGTATGTATGTATGCATGCATGTATGTATGTATGTATTCATTCATTCATTCATTCATAGTTAGGGAGTGTACATTGGAGGTGGTGACCCTTTGAGAGCTGTATGCCATGAAATTTCATTTTAATGTATGCCGTTCAGTGTACATTCTATTCTATTCGAGAAAGAGAAAGAGAAGAGAAAAAGATTTGCCGTCATTGGTATAGGTTCTCCTTGCTGTTTCTAACTTTTTTTGAGATATCTATAACAATACATTTACTCACATACTTCTCGGCTCTACACGCATGTAAATTAGGTTTGAGATCATGTATTTTCATAACAGAGATGTTATTATTCACGATTAATATCAGTATTATTTTTAATTTATTGTATGTCTATTGCTGGTCGATGACCGTAATAAAGTTCTATTCCTATTCTATTCTATTCTATTCTATTCTATTCTATTCTATTCTATTCTATTCTATTCTATTCTATTCTATTCTATTC
>WNWU01000075.1:3612110-3625565 GCA_012654045.1 Ptyas mucosa
AAAAGGGAGAATCATGTAACCCTGGGACACTGAGGCTGTCATAAATATGAATCGGGTGCCAAGGGTCTGAATTTTGATCATGTCATCATGGGGGTTGTACAATGGTTGTGTGAAAAATGCCGTGTTTCCCTGAAAATAAGTCCTCCCCGAAAATAAGCCCTCCCCTAAAAAAAATAAGCTCCCCCCAAAATAAGCCCTCCCCGAAAATAAGCCCTCCCTCAAAAAATAAGCCCTCCTTCCCCTCAAAAAATAAGCCCTCCCTCCCCTCAAAAATAAGCCCTCCCCTCAAAAAATAAGCCCTCCCTCCCCTCAAAAAAGCCCTCCCTCCCCTCAAAAAAGCCCTCCCCTCAAAAATAAGCCCTCCCTCAAAAAAAATAAGCCCTCCCCAAAAATAAGCCCTCCTCTCAAAAAATAAGCCCTCCCCGAAAATATTTAACCGCGTGCATAGCCGGTCCCCGCCATTTCTTCTGGTTAGGGTTAGGGAGACAGAGCTGGAAATCAGGTAAAACAGCAAGAGGAGCCCCATCTTGCTCCACGCCCCAAAATAATAAGACCTCCCTGAAAATAAGGCCAAGCGCTTATTTCGGAGTTCAAAAAATCAGGGTCTTATTTTCAGGGAGTCATAAGTCATTTTTTTCAGGGCCATCATTAATACATGCCACTTGCCAAGCCTTCAAATTTTGATCATGTGATCATGGAGACATTGCAATGGTCAAAATGGTCATAAGTCCCTTTTATCTTTGTAACTTTGGTCACTAAACGAATCATTTTCAGTTGAGGACTTCTTGTAGTTTTATTGCTAGTCAACTGTTACAAGAATCTTGCCAGACTGACTGCTTTCCTCTGGTAGAGGTCCGGCTTGAGTTGTTTCCTGCAGCGCAATGATTCTAAACTTGTGCCCCTCTTTGACCCTTCCTCCAGTCTGACTGGAGATTCCACACAAACGGTTGGAAAAAAAGAACAAAATGGTTCCAGCTGAAAGAAAATCCAACAATAAGGATGAAAGATTGAGAAATCAAGTGGCTGGCACATTCTGGAAACTAAACAATGCTACACCTTGAGACAGAAAAAAATGAAATACTGTGTCATCGTTCTGCCAACGGCCAAGAAATACACGTAATTTGCAGCAGTCATAAATAATAGCAAACAGATACCTGAGAGTATCATAACTTTAGGTTGCTCCAAAGGCAAATGTTTTCCATTTTTTCCTCCACTCTTTAATGCTGTGCTTGCAGTGAAAATATAGTTGGAAGTAGAATCCATTGGAGTTGGGGGAAGCAGTAAATTATATACATAAATTTCATTCCTGGCTGACCAGAGTTGGAAGGGACCTTGTAGGTCATCTACTCTAACCCCCAGCCCAAGCAGGAGACCGTACACCATTTCTGACCGATGGCAGTCCAGTCTCTTCTTGGAAGCTTCCAGGAATGAAGCTCCCACAACTTCTGAAGGCAACTTCTGTTCCATGGGTTGATTGTTCTCACTGTCAGAAAATTCCTCCTTATTTCCAGGTTGAATCTCTCCTTGTTCAGTTTCCATCCATTATTCCTTGTCTGGCCTTCAGGTGCTTTGGAAAATAGCTTGTCCTTCTTCCTCCTCTCTGTGGCAGCCCCTCAAACATTGGAAGACTGCTATCCTGTCTCCCCTGGCCCTTCTCTTCACCATCTTTTTAGGATAAGGTAGGGTAGGGTAGGGTAGGGTAGAGTAGAGTAGAGTAGAGTAGAGTAGAGTAGAGTAGAGTAGGTTTATTGGTCAAGTGTGATTGGACACACAAGGAATTTGTCTTGGTGCATATGCTCTCAGTGTACATAAAAAGAAAAGATACATTTGTCAAGAGGAATAGAATAGAATAGAATAGAATAGAATAGAATAGAATAGAATAGAATGGAATGGAATGGAATGGAATGGAATGGAATGGAATGGAATGGAATGGAACGGAACGGAACGGAACGGAACAGAATAGAATAAGAGAGTTGGAAGGGATTTTGGAGGTCATCTAGTCCAACCCCCTGCCCAAGCAGGAGACCCTACACCATTTCTGACAGATGGCTGTCCAGTCTCTTCTTGAAAGCTTCCAGGGATGAATGAAGGTGTTTCCCACCCAAAGGAATCTAGATTCCCCGGGCTACTATGCACCA
Organism: Ptyas mucosa; assembly: GCA_012654045.1. Lineage (NCBI taxonomy): Eukaryota > Metazoa > Chordata > Lepidosauria > Squamata > Colubridae > Ptyas > Ptyas mucosa. Next base: position 3,614,249 of record WNWU01000075.1, read on the forward strand.
AACCCAAGCTCTATTCATCATGCAACCAAAATTCACATTTTTCTCTCCTGCCTCACAATTCAGCCTTGAATCCTCTTTTTTTGGGAACAAGAAGGACCCCTCCCTCGTCATGGTAACAGCGTACAGGTAGTCCTGGACTTACAACAATTCGTTTAGTGAGGGTTCAAAGTTACAACGGCACTGAAAAATGTGACTGATGACCGTTTTTCACAGTTACGACCTTTGCGGCGTTCCCGCGGTGACGTGATCAAAATTCAGACGCTGGTCAGCTGGTTCATATTTATGACCGTTGCTGTGTCCCAAAGCCATGAAGGTCCTCTTTTCGCGACCTTCAAAGCTCACTGAACGAATGTCTCACTTAACAACAGAAATGCCCGGCTCAATTGGTGGTCGTAAGCCGAGGACTCCCTGTATTCTGATTCCAAGAGGACCATCAAAACATCTTTATCTTTACGCAGAGTTTCATCTCGGCGTTTCAGAGGCGTTGGTGCCAAATGTTCTTGCCCTTCAGAAACAAACTGCTCAGAAAGGAAGACAGGAGTATAATTTACTGGCTGCCGTATGGGTCACTAAAAAAAATGGAGACAACTATTGGTACAGTCCAGATAATTAGCTGAACCGACTCCAAAAGCCGTTTCTTCTGCCTTTCACCATGACTTGCCCTTCTCCTCTTCATTTGTTCTTCTTCCTTGGGCAACCTTCTTCCTCCCTTCCCCTGGAGTCCTGCCTTCCTCTAAAACAGGGGTCAGCAACCTGCTGCTCCGGAGCCGCATGCGGCTCTTTGGGCCCTCTGCTGTGGCTCCCTGTCAGGTGATCCCACCACTGGCTGGCCCCGCCCCTCACCCTTCCCTCCCAGTCACTCCTCGTCTGGCCTGAGAAGGTAAGGGTGACGGCAGTGGATGGAGAAGCGGCCGGGGCAGAGACAGAGAGAGACAGAGAGAGAGGGGGGAGAGAGAGAGAGACACAGAGAGAGATACAGAGAGAGAGGGAGAGAGGGGAGAAGGAGGGAGGGAGGGGGAGAGAGAGAGATGTCAAAAGGATTTTGTGATTCCCAGTGTTTTTTTAACAACTGGTTCTCTGCCCTAATGACCGGCTGGGTAGATGTGGCTGGGGGGGGGGGGGTCATGTGACCGGTGTCAAGTGATGTCGAGTTGACCTATCACTGGCCTATCTTTAAACCACCGCCTATCAAGTTTCTAGGACCAGGACCAGCCTAGAAGCTTTAACCTCAAGATCAGGGAAAAAATGCTACCGGTTCAGGCCAGTTCACCCGAACCGGTAGTAAAAATTGTTTTTAAAAAAGGTTCCAACGAGGTACGCCTGAGCCAGTAGTAAAAAAATGCTTTTAAAATTTTTTAAAAAGGCTCACACGATCAAAGCTTTGCTGTGCAATCATCAGAACCTTTTTTTTTTTACCTTTTAAAAGCATTTTTTTACTACCTATTCGCCCTAGCCGGTACTACTGGTACTACTACCAGTTCTGGTGAATAGGTAGTAAAAAAAAATGTTTTTAAAAAGTAAAAAAAAAAGGCTCCGACAATCACAGCTGTGCTGCGCGATCTCATTGGAACCTTTTTTAAAAACTTTTTTAAAGCATTTTTTACTACCTATTAGCCCAAGCCGGTAGTAAAAAATGCTTTTAAAAAGTTTTTTAAAAGGTTCCCACATGCAGCACAGCTAATCACCGCCCCATGTCCTGTTCTACTTACCTTCCCAAGCCTTCCTTTAGTGTGCACTGCGCACATGTGTGCAGCTTGCGTTTGGTGCGCATTGCACATTGCGTTTGGTGCATGCACGGCTAGCAAACCGGTAGTAAACCAGTTCAGATTTCACCACTGCTCAAGACAGAAACACCTAGGCTGGGAAATAAAATTTAAAAAAAAAACAAAAACACATCCTGGACATTTCTGAATCTCTGCCAAAGAAATTACACGGATATGTCAAGTCATCACTAGGAGCTCAACTGAAGGATATCTTTATTTGTACTTTGTACCCCAAGCTTGGCAGGTTATCAGCGCTATCATTCGAACCACTGTGGAGGATGAGGAGTTTAAGGTGGGAACAATGAAAGGCAAGAGGACGCCTGTGCCTGCTTGGTCTACGCCACAGGCCTCTTAAATAATAAATTTAAGAAATAAAAGCATGTTGGCATGCAAGGATGCAAAGATGCACAGCCTGGAGATAAACCATGATAGTTCGCTGCTGTACTACAGATGTCTCTGGTTCATCAAAAAAAAAAAACCCAAATAAAAATCAAAGCGGTAGCCACAGTCATGGAAATATAACCATAGGAGAAAAGATGGCAGAACTTGGGGGTGGAGTGAAAAGAGGGATCAGCCTAGAATCCGTTCGTAGCCACAAGCAGACTAACTAAGCAGTCCAACCTCCCTTGAATTCCAAAACCCCTTATCGATTTTGGGAATGCCTTGAATTCCAAAGACCCTTATCGACTCTAACCAGGTACCGACCATTAGCTGAGAAGGTTCCTGTCCATAGGCTTTTGGCTATAAATCAGCTGAATGGACCTTCTCGTGCGAACTTGACCTTTTACACCTGACAGTAACCTGTCTCCCCACGTCCTTCTCTTCACTAGACTAGCCAGGCCCAGTTCCTGCAACCGTTCATCGTATGTTTTAGCCTCCAGTCCCCTCATCGTCTTGGGGCAGCCTAGAATGTTAAATGTAGATAAATAAATCACAGTAGCCAGCAGCCACATCATGAATCTTGTGCTTAAGAACGGACCGGATGCATCTTGGCATCTCGGGTTAAATGCAGGACACTTAATTTGGACTGGGGGGTGGGGAGGTGCTTTGCATTAGTCTTTTAATAAATGAAGTCTAAAGAGATTTAAATTGGTCAGAGAAGATCCTTTGAGCTGGATGGAGATGAATGCGTGGTAGGCACTCACGTTTCGCTATTCTCTGTATCAGAAACCTCATTCACACCGGCAGCCAGGAACCTAACAAGTACTTATTACTTAACATACGATGTATGGTTGCAGGAACTGGGCCTGGCTAGTCTAGGGAAGAGAAGGACCAGGGGAGACAGGAGAGCATCTTCCAATATTTGTGGGGCTGCCACAGAGAGGAGGGAAGGGGTCAAGCTATTTTCTAAGGCACCCGAAGGCCAGACAAGGAATAATGGATGGAAACTGACCAAGAAGAGATTCAACCTGGAAATAAGGAGAAATCCTCTGACCTTGGGAGCAATTAACCCATGGAACAGAAGTTGCCTTCAGTAGTTGTGGGAGCTTCATCACTGGAAGCTTTCAAAAAAAGACTGGACTGCCATCTGTCAGAAATGGTGTAGGGTCTTCCTGCTTGGGTTGGGGGGGGTTGGACTAGATGACCTCCAAGGTCCCTTCCAACTTTGTTATTCTATTCTATTCTATTCTATTCTATTCTATTCTATTCTATTCTATTCTATTCTATTCTATTCTATTCTATTCTATTTTCTATTTTCTATTTTCTACTCTACTCTACTCTACTCTACTCCATTCTACTCCATTCCATTCCATTCCATTCCATTCCATTCCATTCCATTCCATTCCATTCCATTCCATTCTAATCTATCCTACCCTTTTATCCCCACTTACAAAGTGGTATTCCATCCAAAGATCTTGAGAAGAATTGCGCAGCCACCCAAGGGTTAAAAGCGCCTTTTAAGAGGTCAGCTTTTAAGGCCGCCTGGAAACCGAGAGGCTGTTTCAGCCCAGGGTAGGGTGGGTGCCAGGGAAGTGGGCACATTCAGGGAGGCTGGACCTGGCGTCGCCAGGAAGAGCCTTTTGGCTCCCTGCGAGAAATTAACAGATGAAATAATTAATGGCTTTTGTAATCGTCCCGACTGCCCACCCACAGAGATGGTGCCAACTCGAGGCCTGAAAGGCGCTTCCTGCGGTCAGCGCTGGAAAGTCTTCTCGGTCAAAGCTCAGAGCTTCCTTTCCTTAAGAGGCAGCAGACCAGGGGAGGGGCGGGGGGGGGGGAACTACCCCCTGCGTCAGTCTGGGGCAGCCCCTGATCTGGGCCTTGGCAGGGAGAGCGTTTCTCAGCTGCCTGGTTCTGCTACCTTAAAAGAGGGGAAGTTCTCCATTGTTGGGTGATTTGGTTTATTCAGCTGAGGGTCTTTCCTTCAGAAGCTCAAGGGGGCTCTTGTTCCTTCTCCTGTACTTTTTTTTTCTTCCCCAAAACAAACAACCCTGCGAGGTAGGCTGCGCTGAGAGAGAAGGACTGGCCCAAAGTCAGCTGGGGAAGGAGGACTTGAAGGGGCTCTCCCAGGCCTGGTCCAAAGCCTTCCCTACCAGCCAGCCCTCAGTGTTAACTCTGAAGCAGATAGAGTTTTGATGGAAGGGAGGGAGGGAGGGAGGGAGGGAGAAAAAAGAAAGGGAGGAAGGAAGGGAGGGAGGGAGGAAGGAAGGAAGGAACAGAAAGGAAGGAACTAAAGAAGAAAAAGAAAGAGAGGGAGGGAGAAAAAAGAAAGAAAAAAGAAAAGGAAGGAAGGAAGGAAGGAAAAGAAAGAGAGGGAGGGAAGGAGGGAGGGAGAGAGAGAGAAAGAAAGAAAGAAAGAAAGGGAGGGAGGGAGGGAGAGAAAAAGGAACGAAGGAAGGAAGGGAGGAAGAAAGAAAGAAAGAAAAAGAAAAGAGGGAGGGAGGAAGCGAGAAAGGAAGGAAGGAAGAAAGAAAGAAAGAGAGAGAGAGAGAAAGAGGAAGGAAGGAAGGAAAGAAGGAAGGAAGGAACAGAAAGGAAGGAACTAAAGAAGAAAAAGAAAGAGAGGGAGGGATGGAAGGAGGGAGGGAGAAAAAAGGAAGGAAGGAAGACAGAAAGAAAAAAAGGAAGAAAGGAAGAGAGAGAGAGAAAGAAAGAAAGAGAGAGAAAGAAAGAAAGAGAGAGAGAGAGAAAGAGAGAAAGAGAGAGAGAGAGAGAGAAAGAAAGAAAGAAAGAAAGAAAGAAAGAAAGAAAGAAAGAAAGAAAGAAAGAAAGAAAGAAAGAAAGAAAGAAAGCTTTCCAAAGGATGCTCAGGGAAACACCCTCCCCTCCGCTGAGCCCAAAGTGATGCTGGCTGCCTCCTCCTGACCAAATTTGCCAGCAAGGGGCCTGTTTAAGCAACAGGGAGGCGTGCGTGTGGGGGAGGAGGGGGCTTCTTCCTTGCAGGGAGTCAAGAGCCCAGCAGCACTGCAGACAGGCTGCTTAATGCAGCAGAGGCGTGTGGGTCAGAGGCTGTTGGGGGGTCCGTAGGGCCAAAGTGGGGGGGGGCTGGAGGCTGGAGGCTATCAGAGGCATCTCACCCACGGGCACGATGCAGAGGAGAGCCAGCCAGGGAAAGGAGGGCTCAGCCCCGCAGGGAGGGAAGCTGAGCGGATGACGAGGCCGGACTATTAAAGTTTTGCCTTCTACACAATTAGAGCCATGAATTATTAAGAGCCCAGAAAGGAAAGAGGCTGTTTTTAATAAACTATGAGTAAGCAGGTATTATTCCACTGTGGTGAGAGCAATCGAAGGCAATCAATCACAGCCTCGTCTCCCTGCACTTTAAGGGTTCTGAGTATTTATCTGAGCTTATAGTTGTGTGTTTAGCTGTGTCCCTGGGAACTGGCCAAGTGGGGACTTAACACGGGCATTCAATAAACGAAAGGTAATAAACAGCACTGGCTAAATTGGGGGTTCAGAACGGGGAGGGGGCCAGGTTGAAGTTGGAAAGGGAAGAGGAGCCCAATGACATCTCCACCCACAGAGAGAGAGGGGGGGGGGAGAGAGAGAGAAACAGAGCTGATTTGTATCAGCCTCCCCCCCACCCCAAACTTCCCACTCCTCAATTATTTGCAGACCCATAACATAAAATCCTCTTTTCCTTCTAACTGTAGCTGAAGGACAACTTTATTTGCCCTGGTGGCCTTGGCAGAGAACCCAGAAGCTGGGTTCACCCAACACACAAGAAACTCAAAACCGTTTAGTCCACGATCATTACTGAGTCCATGTGACATGCTCGGTGCGGACAAAGAAGCGGTATGATGGCTTAACATGATGGCCCAAAGTTTCACAAAGCTGGTTTTTAGCCATGTTTTCTCAACCTCAGTTTAAGCCATGTTTTCTCATGGTGGTGACTAGCCAACTTTTGCTCGATGAACCTTCAATGATGGAGCATCTGAGATTTCAGCAGGTAGACAGCTCCCCTGCTTAATACAGTCGGGAAATCATCTGGATTTAATCTCTCGGCTTCCACCCATGCGTTATTATCATAAGCTCGCAAACTACAGACACAAACAAACTGACAATATTTGTTTTCTGTAATTTGGGGGAAAAGCAAAAAAAGAAGGAGGAGGAGGAGGAGGAAGAGGAGGAGGAGGACCAGGGGAGACATGATAGCAGTCTTCCAATATTTGAGGGGCTCCTGAAAAGATGAGGGGGTCAAACTATTTTCCAAAGCACTAAAATGCAAATCGAGAAACAATGGATGGGAACTCACCAAGGAGAAAAGCAAACTAGAACTAAGGAGAAAGTGCCTAACGGTGAGATGGAATAGCTTGCTTCCAGACGTTTTCCAGAAGTTTGTGGGTGCTCCATCACTGGAGGCTTTCAAAAAAGAGCCTGGACAACCATCTGTCGGAAATATAGGGTGTCCTGTTTGAGCAAGGAGGTTGGACTAGAAGACCTCCAAGGTCCCTTCAAACTCTATTATTCTATGTTCTATGACATGGCATTGAGCAGTAGTGAAGGCAAGACGAGAAGCATGGATGGAAACCAATCCACGAGAGAAACAAACGACAAACTAAAGTGAGAAGAAAAAAACAGTGGAACAGAAGTTGCCTTCAGAAGTTGTGGGAGCTCCATCACTGGAGGGTTTTTAAGAAGACCCCAGACCAGGGGTCGGCAACCTTAAACACTCAAAGAGCCATTTGGACCCCTTTCACACAGAAAAGAAAACAACGGGAGCCACAAAACTCTTCCCGTGCCTGAATATTTCTTGAGCGGCCACAAAACTAGCCTATGTAGTTGAATTAAACATTCTGTTTTCTTCTGAAACTTTTCTTTTCTTGGATTTATCCATGGTTGGCCTACCGGGGCTTGAAATGCTCAATAAATCACGTGCCGGTGGGTGTCGCACATTGGCAGTTGTGATGCATATTTTGAGTGACAGGGAGCCGCAGCAGAGGGGTGAAAGAGCCACATGCAGCTCCAGAGCCACAGGTTGCTGACCCCTGTGGCTCTAGGGTCTCCTGCTTGAGGAGGGGGTTGGTCTAGGGCCCTTTTCAGCACTTTGAGTCTGAGATTCTATGATTCCTGATTGATCTCACAATTCAATCACATCCCCAAGGTTAATGTCGATCCTTATTCTGGGGAAACGAATTGAGGAGAGAAGCAACCTAGAACTAAGGAGAAACTTCCTGACAGTGAGGACAATTAATCGGTGGAATAGCTTGCCTTGAGAAGCTGTGAGTGCTTCACCACTGGAGGGTTTAAAGAAGAGACTGGACAGTCATTTGTCTGAAATGGAATAGGGTCTCCTGCTTGAGCAAGGGGTTGGACTAGAAGACCTCCAAGGTCCCTTCCAACTCTGATATTCTGTTATATTCCATGGAGACATCGTTGGCCACAGTCCCTAAAAATCCAGAAAGGATTTCCCTTTTTTTGTGTGCAGCCTTTTGTGTGCCACCAAAGCTCCCCATTCCTATCTCACTGAATTCCCTAAGATTCCTGGAGGCCCCGAGCAGCCAGAGGTGGAAGAGGTGGCATTAAAGTTAGGAGGATCAAATATCCCTGAAACGGCAATGTGGAACTTCTACGGTGCACTCTTCCTGTTCAGCTTTCAGGGGTTATACGAGGTTTTTCTGGAAGCCAAGGCTTGTATCAACATTACATTTGGTGCTGGCACATGAAGGAAGTGGGGAGAAATGATAATAAAAAATAAATAAACAAATGTGCTGAATCTGTTGATTTTGAGAGTGGATCAATTTTATTTTTGGAGGGGGGGGGAGGCAACTATTGGAAAATGAATGAGGAAGGAGGGAGGGAGGGAGGGAGGGAAGAGCCAGTCATGTCAAGCCAAGAGTGATATATGGAACATAATATGCATTATTTTTCCTTTGCTGCCTCTGAACCTCTGCGAAGAATTAAGCGCTCCATCGCTGGAGGTGTTCAAGAAAAAATTGGACAACTGTTTGACCCAGGATGGAAGAAGTTGGAGAGCCAGTTTGGTTTAAGGCACCAGACTAATAAAGGTGAAACCCTGAGTTCAAGTCCTGCCTTAGGCCTGAAACTCATCCGGGTGACTTTGGGCCAGTCACTCTTTCTCAGCCCAACCCACCTCACAGAGTTGTTGTTATGGGGGAAATGGGAGAGGGAAGGTGTCTGGGATAGGTTCCCTACCTTGAATGATTTGTAAAAAGAATAAATGGGGGCACAAGAAAGAAAGAAAGAAAGAAAGAAAGAGAGAGAGAGAGAGAGAGAGAGAGAGAGAGAGAGAAAGAAAGAGAGAGAGAGAGAGAGAGAGAGAGAGAGAGAGAAAGAAAGTAAGAAAGTAAGAAAAAAGAAAGGAAGGAAGGAAGAAAGAAAGAAAAAGAAAGAAAGAAAGTAAGAAAGAAAGAAAAAAGGAAGGAAGGAAGTAAGTAAGTAAGTAAGTAAGTAAGTAAGAAAGTAAGTAAGTAAGAAAGAAAGAAAAAAAGAAAGGAAGGAAGGAAGGAAGGAAGGAAGGAAGGAAGAAAGTAAGTAAGTAAGAAAGAAAAAGGAAAGGAAGGAAAAAAGAAAGAAAGTAAGTAAGTAAGAAAGAAAGAAAAAAAGAAAGGAAGGAAGGAAGGAAGGAAGAAAGTAAGTAAGAAAGAAAAAGGAAAGGAAGGAAGAAAGAAAGAAAGAAAGAAAGTAAGAAAGAAAAAAGGAAGGAAGGAAGAAAGGAAGAAAGAAAGTAAGCAGAAAGCAAGTAAGCAAGAAAGTAAGTAAGCAAGCAAGTAAATAAAGGAATGAGGGCTCCTATACTGGGCAGAGGGTTAGACTAGAAGACCTCCAAGGTCCCTTCCAACCCTAGGAGTCTATAGTCTTTCCCTGCCACCAAATTGGTTCCAGTTGCGTTTGTCCCTAAGGCTGGAGAGGAAGATGCCCGCAGCTGCCAGTGGACAAGGGTTCAGGAGGTTCTAACTCTTATTTTCAGCTTGCAGGAGAGCTTCCGGTCTAAAAATCAGCTTGTAAAAACATCCTTGAAAAAACATCCTTGCCTCCAGATGTTGCAGGGGCTGCTCCATCACTGGAGGCTTTTAAGAAGAGATCGGACAGCCACTTGTCCGAAATGGTATCGTTACGACGAACTTGCACAGCTGCAAATGAATATGAATCCAATGCCAAAGGTCTGAGCAGGAGAGCCTATACCCATGATGGCGAGCCTATGGCACAGCCATATCGGTGGGCACGCAAGCGTTGCCCTAGCTCAGCTCCTCCCGCTTTTGGCATGCGATGGCAAAAAGGTTAGCCATCCCTGGCCTCTACCATTTCACATAAATGGCTGTCCAGTCTCATCTTAAAATGGGAGCCACAATTTCTGGAGGCAAGTCGTTCCACTGGTTAATTATTCTCACTGTCGGGACATTTCATCCATTATTCTTGTCCTCTTCTCTGCACTCTTTCTAGAGTGTCAGCATCTTTTTTGTATATATATTTTATTGGAATTGGGGAAGGTTATTAAAAAAAAAAGAAAAAAAAGGCAAGACGGATGCTTCGGTTGTGTAGTTGCAGACGACACCTTGGCTTTTTCGACACCTCCCCGGTGGAGGTCCCACAACTATAAATACAGTGACCTTAAGCTGTTTATTATAGTTTTTATTTCAGACAGCTGTCCTTTGGATTGATCTTCTCTCTATTCTTTTGGCCAAAGCTACTTTTTACTGTACAAAGGGGCTGAAAAATATTGAAACGGAATGATCTTTTGAAAATAAATGCGTACGTCTTGTCTGATTTTTGATATCTTATTAGACTCTTTTTTTTTTTGCAAGATTTTTCTTGATTTTGCTCCTAGTGTTTCCTTCGTAAAGCGAAGGCATAAACATTTTGGCCTTGTGAATCTCTTTCAGAGATTCAATTTGCCCTATAAAGTGACCCTCCCAAGTCTAATTTTGCAAACCTCCACAAACTATCTCTATGTTGTAGGATTACAATTTCTCTCCACCCCTTTCTCTCTCTCTTTCCCCCTCCCATCTCTTTCTCTCCTTCTCTTTCTCTCCCTCTCTCCTTCTCTCCCTCCCTCCCTCTCTCCTCTCTCGCTCCTTCTCCCTCTCTCGTTCTCCCTCTCTTCCTCTCCCTCCCTCTCCCCTCTCTTTCCTTCTCCCTCTCCCTCCCTCCCTCTCTCTCCTTCTCCCTCCCTCTCTCTCTCCCCTTCTCTCTCCTTCTTCCTCTCTCTTCCTCTCCCTCCTTTCTCTCCTTCTCCCTCTCTCCCTCTCTTTCTCTCCCCATCTCCTTTTCCCTCTCCCTCTCTCCCTCTCTTTCTCCTTCTCCCTCTATCCCTCTCCCTCCCTCTCTCTCCTTCACTCTCCTTCTCGTCCCCTCTCTCTCCCCCCTCTCTCTCCTTCTCCCTTTCTCCCTCCCTCTCTCTTTGTCCCTCTCCCTCCGTCTCTCTCTCTCTCTCTGTCTGTAAATTTGCCATTGCAGTTTGAATGGAGTAGCGTCTTTAGCTGACAGCTTTCCCTCTGCTCTTATTCCACCAACAGGCAGCCTCTTCTCCTTGTGTTCTCCTAGCTGAACGTCCGGTATGCATTAATGACTTTTATGGATTTTATTGTTAGCAAACAGAAATGCCCATCACACATAAATGGTCGGTACGCTTTGTACCACTGTTTGTTATCTCTCTTTCAAGATTGACGGCTCAGCACTAAATATAGACGCTGGATTTAAACCGGTTAGTTTAAGTAGCAATCCTCGTGCAATAAAAATAAAATCAAAGCTAATCAACATTGCCAGAACTCCTGACGAGGAGGCAAAGTTTTAGTGCTGGAAAAGTGGCTGAATTCAAATAAACGTGTTTTTTTCCCTCTCTCTTAATTTTTTCCCTTGTGTGCAACAGAACATATTCCCGCGTTATCTAAGGAATACACCAGTGACACCTCTGAGGAGAGATTCCCTCTCAGCAGGAATATTGAGAAACACTGTCTAAAAATTCTATGCAAGTCTGTATTTGATTACGTTAAATAAGGATTTTGGTCACATTTTTAAATTTTATTTATATCCCACCTTTATTATTCTCCCAAATAACTCAAGGCAGCAAACTTGTCTAAAACACTTTCCTTCTGCTATTGTCTCCATAACAACAACCCTGTGAGGTCGGTTGGGGGGGGGGGGGGGGGGGG
>WNWU01000075.1:3625665-3640850 GCA_012654045.1 Ptyas mucosa
GTTTTGTGCCTAAAATAAGACTAGAATTCACCATCTCCTGGTGATTGACCCAAAGTCACCCAGATAGTTTTCATGTCTAAGGCAGGACTAGAACTCCTGGTCTCCCGCTTTTTAGACGGGTGCCTTAACCAACAGGCCAAACTGGCTCTGTTACGTTACGCCCTTAATAATCTCTCAAGCTGCGAATCAGGAACTATTTTTCGACTCAATCAAACCCGATACCGTCCACATTTGATCCTGGCGTGGTCTGCACAACCACGGTTTATTGTAGCAGAGGCATCGGGGAAGCAAATGACACAAAAACCGTCGCATCGCTGCAATGCCAGCTCCGCCTCTTTCGTACACGCACCACACAAGCAAAACGCGCATCGGTGCAATCTTGCTTTGGCAGAAATAACCAAAGCGCTGAATTCTGAGGACGCCTCTGGGTGGTGATGCCACCAAGGATGAGAAGAAGCCGTATAAAGTTGAATGATTAAACCGAAGCGGGATATTTATTTCTTGCCCAGCCTTAACCAACCCCAACAAATCCATTATTTAAAGCCACGTATTACTTCAATGACTCATGCGAAACCTTTGTCTGCAAACTGCAGCACCACTCATCTCCAGGGTTTTGGAGAGCAAAATGCATCGTGTCAACACTGGAACCCAGTGGGTGGGAGGTGGGATTAGAAGACAGTTTTGTTGCAGCCTAAATTACCCTGAATTAGTTTACAGCTCAGCTCATTTCCTCCAATTAGCCGTCTGGCCTAGTTGCTGGTATCCAGACAAACCATAGTCCACTTAATGTCCGTTTCCCATTGCATCGCTGACGTCTGCATGACGAGGGTTAAAATTGAATAGAGGAAGATTGGAGGAGGCGTCTCAAAGGTGCTTTTTTCCAAAAGGTGACTGGACTTTCTTTACTTTTCCTTGAAGATGTTTTGTTCCTCCTCTGAGGAACTTCCTCAGTTCTTGTGGAATGGTGGAGGGAGGGAATGGAAGGATCATATTCCTTTGCAGTCATCTGGTCCTTTGCACTCTCTCTGAGAGCCGTTGAGGCCACCTGGGGGGTTTTATCTGTGCCCTCAGAGTCCCCTGAATGGGTCTGGAGATGAGTGTACAAATGGGTGTGGGTTGGTTCTACTTACTTTTACTACCAGTTCACAACGGGATCGCAGAAATGAGCTTCTGCACATGCGCAGATCTCTGATGATGACATCTGGGGCGGTGGGTGGGGCCTCCCGCAGGTTTTACTACCGGTTCTTGTGAACCGGTCCGAACCGGGGACAACCCACCACTGGTGTGGAACCTTCTTGGAACTTCTGCAAGGACTACGTCATAGACAGGTGGCGTTCGTATCCCGCCCCCACTGTCGAGAGAGGCCTATTCCATGTTAATATAGATGGTTTCTTTGACCCTTCTTTCAAGCCAATAGTCCTCTCTGCCCAAACTATGGACTTTGTTGTCTTCAAAAGAGTGGCCTTTGCCTTTCTAATGCAGATGGACTGCTGAATCTTCTCCTGGTGAGTTTGTTCTCCTGTGTTGTGCCATGTGTTTGTGAAGTGGTTGTTTTGTTTCTCCAACATACAGATTCCACCTCTTGTCACATGGATGGATGGATCATGGCAGGATTTTGGAGGGTGTGTGTGTAATTTTTCTAGCCAGCTCCTTCGAAATTAAAACACAGGCCAGAAATGAAAGCATCCAAGCCACCTCTCTACCAAGACGTTGATTCCCTACTGATCCTCTGGTACTGAGTAACGGGATCGGTGTTTCTTTAGGAACAAGGTGACTTTCTCAGCTGCGTTAGGCACATAGTTGTGCTACCATAGCTGTTGCAAAAATAGCCCTGAAGGAATAGCACATGTGCCCTGAAAGAAAACAGCCGTATCAGTAGCAGCCAACGCACAGAGGCCAATAGGAGATGCTTTTGGAACATAGAATTCACACGGCGGAAGGGACCTTGGGAGGTCATGTAGTCCAACGCTCTGCACAAGGCCAATGAACAATGTAGAGAAAAGTCAAGTCTTACACTTAGGCAAGAAAAACCAAAAGTACATATATAGACTGGGTGAAACCAGACTTAAAAGCACTAAATATGAGAGGGATCTTGGAGTCTTAGTGGACAACCAGCTAAATATGAGTCAGCAGTGTGCGGCGGCAGCCAAAAAAGCCAATGCAATCCTAAATTGCATGAACAGAGGGATACCAGCAAGATCACGGGAGGTCCTAATACCACTCTATAAAGCCTTAGTAAGACCACACCTAGAACACTGCATCCAATTTTGGTCACAACACTATAAAAAAGATGTTGAGACTCTAGAAAGAGTGCAGAGAAGAGTAAGAAAGAGGATTAGGGGACTGGAGGCAAAAACCTACGATGAACGGTTGCAGGAACCGGGCATGGCTGGTCTAGTGAAGAGAAGGACCAGGGGAGACAGGATAGCATCTTCCAGTATTTGAGGGGCTGCCACAGAGAGGAGGAAGGGGGTCAAGCTATTCTCCAAAGCACCCAAAGGCCAGACAAGGAAGAATGGATGGAAACTGATCAAGGAGAGATTCAACCTAGAAATCAGGAGGCATTTCCTGACAGTGAGAACAATCAACCCATGGAACAGAAGTTGCCTTCAGAAGTTGTGGGAGCTTCATCCCTGGAGGCTTCAAGAAGAGACTGGACTGCCATCGGTCAGAAATGGTGGAGGGTCTCCCGCTTGGGCGGGGGGTTGGACTAGATCAGGGGTCACCAACCTTTCGGACCTCAGGGACCACTAAATTCCTAATTTTAAATCCCATGGACCACTAATATGAATTTTTTTAAAAAATATAAATAGTATTTAGTGCGATTTAGTGCAAAATAAAAAATGCAAATGATTTTTCTGCGGGCCACCAACATTTTCTCACGGACCACTGGTTGGTGACCACTGGATTAGATGACCTACAAGGTCCTTTCCAAATCTGTTAATCTGTATAATCTCTAAACCTTGTCAAATGGTTGACCAGTCTACATTACATGAGGTCCAAAGGATATTGGCTCTTTTTCTCCTTGGCAGAAAATGGCTGTAAGTCTAAGGGTTGGAGTCAGAAGAGCTATGATGGGCGGTATACAAATTAAATAAACTAAACTAAACTAAACTACCTTCTGTCGCCATGAATCTTGCTAACTGAGTTATAATCAGCCACCCAGAGGCGAGGAAAGACATTTGCATATTCTCTGGGCGGCCTCCGTGCTCTTATCCCCAGCCATGCCTTGGAGGCACAATTTGCATACCCAGATTAACTCTGGCAATAATTCATTTGCCCCATTGATTTTTCCATCACGTTGATTCCCTCCACACGAACTGGGTTCACTGCTCTTTCCATGAACTCAGCACTTTCCACGGCTGGTGGCTCCATAACTGTGGAGCTTGCAAGCGGTCACTTTCAGAGAAACCTTACGAAACACGGAGTGGGCTCCTTCGGCTGACCTCCTGGATCAGGTGGCCATGACAAGGAAGGACCTGGAATTGAACAGTGGTTGGGTTCGTATATAAAAGCGAGTTAATGTGCATCACAAGCTCAAACTGTAAAGAAGGCTTCAATTGGCTAGGTTTACCCTGTAGAACGGGGGTCTCCAACCTTGGCAACTTTAAGACTTGTGGACTTCAACTTCCCAGCTTTGTTGGCTGAGGAATTCTGGGAGTTGAAGTCCACAAGTCTTAAAAGTTGCCAAGTTTGGAGACCCCTGCTGTAGAAGACATATCTGGGAAGAGGGGCATAATGGCAGTCTTTAAATATCTGATCTTAAAAAGTAAAGGTAAAGGTTCCCCTCGCACCTATGTGCTAGTCGTTCCCAACTCTAGGGGGCGCTGCTCATCTCCGTTTCAAAGCCAAAGAGCCAGCGCTGTCCGAAGACGTCTCCGGGGTCATGTGGCCGGCATGACTCAACGCCAAAGGCGCACGGAGCGCTGTTCCCTTCCCACCAAAGTGGTCCCTATTTTTCTACTTGCATTTTTTTACGTGCTTTCGAACGGCTAGGTTGGCAGAAGCTGGGACAAGTCACGGGAGCTCACCCCATTAGGCGGCACTCGGGATTCGAACCGCTGAACTGCCGACTTTTCGATCGACAAGCTCGGCATCTTAGCCAGTGAGCCACCGTGTCCCTCTTTATCTGATCTTATTTTGGACTTATTCTCAGTTGCTCCAGAAGCAGGACATCACCAAGAAGCAGGTTCTGCTAAACTTCAGGAGACACTTCCTGGTTCTAGAAGGTCTCCATCAGTGGAACAGCCTGCCACATGAATTGTGGAGTCTCGTTTCTCTTCCATCCAGGGCCTTTTCACCTTGGAAGGTGGGAGCCATCAGGGGGCTTCTGTGAGGGAATGTGTCCCACTGTCTCCCGCAGTTGCTTTCTCTGCCAATCTTAAGCCAGAAGGTCATGCCCACCAAGAGAAAAGTGAAGGAAACTGTCAAATACTCGGAGGATACAGGTGAGGGGAAGCTTCTTCCAAAGACATTATCCTGCGCTTGGGTACTTCCTGTCCCTCTGCAAGCGATGGGGCACAATTGTCCCTTCGTGCGGACAAGATAAGAGGTTCTCCTCCAGACAAAGTTTCAACCCAATTTAGAACTAAGGAGAAATTTCCTGACAGTGAGAACAATTAATCAGTGGAACAACTTGCCTGCAGAAGTTGTGAATGCTTCAACACTGGAAATTATTAAGAAGATACTGGACAACCATTTGTCTGAAGTGGTGTCGGGTTTCCTGCCTGGGCAGGGGGTTGGACTAGAAGACCTCCAAGGTCCCTTCCAACTCTGTTATTCTAAGTTCTAACCCTGGCATTTCTGACCCTGGATGACTGCCAAGATTTCCCAAAGCCAAAGCGATCATCAACATATGGGAAGAAAAAAAAGGGGGAATATTTTGCTGTGTGGCTTGTAAAGTGAAAGATCTGTTGGAAACGGCAACCAAATAAAACTCCAGTCAGGCTAAACAGACTGAGAGAAATCAATATTGTGTCCCATCATTATTATACCAGTTGGAGCTTCATCTCTACGTCCCAATCTTTCTGTCTACAAGTTGGCATGCTTTGGGTCAAGAACGGGCTTTCTTAGAGACCTTAGGGAGAGAGCTGAGAGAGACACAATAGAAGTCTTCCAATATCTGAGGGGCTGCCACAGAGAGGAGGAAGGGGGTCAAGCTATTTTCCGAAGCACCCAAAGGCCAGACAAGGAATAATGGATGGGAACTGAACAAGGAGAGATTCAACCTAGAAATAAGGAGGAATTTTCTGACAGTGAGAACAATCAACCCATGGAACAGAAGTTGCCTTCAGTAGTTGTGGGAGCTTCATCACTGGAGGCTTCCAAGAAGAGACTAGACTGTCATCTGTCAGAAATGGTGTAGGGTCTCCTGCTTGAGCGGGGGGTTGGACTAGATGACCTCCAAGGTCCCTTCCAACTCTCTTAATCTGAATCTGTCTAAAATGGTCTGGAGACTAAAACATACGATGTACTGTTGCAGGAACTGGGCCTGGCTAATCTAGTGAGAAATCATCTTGCATTTCTGCTTTTTGAATGCCCATTCCTGAACTTCTCCATCAGCCTGGGCATGACTTAACGGGGTGGGGTGGGGGACCACATTCAGCTGGGTACACCGAGTTGCACTCAGTGTTCAGGTGGCTTCCTTTCGGCCTTCAGGATGAATGAGCTCCTGTAGCATCTTTTCTCCTTTGCTATGCCCCTAAGTACAGGGGTTCTCAACCTGTGGTCCGCAAATCCCAGTGGGGGCACACGATGCCTTCACAGAGGAGCCTTGAAGGCTTGAAGGGATGTTATGATTTAAATCTTGAGTTAAGTCGTGGCCACAAAAGGTATTTAAAGGGGGGGGGCGTCGGTGGTGAAGGAAAACCACCCCTCTGGTGTGTTTTGGGGAGTTTTCTGTTGTGTTTCCTTGCTTGGTTCACAGCAAGAATAACACCTTGTGTCATTGTGAAGTCTCGCCGGGGAAGGCCAAATATTTGAATCCTAGGCAGAAATGGACCCCCAATGAGGGAGCCCCAGTTTTCTCATTCAGCTGCTGAACGAGATGAAACGATAGAGCTGTTTCTCCTACTGGTCCATTTCTCCTCTGACCCCCACCCCACACAGACCCCTCTTTACTTCTAATTTAAATGTAGGTCTGGGTTGGACTATATGACCTCTAAAATCCCTTCCAACTCTCTTACTGTTTGTTTGCAGAGAAACTGAAATCCAAGCGGCAAAACCCAAGATGATCCATAAGAGACGGGTGGGAGATGAGTGACCTAGTTTGTGACGCAGCTGGATCTCGCCTCTTTTTTAATGACGAGCATCCAAGACCCCCAGATTTTCAGCCAAGAACGGCTGAACATCCAGACAAGGAGGAAAGCTGTTGGGAACAGCGGCTAAATTTAGCTGTGTTAAACTGCAGCAGCAAAAATGTGGCAGCCACCTCCTACACGAGATGGGCAGGCTTTGCATTCCCGGATGAAATTTTATGAGCTTCCCGAACCAATAAAATGCCCTTAACCTTTTGTCAAGGAATACGGAAAAACGGTACCGTAGTTCTCCAGGCCATAAATTAAGATTAGACCTTTGCCACTAGAGGGAGCCAGTCTTCCAATAATAATTTTCAAGTTTTTTTAATCTTTCCATTCATCCAAAATCAGAAATTAAAATTGCTTTCCTGGGTATCCAATCCGGCAAGGGAACTCCTGAGCTTCCTTTCTTCTCTCGCACCCTGAACCAGGGGTGAAATCCAGCAGGTTCTGACAGGTTCTGGAGAACCGGTAGTGGAAATTTTGAGTAGTTCGGAGAACCGGCAAATACCAGCTCTGGCTGGCCCCAGAGTGGGGAGGGAATGGGGATTTTGCAGTATCCTTCTCCCAGGAGTGGAGAGGGAATGAGGTTTTTGCAATATCCTTCCCCCAGGAGTGGGGAGGAAATGGGGATTTTGCAGCATCCTTCGCCTGCCACGCCCACCAAGCCACGCTCACAGAACCAGTAGTAAAAAAAAAAATTGGATTTCACCACTGCCCTAAACCTCCTTGATTGCATAACCTCAGTTTAACCAAGGCATTATTTTGAAATATCCATAAAATCTGGATGGGTAGTAACTGAGTGGAAAAATACCAGTAGCCGCAATGGTTATATTCAGAGGTGAGATTCAGCCGGTTTGGGAAAACCGGTTGCAACGACTGAGGGTGGGCCGTAATGCTATCCTATTTAGCCACGTTTTTGAGGCTAGGCGCATGCGGAAGGCCTGGTCCATGCACAGAAGTTGCATGCCCATGGGGTGCCTGGTTTTCTGAGCATGCGCATGCGGGGCAAACCAGTGGTAAGAATATTATGCTTGTTATTGAGCAGTAGGGGGCACTAATAAAATCAACATCTCTAACTCCGAGAAGGCAAATGAGTAAGTAAGGAAGGGAAGTAAACCATTCATCATTTCTTAACCTCAGCAACTTGGAAATGAGCGGACTTCAATTCCCAGAATTCCCCAGCCAGCAGGACTTCAGGAATAATTCCACAAACGACCCTCATCTCCTCCTGGGGCAACGAGAGAAATTAGAAACATCAGCGTCTTTTTCAAACTGCAGGCAGCCCTCAATTTGCGATCGCCCGACGTTTCTGTGGCTAAGCAAGACGGTGGTTAAGTGAATTTTGCTCCGTTTTATGACCTTTCTTGCCAGAGTTGTTAAGCGAAGCGCTGCAAGCTGGCAGGGGAATTCAGAGAGTCCACACACCTTAAAGTTGCTAAGGAATTGAAGTCCGCACTTGTTCAGGTTGCCACGGTTGAGACACTCTGTTGCAAAAGCCGAAATGCCCTCACTATCGTCATCTAAGTGCAACCGGCCATAAAAGTTTGAACACACAACAGATAAAAGTCCAACTTGCGTTGAGGAGTTCCAACAAGAAACAAAACTAGTTGTTGTACAGTGCCTCCTGGTGGCCAGCAGTGAACACAACTACTGAAATACAAAGTTCGAGGACGTCCTCAAGATTTCCAGCAGGAGACCTCTAAGAAACCAAGGGATACAATTTGTAACATTTAGGAAAATCCCGAGATGGTCAAAAATATGAAGTTTGACGTCCCATTCAGACAAATAATGCAGTTCCAAGAATCAGCCCCATCCTTCGTAATAGGTTCTCTTTTCCGAACACCATACAACTTACGTTGCTCTTAAAAATATAACCGCCAGCCAAGAAAAGACGGGGAAATTTGTTGCTCCCATTCTAGAATCCGTGACTTACAAGACTCTCTGCCGCGTGATGGCCTCAACCTGTGGAATTCCCTGCCCCATGATGACTCACCTGAACCCTGTGGGGCGGTGCTGGAGAGGATCCATTTCACCAAGCAACATTTCATCAGCGCTTTGCGCGTGAGCCGCGGCTTCTGCCATTTCACATTCTCCTTCTTCCCGGGAGGGGTTTGCCCTGGGTCACCCAGGAGGCTGCCATCCGTTTCCTTGTTCTCATCCTAAGAAGGAGCAGAGAGGAGATCAGAGGCCGCCATTCCCCATTTTGCTTGCTTCCCAAGATCAAACTGGCTACATATCAAGATCACATGAAGGATTAATACCACTTTATAAGGCTTAGTAAGGCCAAACTTGGAATCCTCATCCAGTTTGGTCGCCACAATGTAAAAAAGATGTTGAGACTCTGGAAAGAGTGCAGAGAAGAGCAACAAAGAGGATTAGGGGACTGGAGGCTAAAACATATGAGGAACGGTTGCAGGAACTGGGTATGTCTAGTTTGATGAAGAGAAGGACTAGGGGAGACATGATAGCAGTCTTCCAATATCTCAGGGATTGCCACAAAGAAGAGGGAGTCAAGCTATTCACCGAAGCACCTGAAGGCAGGACAAGAAGCAATGGGTGGAAACTCATCAAGGAGAGAAGCAACCTAGAACTAAGGAGAAACTTTCTGACAGTGAGAATGATCAACCAGTGGAATGGATTGCCTCCGGAAGTTGAGGCTGCTCCATCACTGGAGGCTTTTAAGAAGAGACTGGGCAGTCAGTTGTCTCAAATTGTAGGAGGCCAGGGTCTCCTGCTTGAGCAGTGGGTTGGACTAGAAGACGTCCAAGGTCCCTTCAAGTTTCCTTCCAACCCTGGGATTCTAAGTGTAGCCTTCCCTTCAAAGAACACGGGGTCAACCAATTCTTCAAAACAACTGAAGGCAAGACAAGAAACAATAGATGGAACCTAATCAAGGAGAGAAGCAACCTGGAACTAAAGAGAAACTTCCTAACAGTGAGGACAATTATCCAGTGGAACCAGCTTGTCTTCAGAAGTTGTGGGTGCTTCATCACTGGAGGCTTTTAAAGAAGGGACTGGACAGCCACTTGTCTAAAATGGAATAGGGTCTCCTGCTTGAACAGGGGGTTGGACTAGAAGACCTCCAAGGTCCCTTCCAACTCTGTTCTATGTTCTTATGAGTAATAAAGGTGGGATAAAAATAGATAAAAATTAAGATTCTCCCTTGCTCCAGTGGACGAGGCTAGAACTCATGGAATGAAGATTCACGGATGCAGATTTGCAGGGGACGTCTGGAAGAACCTCCACTGTCTATCAAAGCCTTCTACGGAGGCTTTGAAACAGAGGGTCATTTTGGGGATGGTGTAAGTGAATCCTGCAGTGTCCAAGGGTCGGATTTGATGACCTCTTTGATCTCGCCTTATTCTTTAGATTCTATGATTCTAACTACTGTATATGCCTAATTAAATTTCAATCCAAATTATCTTCTTTTTATGATGCCTTTTGCCCAAGAGAGCCAAAATAAAAATTAAAAAAAAAAAAAAGAATAACCCCCATGGGCAGATCTCTATGTCAAAGTAATAGCCTTGTTTATGCACTTTTAAGCGGCCATAAAAGACCTTTAATCCCATCTCATGTGGTTCCCCGTTTGCAAGCATGTATTTCTTTCAATTCAGGCCGTTGTATTGTACGCATGCAGCCAAACAGCTATAAAAGACTCGATCTTTTCTTCCCGTCAATCAAACAATCATTTCTGTCTAAGCCCAAAGAAATAACCATCATTAGCGATGGGAATCAAAGATGATTAGGGGGCTGGAGCTAAAACATATGAAGAACAGTTGCAACAATTGTCTATGTCATGTCTAGTCCAATCTAGAGAAAAGAAGGACTAGGGGAGACATCCTAGCAATATTCCAGTATTTGAGGGGGTGCCACAAAGAAGAGTGGAGTCAAATTATTCTCCAAAGCAACTGAAGGCAAGAAACAATGGATGGAAACTCATCAAGGAGAGAAGCAACCTGGAATTAAGGAGAAACTTCCTAACAATGAGGACAATGAACCCAGATTATGGGGGCAATGAGGACCCAGATTATGGGGGCAATAAACTGACTTTGTATAAATATACAAAAGTATGAAGGCTATTGCTTAACACATTGTAAACCGCCCTGAGTCTCCGGAGAAGGGCGGCATATAAATCAAATTTAATTTTTTAAAAACTTTTTAAAAAAACCAGCGGAAGGGCTTGCCTTCAGAAGTTTTGAGTGCTTCATCAACTGGGGGTTTTTAAGAAGAGACTTGGTCATTCAATAGCGCCTGAGAGGTGGAACGAAATCTGGACTAAGAATATGAAACTAATCCGGTCAATAGCATGTAAAGAAAACATATATAAACTGGCATATCGATAGCATTTACCGCCGGCCAGACTCGCCAAAATGTTCCCTGGAACACCCTCAGTCTGTTGGAAATGTGGTGTTAAAAAGGGCACATACTTCCACCAATGGTGGAGCTGTCGAGAGGCAATGAAATTTTGGAAGAATATTCAGAAATGGCTTAATGAGATGTATACAACTGTGTCCTGGGGTATTTTTATTAGGGATAAGACCCGAAAATGTAAACAAAATGACATGGTACCTTCTGCTACATGTAACAATAGCTGCAAGATTGGCATGGGCCCAATATTGGAAGACGGATGTCAGCCTACCCGAACAAGTAGTAATACAGAAGATAATGAACTGTGCGGAATCAGATCGGCTTACTATGATATTGAAAGGACGAGGAGACACAGACTATTATATATCTTGGAGTCAATGGTACAATTGGATGTCAAACTGAGTGGCAAATTGAGGTATATGATAACATGTTATTTGGTATATACATAATAGATTTTTCTTGGCTATCCTATGTACGTAATGGGACAATTTTACTTCCTTCTCACGCTGTGATGTAGACTGCTATGGATTTAATGTTTGTTTGATGCATAAGATAAAAAAAGAAGAAGAAGAAGAGACTGGACAGTTACTGAAATAGCAGGAGGCTGGATTAGAAGACCTCCAAGGTCCCTTCTGAATGTTATTCTCTTCTTATTCTAACTGCATGGTCTGTTTTGAGCCTGTTTTCCATTTGTTTTCCTGCCCAATTCCTCCTGAAAAACCATTTCAGGCAGAGGAAGGATGTCCATCCAGGAAGCCTGATTCTCAAATTGTATAATCTGAAACCTCAAATTGTATAACCAATTGTATAAGTCACTTCGTTCCAAATATGTCGGTTCATTCTTTTTTTCTCTCTCTCTCTTTTGTTTGCTTCATCTTGGCTCTTGCAGTTCTAAGTTTAGTTGCTCTTCCCATTTTCATATCCTCCGGCATTTGACAGAAGAGGAGAAAAAAGGTACAGTTATTTTAGGAGATGCAAACAAAGGAGTCCTAAATTTGATCTTTGATGTAGGAAGCTAAGTTGAAGCAAAGGGAGCGAGCTGAACACGGTGCCACTGTTATTAACTCCATTTCCCGACTGGCTGCAAGAAAACATGCATATTATTTACAATTGGAGGCTGGATGTTGCCTTGCCTGAAATATATGGAGCAATTGTGACTGGTTAAGAAGAGACAATGCTAGCTGACATTATTTGAGAATTATGCAGCAAAACCATCTTCGTGTTTGAAAAAAATGGCGTGTCAAGAAAAAAAAAGAGAGAGAATTTGAAATCCTGAGAAATGTCAGTCTCAAAATGTAGTACACTGTATAGGTGGAATCTAGTGAAATACAGCAGATGTGAAGTTTCTTGGTAGCTGAGAAGAAGCAAAAGTTACAGATCAACAGATTAACAGAGTTGGAAGGGACCTTGTAGGTCATCTAGTCCAACCCCCTGCCCAAGCAGGAGACCCTACTCCATTTCTGACAGAGGGCAGTCCAGTCTCTTCTTGAAAACTTCCAGGGATCAAGCTCCCATAACGTCTGAAGGCCACGTCTGTTCCATGGGCTGATTGTTCTCAGGAAATTCCTCCTTATTTCTAGGTTGAATCTCTCCTTGTTCATTTTCCATCCATTGTTCCTTGTCTGGCCTTTGGATGCCTTGGAAAATAGCTTCTCCCCCTCCTCTCTGGGGCAGACCCTCAAATACTTGAAGACTGCTATCATGCATGATACTACATACTCCTTGGATTAGGTGGGTTCTGGTTTACCTATAGACCTAGTAAAGCAGCCATGAAGGCTCCAAAGCATCTGGAGTTAGAACAAGAAGCCATGGATGGACACCACCAATCAAGGACAGAAGCAACCTAGAACTGAGGAGGAATTTCCTGACACAACGATCAATGAAATGGCTTGCCTCCAGAAGTTGTGGGCGCTCCATTACTGAAGGTTTTCAAGAATATATTGGACAGCCATTTGTCTGAAATGGTACAGGGTCTCCTGCTTGAGTGGGGGGCTGAACTAGAAGACCTGCAAGGTCCCCTTCCAACTTGGTTACTCTGTAAAAAAGAGTATTCTCTCTTTGTTACTTTCGTCTTGGAAAAGATGCATAGGTGCTATGCTGCATCTGTACCTCCAACAATCAGAACTGTGCACGCTGTAGTATTGCCTGTGACACACTACAGAAGCAAAAGTTGGACTTTGAAGAAGCAAGAGAGGAAAAGGATTGAGCTTTTTGGACTGTAGTGTTGGAGAAGACTCCTGAGAAGACCCTGGATAGCCAAGAAGAAAATCCAATGGATCATTGTACAAATCAACCCAAAAGTGTCACTCCAGGCACCAATGATCAGCTCAAAGTTTCTTATTTCGGACACGTTACATGATTATCTTGTTCCCCGGAGAAGACTCTAATGCTGAGAAAAGTGGAAGGCAGAAGAGTGAAGAAGACATCAGCACAGTCCAAATTTGAAAGGACTGATCATCCTAGAGTTAGGTCAAGAATCACCACCAACATGATAGCATATCATCACTCGAATGTAAGTAGCATGGATTGGTAGTTGGGTTGTTGGTCCAAGCTCCAAGCTTGGCAATTCGGTTGCAAACGTTTCATCATCATTCAAGGAGACATCCTCAGTGCTCTTTGAAACGCACCGACGGTGTCTCCTTGAAAGGTGACAAAACTTTTGCAATCAAACTGCCAATCTCGGAGCTCAGACCAACAACCCAACATATCATCAATCAATCAATCTGAATACCTAACTCCATTGAAAAACCTGTAATGTTGGAAAAATTGGAAGGAAAGAGAAGTAGAGGACAACCAGCAGCATCAACCAAGAAGGACTCAGTTACAGGGACGATTGGGGTATCACTGTGAGACCTGAAGGAGCATCATGGAGAAGACCTATGTGATCAAAAATAACTTGATGGTACGTAATCAGGGGGCTGGAGGTGAAAACGTATGAAGAACGGTTGCAGGAATTGTTTAGTCTAGTGAAAAAAAGGATTAGGGGCGACATGATAGCAGTCTTCTGATATTTGAGGGGTTGCCACAAAGAAGAGGGGGTCAAATTATTCTCCGAAGCACCTGAGAGCAGAACAAGAAGCAATGGATGGAAACTCATCAAGGAGAGAAGCAACAATGAATTAAGGAGAAACTTCCTAACAATTGTCTTCCTAATTGAAGACAATTAACAATGAGAATATTTCCTGTTATTTCCAATTAATGTTCCACGCCCAACATTTATAGAGAACACCAAATTACAGAGGGCTGGTGGAGATATGGAACAGTATCCAAGGGGCTACCACAAAGAAGAAGGGGTCAACCATCTGAAGGCAGGACAAGACGCAACGGGTGGAAACTAACAAAGGAGAGAAGCAACCTAGAACTAAGGAGAAATTTCCTGATAGTTAGAACAACTAACCAGTAGAACAGAAGTAGTAGGTGCTCCATCACTGGAGGTTTTTAAGAAGAGACTGGACAGCCACTTGTCTGAAATGGTGTAGGGTCTCCTGTTTGAGCAAGGGGTTGGACTAGAAGACCTCCAAGGTCCCTCCCAGCTCCGCCTTGATTGAGTTGAAATAAAGTCCTTTGATCAGGGTGCTGCGGGAAAACCACTGCTTTTGAATGTGCTTTAAAACTGTGCTGAATTTTAAACTAAAGTGGATTTTTGATCAGTAATTATTGCAATAGTCCTAAACAGCTGCTTCTCGGCATCCTTTACCCACGAGGTACTTAAGCAGATCGGAGCATCTGTCTGTGCACAAGATATTAAGAGAGGGGTGGAGTGGGAATATCACAGTCCTAGTTACCTTTTTGATAATTAGCTTAGCTTGTTGCCCAAAACCCGTTCTTTTTGGCTAGCTGATGGTTCGTTAACCAGCGCAAATAAGCTGTGTGAATGCAAGGCCCACCCCCTGTTGTTTTCTGGGGCTTCCTCGGTGCATTTAGTGGGAATATTGTGCTGGCTTATGCAACTTATTTTAGCTCCCTTCTCTGTCCTGAGAGCTCTCTCTCCCTATTAAGGCTTGTGGCTTGATTACTGCAATAAAAAAGAAAGGAAAAAAAAGAGACACTTGGAAATGATGGAAAACCCCGAGAGGGAAGGGAGAGGAAGAATTCACGCTGTGCCCCACTTCCAGAGCCGACCCTCCCCCGCCCTACAAATCAAATACAAAGGGGGTGATGCTGTGGACCAAAACCAGGGACACCACAGGCCCCAACTGGAGTTTTTTGACTCCCCACTCCCCTAATTTAGATCTCAGTTCTGAGGCTTCAGCAGGACAAGGATACAAAAAGTGGCCCTTTTGGGGGGGGGGGGGCAAATGACAAGCATGAAAGTTCTAATATGCTGAAGACCTACAGAAAGACGGGCAGCCCCAGGGGTGAAATCCAGCAGGTTCTGACGAACCGGTAGTGGAAATTTTGAGTAGTTCGGAGAACTGGCAAATACCACTTCTGGCCGGCTCCAGAGTAGGGTGGGAATGGAGATTTTGCAATATCCTTCCCCCAGGAGTGGGGAGGGAATGGGGATTTTGCAGTATC
>WNWU01000075.1:3650850-3661924 GCA_012654045.1 Ptyas mucosa
ACCAGGCAGCAGGAAAAAGGCACATCCTCCCAGGCTGAACCAAAAGGCATTCTGGAGGAAAGGAAAGGCACACATCACCAAGGGAAAAGTATATGGGTGGGGCGAGGGGAGGGTCTATTTCCCCTGGCACTGTGGGAAAATCCTCTAACTTTGGTATATAATCTGTGTCCTCCAAAGACTGTTTTAAAGGGGTCTTCAGTGGTCCCCAAAGTCAAGGTAGGGGCCACGACAGCACTGTCTGTTCTGCAGCCCAACAGGACAGACACAGACTTCAGAGGATCATTAGAATGGCAGAAAAAAGAATGGCTACCAGCCTGCCTTCCATGGAGGACCTGTAGACTGCAGGAGTCAAGAAGAAGGCTGGGAAAATATCTGCAGACCCCTCGCATCCTGGACATCAACTGCTTCAACTCCTGCCCTCAAAACGACGCTCTAGAGCACTGCACACCAGAACAGCTAGACACACAAGGACAGTTTTTTCCCAGTTTATGGGAAGCATTTTTTTTTAACAACCTCTTCGGCCGAAGAGGTTATAGAAAAAATGTTTTTAAAAGGAAAAAAAAAAGCCTCTGCCGATCAGAGACTTTAAAAGCCGAAGAGGTTGTAGAAAAAATGGTTTTAAAAGTAAAAAAAAAAAAAAGTTGGCCACGCCCACTCGGTCATATTACCCACCCACCCCCCATCAAGCCACGCCCACAGAACTGGTAGTAACACATTTTACATTTCACCACTGGGCAGTTGTAACTTCGAATTGTCACTAAACGAACGGTTGTAAGTTGAGGACTACCTGGAGTGGGCCAGGAAAGAAGGCTTTAGTTAGATGGCAGAAAGATTTACCCAAGGATCCGTGATGCGATTGCACAAAATCACCCGTCCGTTGTCCAGAGCGGTGGAAAAGGGCTGGCAGGAAGCCACATCCTCAGTCAGCTGGAACGGAACAAAGAGATATTCTTTGTGATTGTGATTGTCGGTGATTTGCACGCCAATTTTGCTCAGAATCTGGAGCCACTGTGTCCCATGAAGGCCCCACAGAATTGGGAAGCCAATTCTCACCGTAGTCCTCATCCACTTCAGATACTGGGAGATGAATCCCAATTCTTTCCTTACAAAGCAGTCCAACTCCTGGAAGAAAAAGGAGAGCTGAGTTAAAAGCAGGTTTTGTAAAAGGATTTCTCAGAGAAGCCCATTTTCTCCCGCGATTTCTCCTCCCGTCTTGATAAAACGTCATCTAAACCAAGGACAATTTCCATCCACGAATTATATGCAAATGTGTGTTTTTTTCTCCTGCAGATAGAATCTGCAGAATCTATTATCTAGGGTCGCATGAACAGCTATTGTATATTTTAAACCTGGTTCGTCTGTCTCCTTTTATAGGACTAGTTCAAGGTTTGGAAACAAAGGCAGCAAGATCCAGCAGGCAGATTTGAGATCTGGGCGATCCAATTTCTAATCAAGTGTCCAGTTAATCAATTCACGAATTTGGAACATCTGGAGGAAAATCATACAGTGCCCTGAATTTTCCAACAGGAGGCATCAACTGGGCAGGTGATGGACTTCAAGAAAGATCTTTATTTCTTCAATCAAACTTTTGTTTTACTTCCAAAGTTTGAAAAGGAAAAGAAAGATTAAAAAAAAAGACAACAATAAAACAATACAAAGCCAGAAAAATGTGTCCTAAAAATAAAGTAACAAAAATGCACAGAGCAGACTCTTATTTCTAAAGTTCTGTTTTCTTTACAGTTTTTTACAGGGCACTTTCTCAACCTCAGCAACTATACGGGTAGTCCTCAACTTACGACCACAATGGAGCCCCAAAATTATGTTGCTAGTTGAGACAGTTGCTTTGCCCCATTTTACAACTTTCCCAGGGTGTTCACGAAGGCCACTCCTTCCCTCTTTCCTCTTTGCATCTCCACCCTGCTTTGCTCTCTCCAGCCCCACCTTCCTTGAATTTCTTGTTTCAGAAGAGGAGTTTTGTGGGAAGGGATGAAGGACAACAGAGGAACCCCAAAACTGGATCGGAAATAATGCCCAGCTTGGCCCACTTTGCCATGGTGGGCTGCTGGGCGGCTCAGAATTGTTCATAAACAGGATTTTCCTCTCTTTTATTATTAATACGCACCTCTCGGTGCATCCAGCATCTTGTATAATCCAGGTCAATTAACAGATGCAATTACAGATGCATGGCCCAGCTCTTTCGATGTGTGTGTTTGTGTATTCTCTAAACCAGATGCCTTCACGTTGCTGCTCTCCAGGTGTGTTGGCACAGGGGTGAAATCCAGCAGATTCTGACAGGTTCTGGAGAACCGGTGGCGGAAATTTTGAGTAGTTCAGAGAACCGGCAAATACCACCTCTGGCTGGCCCCAGAGTGGGGTGGGAATGGGGATTTTGCAATATCCTTTCCCCAGGAGTGGGGAGGGAATGGGGATCTTGCAATATCCTTCCCCCAGGAGTGGGGAGGGAATGGGGATCTTGCAGTATCCTTCCCTTGCCACACCCACCAAGCTATGCCCACCGAGCCACGCCCACAGAACCAGTAGTAAAAAAAAAATGAATTTCACCACTGAGTTGGCATGTATGAGAGTTGGTCTCCTAGCATATCTGGAGGACATCAGGTTGAGAAAAGCTCCTCCAGAATTATGACCGAGGAAGACAAGTCTGGCAGAGTATTTCAAGAGCAACTGAAGGGATCTGATGATGCGCTGTTAGTCCTCGAATAGCCGCACGCTTGGGAACAACCTTTCGAGTTTACCTGTTTCCTTCCAGCTCACCTGTCTGAGAATCTTCTTTGTCTGGGAGGGGAGAATGGCCTCCACAAGAGTGATCTGGGACTGAGTATTGTTGAATTGAGCCTGGGGAGAGGCAGGAAGGAAAAGCAAGTTATTTGGTGGAAGCCGCAAGAGCTCCTCCTGCTATCAAAGTAAGGACCTCTGAAAATGGCAGGTTTGCACTGAACTCCTCCACTCCACCATCTACTCCAGAGCTGGTGGACACCATTAGAAGGCTGAGAAAGGAGGAGGAGAAGAAGGAGGAGGAGGAGGAGGAGGAGGAGGAGGAGGAGGGAGGAAGGAAGGAAGGAAGGAAGGAAGGAAGGAAGGAAGGAAGGAAGGAAGGAAGGAAGGAAGGAAGGAAGGAAAAGAAAGAGAAGGAGGAGAAGGAGGAAGGAAAGTACAAGGAGATAATTATGTAGTGTAGAATTTTATTTTAATTTAGTTGATGCCAAGGACACAATCAGTTGTCTACACAAGGATACAGCAGCCAAATCAACTTTTTAGGCCCTCAGCACAAAATTATAAGTATCTGTTCTAGCGTGCCATAGATAGCATCTGGGGTTGCATGCCCAGGTGCTCACAGGTGTGTGCTGCCAACCGGAACATTAATGCACGTACTTATTTATTTTATGCATGCCCAATCAGTCACCTTCCATTGTTCAATTGGAAATGTTGTTGTGTAGAAAAAGCACAGGGCGTTTTACATTTATGGAAAGGAGTAACCAGTTCCTCTGTGTTTGATAACAAGGTGTTTTCTCTTTGTCTGTAATTACAGTCCAGCTGGCTGGCTGTCCTCCCCACCCCCACCCCACAAAGGCCAAGTATCTGCTTAATCTTTAATTGTGCAAGACATTTTGGCTGGAATTTGCATTCATTATCCTATAAGAGGTGAGAGAGAATGAAATATCCTTAATGAATAGCTCGGCCTCCAGAGCAGAACAAAAGCGACATCTCCTCTTAAAGGCAGGTTTTGATGGGCCAAACTGGCCTTCTGGCTCATGTTGGATGTAGAAAACAAAGGATTTTCATAGATGAGATAGTTGTAGAAAGGCCAATGCAGAAGTACTGTACAGGTAGTCCTCGACTTACGACCAACTTAAGGAAAGCTGGAAGATGGATAGATAGATAGATAGATAGATAGATAGATAGATAGATAGATATGGATGGATGGATGGATGGATGGATGGATGGATGGATAGATGGATGATGGATGGATGGATAGAGAGAGAGAGATGGATGGATGGATAATGGATGGATGGATGGATGGATGGATAGATAGATAGATAGATAGGTATGGATGGATGGATGGATAGATGGATGATGGATGGATGGATAGAGAGAGAGATGGATGGATGGATGGATGGATAATGAATGGATGGATGGATAGATAGATAGATAGATAGATATGGATGGATGGATGGATGATGGATGGATGGATGGATAGAGAGAGAGAGATGGATGGATGGATGGATGGATAATGGATGGATGGATGGATGGATGAATAGATAATAGATAGATAAATAGATAGATATAGATGGATGGATGGATGGATGGAGAGAGAGAGAGATGGATGGATGGATGGTTGGATGATGGATGGATGGCTAAAGAGAGAGAGAGAGAGATGATAGCACAAAGAGATCCCCACACCCCTGAAATTATTTCACCTGTAATAACAATACCTGGAAGCTAGGTGACATGGTTGCTAAAAACTGGACACTTTCTTTCAGTTGTGCCTTTAAATAAAACGAAATAAAACAAATCAATTTGGTCCCATGAAATATTAATCACCTGCTTCCTCTCCCACTCAAATAGAACCGGAAACACTACCTTCACTTCATCTAAAATTAAATTTTATAGACTATTAATTTAAAATCTCCGAATAGGTGGCTTGCTCTTTCTGTTGAAGCACTTCTGAGTTTCAGGCTGAGGTTCCTCGGTGCACTTCATTTGAAAGCTTACCACGAGGGTCTCCATTGGGAGGACCATCTGGTTCTGGATTCTCCTGAGCTTCAGAGCTTCCTCAACCAGTCGTTCTGCCAAAGTTCGGTCGCTCTGCAGGAAAACATCAACATCCCTGGGTTGGCTGGGAAGCGAGGACGGGAATTTAAGAAAGAAATTTTGCTCCTCCCCCATCCCCCCCCCCCCCATACATGGCCACCCATCTCATCCGGTTCCCCACCTGAACGTTACTCAACCTTTCAAGATCTACTGCCAATCCTTCCACGTTGGTCCTCACCAGAGGATTGCGCATCTGCAAGAGAAATAATCAGCCATGTAAGGGGGCTGTGAGAATATCCTTGGGAGGAGGAAGTAAATAGGCGAGACAACAGTCAGGCAGAAGGAATGGAGGTGTTGAAAGCGTCTCAGATGGGACCCTCCCTCGTTCTCTGGAAGGTAAGAGGGAGGGAGAGAGGGGAGAAGAGCAGTGGTGGGATTCAAGTAATTTAACAACCGGTTCTCTGCCCTAATGATTTCTTCCAACAACCAGTTTGCCAAACTGCTCAGAAAGTTAACAACCGGTTCTCCCGAAGTGGTGCGAACCGGCTGAATCCCACCACTGGAGAAGAGCTTTCAAATTTGCAAGCTTCTGTTCTATAGAGTATCCCTGCAGGTTTTATTCTGCTAATTGTGACTAACTTTAGGAGGTGGGTGTTTATCTCTATTTCTTAAGCCAAAGAGCCAGCGTTGCCCAGAGAGGTTTCCGCAGTCATGTGGCCAGCATGACATCACACCGCAGCATAGAGCATACGGCGAAATACGGAATGCTGTTACCTTCCCACATGCTTCTATGCTGTTACAGTAACCTGACAATAAAGGTAGAGTGGAAATTACAAGTTATAATATAGAGCTGAAACCAGAAGTTTTCTTATTGGGAATGAAACCAGATAAAATAACTAAGGAAAAATGGTATTTGATCCTCCACATCACTACTGCAGCTAGGATATTATACGTGCAAGTGTGGAAAAATGAATTAATACCCACAGAGAATGAATTGATTTGGAAAATTTCTGAATGCGCAGAGGCTGATCTGTTAACGAAATTACTTAGGAACCAAAAAGATTCTGATTATTATGAATGTTGGATTTTATAGTATATTTGGGTGAAAGAAAAGAGAGGGAAATGAAATGGATCTTATCACTGATCTAAATTGTATGGGCACATATTTTTGTACGCTCGTTGCAATAACTTTGTATGTATATATGTAAAGAATTGTTTTTTTAAAAAATGGAAATAAACTTATTTTGAAAAAAAATAAAATAAAGGTAGAGTTAGTCATGATCTGAGCATCTTGTCTGGACTACCTCAAAGGGCTGGCACAGAGTGACCTCTGCATCTGTAGTTGTGGATAGAAAAGCACATCCCAAAGGTAATTTTTCCAAAAGGCAACTGGACTTCCTTGTGTTTTTTGGTTCTTTTTTTGAAAACGTTTCGCTTCTCATTGGAGAAGCTTCTGAAGAAGTTCTTCTGAACAAGTGAAGAACTCGAAGAACTGAAGAGACTTCTTGGAGGAGAAGCGAAATGTTTCCAAAGAAACAGGAAAACAAGGAAGTCCAGGCGCCCTCTGGAAAAGCATCTCTGGGACAACCATGACCTGGATGATGGAGAGCTTCCGTAGACAGAGAGTCCAGGAGATCTCCCTCCTTCCCACAATGGCAGACTCACCTCTGCTGTGAAGTCAGCGTAGTTGACCAAGTCCACTTGGCTCTTTCTGAAGGTCTCCAAATCCTGCCTCCCCTCGGCACTCAACAAAACAATGTCTTCAAAGGCGAGGTTGACGGCATGGAGGCGTTGCTGAAACTCCGCCGTGTACTGGAGCGGAAGGGGAAGGAATGAAGACTGCTTTCACAATGGCAAGTTTTAGTGCGATGATTCGATTTAAGATTTAATTGAGTTTAATGGATTCATTTTCAATGGTTTTATTTTTTTTAATCAATGTATTCGTTTTTCTGAATTTATTAGCTTCCCGACTCCAGTGTAAAAAAGATAGACTCAAGGCTGGGAGGACATCCTGGAGGAACCCCCGTTCTCCCTCAGGCTTGCATAGGCTGAAAATGCGGCTGGGAAATGGTCAGGTTGAGCATTAAATCATTCCTTCCGTGCATTTCCCAGCTTGAAATAACACTCTGATGTGTTTTTACTGCTTTTTCTGTCTAAGAAAGAGAACAGGTGCCCATTATCTTCCCCAATATGGAATGTCTCTAGTAAAGTGGCCAAAAAAGTTATAATGGTGACCACAACCAAGTATTAAGGCCCTTTCCCATTTTTGAGCCTATTAAAAATGGGAAGGGGCTTAGATTGCATGGTTGTGGCTGCCATTTTGACCCCCTTCTGTGGACCATTCTGCCTCAAAAACAAACTTTGAAAGGGACTGCGTCTCCCAAACAGGGAGGCAAATAAAATGCAATTCCGGGGCAGAGGTTTTTTAGACTTTACATTTTAATAGATTAACAGAGTTGGAAGGGACCTTGTAGGTCAACTAGTTCAACCCTCCCCCCTCAAGCAGGAGACCCTACACCATTTCTGACAGAAGGCAGTCCAGTCTCTTCTTGAAAGCCTCCAGGGATGAAGCTCCCACAACTTCCGAAGGCAACTTCTGTTCCATGGGTTGATTGTTCTCAATGTCAGAAAATGTCGCCTTATTTCCAGGTGGAATCTCTCCTTCTTCAGTTTCCATCCATTATTCCTTCTCTGGCCTTCAGGTGCTTTGGAGAACAGCTTGACCCCCTTCCTCCTCTCTGTGGCAGCCCCTCAAATATTGGAAGCCTGCTATCCTGTCTCCCCTGGTCCTTCTCTTCACTACACTAGCCGTGCCCAGTTCCTGCAACCGTTCTTCGTATATTTTAGCCTCCAGTCCCCTCATCATCTTTCTTACTCTTCTCTGCACTCTTTCTAGAATCTCAAGATCTTTTTTATAGTGTGGAGACTTTTCTTTTATAAAAAGAAAAAGACTGTATAAACCCACCACCTAATCTGATGTTATGTACCTAAGATTCAGAACATGAGCCTTGCTGATCCTGAAAGCGTTTGCACAGAACAGGAAAAGATTATATTAAAATCCCCAACCTTTTTTTTTTTTGTGGGGAGAGCAAATTAATCGTCGAGAATTCTCCAGTAATAAAGATCGAATGAATTCTCCCAGGAAAGGTGGCCTACATTCTTTAAGAGGGCAAAAGTCCCCATAAATAAGGTTGTGAGTTTTTGGAGTCTACAAAAAAGGGTAGCCGGGTCAACGGTCTCCCCACTTGCCCTGCTGGTGTATATTTAAATATAATGAGGAAAAACACTGCCTAAAATTGTAGCTCCACCCCAGCCGATATTGCAAAACAAGTTCTCTGACTATCTTCAGCCGTTTCAACAGAGGAAGCTGGCCTGTAGCATTTTTAATTTATTTGCTTGATTTGAGAGACTAGGATGCTGTAATTCAGTGGTAGGAACATCTGGAGAACCTCTGGAAGCCAAGTATTGAAGTACGGCTGAGCTTTTGTCTCCTAGGATCCTCCTGAAGGATCCCAGGGGAATCGAGCCTCGTTTTGCAAAAGTGGGGGCAGCCAAGGATGCAGCTAGAGGCTTGTTACCTTGGCAACGCTGAGATGCTCGCTGAGGCTGTACTGGTCCTTCAGCTGCAAAACCTCCCAGAGGCCTGCACCGTTCTTGCACTGCCTGAAAGGAGACGGAAAGAAATTAAGGGGGGGAAAAAAAACCCTCCTATCAGCTTGCAATCTGCCTGCTTTATGCAAGATGCCTAGATAGCGTTGACTCACAACTCCCAGCCTCCCTCGTCTTCCTGACGTTTGGCTCTGCCAGGTTAGGGGTACCAGATGTTGGGCGAAAGGAGAGCACGCCTTCCTTATCGGCTGCATGTCCTTCACCTGGCAAGGCAGAGCCTTAAAATCAAATATTGTTGAGACAATAGGACTGTGGTACTTTATTGAACGGGATAGAATAACAGAGTAGGAAGGGACCTTGGAGGTCTTCTAGCCCAACCCTCTGCTCAAGCAGGAGACCCAAGACCATTCCAGACAAATGAGTGTCCAGTCTCTTCTTAAAAACCTCCAGAGAAGGAAGGAAGGAAGGAAGGAAGGAAGGAAAGAAGAAAGGAAGAAAAGAAGAAAAGAAGGAAGGAAGGAAGGAAGGAAAGAAGGAAGGAAGAAAGGAAGGAAGGAAGGAAGGAAGGAAGGAAGGAAAGAAGGAAGAAAGGAAGAAAGGAAGAAAAGAAGAAAGGAAGAAAAGAAAGAAGGAAGAAAGGAAGAAAGGAAGAAAGAAGGGAGAAAGGAAGAAAGGAAGAAAGGAAGAAAGGAAGAAAGAAAGGAAGAAAGGAAGGATAGCAGAATAAACAGAGTTGGAAGGGACCTTGGAGGTCTTCTAGTCCAACCCTCTGCTCAAGCAGGTGACCCCATACCATTCCAGACCATTGTCCTTTTCTGTTGCCTGTTGAGTTACCTTGTACTAGCATCAAGGGTGACATGATAAGAAGCAATGGATGGAAGCTTATCAAAGAGAGATACAACCTAGCATTAAGGAGAAATTTCCTGATAGTGGGGACAATTAATCAATGGAACAGCTTGCCTTCAGAAGTTGTGGGAGCTCCATCACTGGAGGCTTTCAAGAAGAGACTGGACAGCCATTTGTCAGAAATGGTGTATGGTCTCCTGCTTGGGTGGGTGTTGGACTAGATGACCTCCAAGGTCCCTTCCAGCTCTCTTATTGTGTACTCTGTAACCCTATTGAGGGGATGGCCTGGAGGGAGCCAGCCAGTCCATCTCTTTAGCAAAAGGATGCCCTTGGAGAAAAGGGGGTACTCACTGATACGCCGATGTGAGGTTGAGATTCTGCTTTAAACCAAGATATTGAGAGACATTCATGGAAGGAGGGAGGTTGCCAGGGGTATCGATAAACTGAATAGTAAAAATAATAATAATTGTGCATTATTATCTGTGCATCGACAACATTTCCGTCTCTCAGTTGCAAAAGGCTACTGGTTCTCCAACCACCCATTGTCGCTGCTACCGGTTTGGCCGAACCGGGCCGAACCGGGCCGAACCGGTAGCATTTCACCCCGATCTGTACTCTTTTTATTTTATCTTTCCCTGAGATTTCTTGAAAAGAGAGGCGCAAACTTTCAGCACTGCATCCATCCAGAAAAGAAGGTAACACATTTATGCACCTGACAAAATGCGCTTGCACAATATCTGCTTGTGTGCAAGGGGCCGTGTGACACAGAAAATTGGGGGTGGGGGGGTTGCCTGCACACACTTGCGGACTGATTCTCCCAAGCACAACAATTTCAACACCACTTCTTCAAGGGTTTTGGAGCTGATGCGGATCAGAGTTGGCCAAGGTGAAAATAACTATAGTATTCTAGACACGTGTCTGTCCAATTTCTTCTTGAAAACTCTAGTGATGCAGAAGCCACAAGTTCTGGTGGCAAGCCGTTCCGCTGATTAATTGTTCTCGCTTTCAAGAAATTTCTCCCTAATTCCAGGTTGCTTATCTCCTCGATTAATTTCCAGCCGTTGTTTCTTGTCTTGCCTTCTTTGGTGCTTTGGAAAACAGGTTGACCCCTTCTTCTTTGGGGCAGCCGCTCAAATATTGGAACGCTGCTGTCATCTCCCTTAGTCCTTCTTTTCACTAGAGTAGACATGTCCCAATTCCTGCAACCGTGTTATTCGTATGTTTTAGCCTCCAGCCCCCCAATCATCTTTGTTGCTCTTCTCTGCACTTTTTCCAGAACACAACCAACAAGACGAACAACAGCAAGGCTCCATTAAAATAAGGCCGACAACGCCTAAACGTGCTTGCTCGTTTTTGTGCAGATGGACTCACTCTGTATATCTCTTGATTGGCCCAAGGTTTGCACACCGACGTTTGGATGTTTCCCCCAATCAGGAAGGTGCCGGCGACCAAGAGAATCAGAATCCAGGAGAAGAGGAAGCTGAAGGTGATACCGCTGTAATCAGACGGACAAACACGTGTCAGGGAGGGAGGGAAGAAAAGTCACCACCCCCATTTCCCCATCCAGTTTGTTGCTCCCTCCAAAGAACCTGGAAGCCAGGTTGACCAGAGGGAAGGATTTGACATCTCTGCTTAGGGACAGGTACTTAGAAATAGCCACCTTCTGTCCTCCTTGTTTTGCCCCACTGTTTTGTTTCTGCAGAAGGACCTCAACGGTCCTCAAATTTGGATATGGAGATGACATGAGGGGTTCTTAATGCTCCCTGAACTTGGTTGTTTTCTTGTAGATGTTTCATTATCCAACTAGGGAACATCATCAGTGCTAGAAGGGAGGAGGAGGAGGAGGAGG
>WNWU01000075.1:3662024-3674524 GCA_012654045.1 Ptyas mucosa
AGGAGGAGGAGGAGGAGGAGGAGGAGGAGGAGGGGTACTGGGGCATCCTTGGTGCTCTCTGATGTTGTTTTCTTGCAGACATTTCATTACCCAACTAGGTAACATCATCAGTGCCAGAAGGGAATGCTATGGAGGAGGAGGGGGGGGGTACTGGGGCATCCTTGGTGCTCTCTGATGTCTGTTTTCTTGCAGACATTTCATTACCCAACAAGATAACATCATCAGATGTTATAGAGCCTTGGTGGCGCAGCAGACTAAAGTGCTGTTAAGTATCACCAGCTGCCTGCAATTACTGGGAGTTCGAATCTCACCAGGCTCAAGGTTGACTCAGCCTTCCATCCTTTCTAAGGTAGGTAAAATGAGGACCCGGATTGTGGGGGCAATAAGCTGACTTTGAAAAAAAAAGAACACAGCTGGGGGGGGGGGGGGCGAAAGCCCCACTAAACAGGTATATTAAAAAAGTATGAAGGCTATTGCTTAACGCATTGCAAGCTGCCCTGAGTCTCTGGAGAAGGGTGGCATATAAATCGAACCAATAAATAAATAAATAAATCCGTGCAATAAGAGACGGGGTTTGCTCACACTTTATATTCTAGTGGCTTGCCCTGTCAGTGTTAGTCTTGGAGGTTCTTTGGTTGGGCTATTTACTGTTGGCTTGTTTGGCAATTCCTTCCTGGGGCTATTGTCTGTTTCTTGATTGTTGGTCTGGTGTTAATCTTGGAGCTGATTGCTGGTGTGGAAGTGTTGCAGGTGGTTAATGAAACGTCTGCAAGAAAACAGCCAAGCTCAGAGAAAACGCCAAGGAGTCTTCATTTCGACCCTGAGCTACAACTATCCTCCTGCATTGATAGAGAGGACATCCAAGAGTTCTTACGTGATGAGAAATTTGGCTCCGGCTTCAGCCCGGCTCTCGTAGTCACTCGGATCGTCTCGCACAACCAACCCGTAAGTGCCAAAGGAAAGGCCCAGAACATTGCAGAAGACGATCAGCAGGATAACTGTGCATGCTATTGTACCTGCAATCCACCTGCCCAAGACAAAAACAAGATCTTTTGCTTAACGCATTGTAAGCCGCCCTGAGTCTCCGGAGAAGGGCGGCATATAAATCGAACCAATAAATAAATTTGTACTCATTTATAGTGGCAATTGGTACCATGTTGGGAGACCTGAAAGGTGAGGTAAGGGACAGACGATCTGCCATTGGGGTTGCTACAAGTCAAAAACTATTTGATGGCTCATAATAAATCAGTCGAAACATTTGTGCGTATATAAAAAGTATTTGGAACTGTTGTGGTCAACGGAAGGTTTTCATGCACAAACTCTGCATCAACAGTGGGTCCTCCTACAAGTTCTCACGATGATTTTCTCAATCTTGGGTCTTTTCCTTGGATAGTCTGATACTCCAATCCCTTTTTGCAGTGCCCAAAGTCCTGGCCTGATAATGTATTTATTTGTAAGGTAAAAAGTAAAGGTTCCCCTTGCACATATGTGCTAGTCGTTCCTAACTCTAGGGGGTGGTGCTCATCTCCATTTCAAAGCCAAAGAGCCAGCGCTGTCCGAAGACGTCTCCGTGGTCATGTGGCCACCATGACTCAACGCCAAAGGTGCATGGAACGCTGTTACCTTCCCACCAAAGATGGTCTCTATTTTTCTACTTGCATTTTTTAAATGTGCTTTTGAACTGCTAGGTTGGCAGAAGCTGGGACAAGTAACGGGAGCTCACCCCATTACGTGGCACTAGGGATTTGA
Source organism: Ptyas mucosa (assembly GCA_012654045.1). Lineage (NCBI taxonomy): Eukaryota > Metazoa > Chordata > Lepidosauria > Squamata > Colubridae > Ptyas > Ptyas mucosa. Next base: position 3,663,774 of record WNWU01000075.1, read on the forward strand.
ACTGCTGAACTGCCAACCTCCTATCGACAAGCTCAGCATCTTAGCCACTGAGCCACCGCGTCCCCTATCCGCAAGGGAGGGATATTCACCTGCTAAATTTTAATCCTTTTTACAAGGCCTTTGCGTCTACTTGCATTTTTTACGTGCTTTCGAACCGCTAGGTTGGATACGAAATTTATTTGTATCCCACCTTTATTATGATTTCTGTAAATGTGCTTTCAAGTCAAAGGAAGGAACACAAGAAAGCACAGTGTATGCCTTAAAAAAACCAAGCCCTCCTAAATCTCCTGCTTTCCTGCAACACCAGGGGAAAAGGAAATGCTTTGTGCAGGCTGGCCAAATGTGTTCTGTAGCTCTGCCCGTATTATATTACCGCTCCATTCACTAGCCTTCTCGGTCCCTTCAAGCGTTAGGAGCGTCGGGTTTCTTGTCAGATTATCTGATAAATGTCTGCCAAGTATCTGCTCTGCCCACCTCTCCCTTTTACCTGTATGTCTCAAAATGCTTCACCTCCTTCAGGAAAGGTCGGCTAACGTTCTCTGCCTTCGCCAAAGCCTCGCTCATGGGACGGGTCTGGTCAGAGATGGGGAAGTCATCTGCAACCAACTGGACGTTTTGGGCAGCTCTCTCAATGTCCTTCTTCAGCTCTGCAAGGAAAGAGAAGGGTTACCATCCATGGCCTCCACCAGGCAAGGGTCACCACGCTCCTCCTCGTGCCAAAACATACCCGATGCAGTGCTCTTTATCAGGGCAACCTGGTCTACCCAAATATTTATTTATTTGTTAGATTTGTATACCGCCCTACTCCCGAAGGACTCAGGGCGGTGAACAGTTAAACGATAAATACAGAATACTGATATTCAGAAACCGATTAAAAATACAGCTGAATAGTTTGATTTAGAATGGAATTAAATTAAACATCTCAAATTTATAGGGTAGATTCAGATTTAAAGAACTTAAAAGTGGTTTTAAAGGAGGTTAGGTCAGGCTGGCTTGCATGAATAGGAATGTTTTGAGGGCCCGGCGGAAAGCCCGAAGATCTGGGATTTACCGTATTTCCGAGGGCAGCTTGTTCCAGATTGTGGGTGCTCCCACAGAGAAGGCTCTCCCCCTGGGGGCTGCCAGTCGAAGGAATGTACTGCTTCCGTTTTTACTTTTCATCAGCTCCAATGCAGGAGCCTTCGCAGGCAGTCGCTTTCGCAAGAAACTATTTTTTGTGTTGAATTTATTTTTTACCGACAAAGAAATAAAGGGAGACTAGTATGGATCTATTTCAAGCTATTTAGTTCTCATCAGCTAGCCATACCCTTCTGGGATTCAAACCTGGGCTACTTGCATATTAGGCAGATGTATTAACCTCTAAGCCACAGGCTCTCCTCCCTTTGTCAGCTATACCAGGGGAAAGATTAAGTGTTTTTTTGTCAGGGCAACCTGTTCTACCCAATTATGGGACCGATTCATTAATTCAACACAAAAATAGTTTCTTGCGAAGGCTCCTGGATTGGGGCTGAAAGGTAAAAACGGAAGCAGTATGCTCCATCCTATAATTAGGTAGACAAGGTTGCCCTGACCAAAAAACACTTCCAGTATTTGAGGGGCTGCCACAAAGAAGAAGGGGGTCAAGTTATCCTCCAAAGCACCGGAGGGCAGGAGAAGAAACATGTGGTTGAAAACTCATCAAGGAGAGAAGCAACCTGGAATTAAGGAGAAACTTCCTAACAGTGAGGACAATTATCCAGTGGAACAGCTTGCCACTAGAAGTTGCAAATGCTGCATCACTGGAAGTTTTTAAAAAGAAACTAGACAGCCACTTATCTGAAATAGTATAGGTTCTCCAGCTTGAACAGGGGGCTGGACTAGAAGACCTCCAAGGTCCCTTCCAGCTCTATTCTATTCTAAGCTCAAGGCAACATATGCAGCGCTCCATTCCTTCAGTTTTAAACCGTGGACCATAATCCCTTGAGATTGTTAAAACTAGAAAATTAAGCCTGGCTCCAAATCACCAGGTGGATTTCTGTAGGTGAGAATGGACTGGGATATGGATCTCCACTGGTTACCCCCCTATCCTGGCTTTGTATGGGCTCCCCCACAGAAACCAGTTGTTTGTCCCATTCTGGTTCTTAATCTAATTGTCTGGCCCAAATGCTACTCCATCATAATTATTTATTTAGCCTATGGCATATCACACATGGATATACTAGCAATATATATTAACATTTCCCCTGGATTAGTAAAATCTAGTAAAATTAGTGCTCCCTCAGATGCATAGGTAATCCTCGTTTAGCAGCTGCTTGGTTTAGTGACTGTTCACAGTTATGGTAGCGCTGATAAAAGTAATTTTGCAACCAGCCTTCGCATTTATGACCTGTGCAGGTCAGAAAAGCAAAGGAGAGAAGGAAGGAAAACCGTAAACCTGGCTGCAGTTTTAGTTTGCAATCGCTTAACAACCAAATTGCTGCACCCAGTGTTGGTCCCTAAATGAGGACTCCCTCCTTGCCTCTGTTCACATTACAAATGCTTGATGAGCAAAAACCCAATTGCAAAAAATAAACCCCGTCCTTTTTTACATGCAGTGCAGAGTTCAGAAGGAAAAGGAGGGGATTCATATTTATCCTTGCCGTGTTCCTTTTTCACGGTTTGTTTTATTGTTCTATTATTATTAGTTCTGTTCTTACTTACACTCCTTTCATTTTCTTCCTTTTTATTAGGGGAAGCCGCCTAGACTAGCTCGATGGTGAGATGGGCAGCAAAATTTAACAAATAGTCATCATCATGATTCAAATTGTGGGTTCCTGGCCACCAATGTGACTTTTTTTTTTGGACACACTCCATATGCCAATTGTATGAATCCAGGTTTTTTTTCCCCCAGGAAAAACTTTACTCACCTTGAACAATTTTATCCATTTTCATCACCGTAAACTGTGGAATTGCGTTGAAGCTGCTGTTGGCCTAGAAGCATAAAAATAATATTTTTAACCACGAAACTGGAGACAAGAACGTGCATTTTGCTGAAAGGAGACCCTCTCTTCGAGAACCCTTCCTCACTTACTTTGTGAATCATTTGAGAGAAATTCGTCCGAGGCAGCCCATGCAAATTCTTCAAAACTCTTTCAACAGAAGGCACCTGAAGGAAGAAATGATTTGTAAAAGACTAATCCCTGGGATCCGAGATCAAAGGGACAATATATAAAACAGCATTGACATGGAAAGCGATCGGAGCTTAAATCTGGCTTAAGTAGGAGCCAGTGGTGTGTGGCAGCAGCCAAAAATGCCAATGCAATCCTTGGTTGCATAAACAGAGCGATAGAATCAAAATCACGTGAAGTATTACTACCGCTTTATAAAGCCTTAGGAAGATCACACCTGGTATATTACGTCCAGGTTTGGTCCCCACGTTACAAAAAAGATGTTGAGGCTTTGGAAAAAGTACAAAGAAGAGCAACTAAGATGATCAAAGGCCTGGAGATTAAAACATAGGAAGAATGGTTGGAGTATTTGGTTTGGGTAGTCTAGTGAAAAGAAGGACTAGTGGGGACATGATAGCAGTATTCCAGTATTTGAGGGGCTGCCATAAGGGGTCAACTTATTTTCCAAAACACCTGAAGGCAGGACAAGAAACAATGGATGGAAACTAAGCAAGGAGAAAAGCAACCTGGAACTAAGGAGAAGTTTCCTAACAGTGAAGACAATTAACCACTAGAATTTCAGAAATTGTGGTTACTTCTTCACTGGAAGTTTTTAAGAAGAGACTGGACAGTCACTCACAATCTGTCAGTTTTCCACGGGTTAATAGAAGGGTAATTGGTTTGATTAAATAAATAGGAGTAAACTTTTTATAAGATGGTAATAGGGGAGATAGGTGATTTAAGATTAAGTATTGTTAATAGTGAGGATTTAGGGTGAGAATTGTGAAATGTACTATGAGGTATTAATCGAATTAAGATTCAAGGGGGGGGTTAATAGAAGGGTAATTGTGTTGATTAAGTACATTGGAGTAAATCTTTTTAAGATGGTATTAGTTGAGATGGGTGATTTAAGATAATAAGAAATAAGTATTATGGCAAATTAGAAGATATAAAATCTTGTTAAAGATGATAAAAAATTGTATAAATTGATGACCGGATCAGGGCTCTGTTTCCAAAAAGATGTAATTTGTGCGTTGAGAAAAATAAAAATAAAAACACTTTTTGCAGAAAAAAGAAGAAGAGACTGGACAGTCACTTGTCTGAAATGAGCAGGGGGTTAGAATAGGAGACCTCCAAGGTTGAAGATGTATGCCAACCGATTTATACCTCGTTGTACAATACAACAAGGCCCATTTCATTCATTCATTCATTCAACTTGTATGCCGCCTTTCTCCGAAGACTCAAGGCGGCATATCAAAAGCATCTTCCTTAACCAGTTAATTTTTCCAAGGAAAGTTTTGGATTGATGCGCCATTTCCGTTCAGGTGCCGTCGGGATCCGGATCGGCTTACATTTTGGAAGTCGGCCCCCAACTTCAGATCCTGAGCTCTGCTGAGAGCCCCCATGCAGTACGTGCAACGGGGCTCTTCCAGGAGGGAAGTGAGGCTTTGCTTCTGATCCTTCAGCGTCGATGCCAGCTCATCCTGATCCCGGATCAGGGCGTAGACGGTCCTGTGAATCGTACGTAAGTGGTGCAGGGAGTTCTCTAGGTCTTAAAGAGAAAAGTCACCCAAGAGATGGGACGCCGGGATGTTTTCGTGCAAAGCTATAACAAATTCCATGCTAGCAAATTAACCTCTGCAGGTAATCCGTGACTTACAACCAGAAATGAGCCCGCTACTAAGCGAGAAAGTTGCTAGATGGGTTTTGTCCCATTTTATGACCTTCCTTGCCAGTCGTTAAGCGAATCATTGCAGCGGTTCAATTAGTAACACTTCCCCATTGACGTTGCTTGCCGCAATGGTCATAAGTGTGAAAAAATGGTCATAAATAATGTTTTCAGGGCTGTTGTAACTTCAGACGGTCGCTAAATGAATTGTTGTGAGTCAAGGACTGCTTGTACAGTAGTTGCACCTGACATCTTCACTTTTTTAACTCCCTCCTCTCCAGCCCTCCGCCTACTTTGCTGATGACACCAACTTATTCAGGTTGGTAAAATCAAAAAGAGTAAAGAAAGTTGTCTAAAATATTCTCTGGAATCAGGAATCAATACGAACTGAAGCAAGTGATGCATGCAAAGCCAATAGTCCTGATCCCATCCTCAAATTATGACCACAAATGAGCCCAAAAGTTCCGCTGCTAAGCGAAACATTTGTTAAGTGTATTTTTTTTTCTCCACAAAAGGAGAAAAAAGGAGATCACAAGACTCTGGGACACTGCAACCGTCGTAAGTATGAGTCAGCTGCCGAGCATCCAAAATTTAATCACGTGACTGTTGGGGATGCTGCAACAGTAGTATGAAAAACGGTTGTAAGCCCCTTTTTTCCACGCCATCATAAACTAGCCTGGTGGCGCAGCAGACTAAAGCACTGTAATTAACATTCAGCTGCCTGCAATTACTGCAAGTTCAAATCTCACCAGGCTCAAGGTTGACTCAGCCTTCCATCCTTTCTAAGGTAGGTAAAATGAGGACCCGGATTGTGGGGGCAATAAGCTGACTTTGTATAAACATACAAAAGTATGAAGGCTATTGCTTAATGCCTCCCTGAGTCTCCGGAGAAGGGCGGCATATAAATCAAATTTTAAAAAAAACAAAAACTACAAACAGTCAATAAATGAATGGTTGCAAGTTGAGGAATGCCTGCATTCGTTTTTCTTTCTAAGAGCTCTGGTGTTTATAGCTCCCCTTAGAATCGGCTGCCCTGAGCTGCGATTGTTGGCCGTTCTACAACGAGGCTTACGGAATTCGTGGAGAAACAAGGGCGCTACTCATGGTTTCCGCGTCCGAAGGAATTCAAAAGGGACTAAGCTTTAATTGGCATGGCTACAGCTGCCTCTTCGAGATGGGTGTTGTTGTTTTTTAACTAGCTTTCGGATCTCTCTGGCTTAGGGGGGCACACAAGTATGCATTAAAAGGATCTGACAAGCACGGGATGGCAGGTGAAAGGGAAAAAAGCTTATTTCCTAACAGCTGGCACTTCTTGTGCAGGTCGTTTGATTTAGTTAGTAGGTAATGTGTAGCCTTGATCTAGATAATAAGCTCCTTCCAAAGACTGCGCCCCCAGGCTACCCTCACATCTGATGGCAGCAAACTCCCTCGCTTAACTCCGAGCTGCCCTTTCATTTATCTCTGTCTGGCATCTCTCTTTAGAGTTTTAATGAGTGCCCCCAAGTTGCAAAAGAGACAGAAAGAGAAAGTGCTCTCTGCCCCTGTTTTTACCTCTCTCTATAATGTCTCCTTTTATCCACCTTCACTCCAAGGGGTATCCGAGAAGATGCCGCCCTATTTTCCCAGCAGCCCTTTTCATTGTCTTTTCTGAAAATATCCCACAGTTAAGTGTCTCCAGCCCTTTTCATTGTCTTTTCTGAAAATGTTCCCACTGTTAACCAAGCAAATTGGGGTGTGTCCCTATCAAAGAGCTTCCTTGAGTGAATCCTGGTATGGCCAACTCAGACCTACTTTCCCTGGTCTGATGCTCAGCAGGTATGTTGAACTACAACTCCCTGAGTTCCTAGCCAACTTAGCCCCACTAAGAAGCTGTTTATCCCATCCCAGTAAGAGGTTAAGCTAACTTGCTATCAGCCCTCCAAGGAAGACCAGACCAGAAATCATGAAGATTAATTCCAACATTTATTCACTGTTATTAATATAACTATCTCACTTATTTGTGAGAATCAAGTTTGAGACTCTTTCTCAAATTACGTTTCTACCCAAGACTCCGATTGCTCTTATCTACCATTGTCTTCATTGTTATTCTCTCTCTTGTTCCTCAAGGTTATTTCTTCTACCCATTAAAAGACCGTGTTGCATTTTTTTTTTAAAAAAAGAATTATTTATATGCCGCCCTTCTCCGGAGACTCAGGGCGGCTTACAATGTGTTAAGCAATAGCCTTCATACTTTTGTATATTTTATACAAAGTCAGCTTATTGCCCCCACAATCCGGGTCCTCATTTTACCCACCTTAGAAAGGATGGAAGGCTGAGTCAACCTTGAGCCTGGTGAGAATTGAACTCGCAGTAATTGCAGGCAGCTGGATGTTAAATGCTGCCTTAGTAGGAGGCATTCGCCTGCTATGCCACTCAAGCTCCTAAGAAAAAGAAAGGGAAAAAAAACAGCAAAAGCAGAAGGAAAGACTTTTCCTTACCTTGTACCCTGCCTTTAATGGCAGCCATAGCAGAAGACATGGTTTCCTTCAGCAGAAAGTGAATGGTGCTGCCAATGTTCCAGCTAATATCTACAAGGCACAAGAGCACTTCTTGGTGAAAACTCCAGAGGGAAAAGTCTATAGAGATTCTCAGTCATCCAGGTCATAATTGTCCCAAAGGTGCTTTTTCAAGAGGCAACAGGACTTTCTGGGGGGGGGGGGGGGGGGGGGGGGTTTGAAGACGTTTCACTTTTCATCCAAGAAGTTTTTTCCGCTCTGACTGGATGGTGAGGAATGGAAGGATTGATGCTATTTGCAGACAGCTGGTCATTTGCATTGTTTTAAATTCTTCGATTCCCCACCATTCAGTCAGAGCTGAAGAAGCTTCTTGGATGAGAAGCGAAATGCCTTCAAAGAAAAACCAGAAAATCCAACTGCCACTTGAAAAAGCACCTTTGGGACTCCAGGAGGAAAAATGCATCCCCCATCCATCTCTCATTTAGGACAGAAGCCGCGTGCCCCCAGACTCATGCTCATCTCCAGCTGTATTATGCAGGCACTGAACTAGATGGGACACACATAGTAAACATCAATTTGGATCATTTTAAACACAGGTTTCTAGGCATTATGGCGGTTAGGTATTTGCTTGAAATGATGCAACTTTCTATTTTTATGGCATTGTTATTGCTTCTCATTGCACACAACAGCTATTACTTTAAACAACCTTATAGCAGGCCTTTTAAAAATTCCCTACAACGTGATGGACATTCATTCGGTCATTTGTAAAAGAGATAAAATCCTGCCAGTCCTGGAAAAATAATAGGTTCCTGCTTTATTCTTAAGCCTGGGAATCTGATCGGCTGTCTTACCAAGGGAAAGCTTGATATTTCAGCGAAACGATTCCATGGCTCTCTCTTTTTCACTTCCCGAAAGTGAGCTGCCTCAGCTGCAGCTCAGAAAAGCTTCTGCCTTTTAATAAAAATCGGGCGGTTGGGAAGAGGATGAACCGCAGCGGTCCATGTAGTATTAGTCCCCCGTTCTTCCCATTCAAGCCCAAAGCATTCACTCGGGGCCAAAAATGAACCGTTCCCTTTTGAAAAGCACCTGAACTTTTGTTTGCAAAAAGGCAGATGGGCCACGTCGCACCTGTTGTATGTTTACGGCACTGACCTAAAAACACAAAAGGCTGTATTGGTGGAAAAATCTCTCGCCAAGCGTCTGCAACGGAAGAGAATGGGACTTACTGTTCAGGTCACCGAGAATCTGCCTTTGGGGGACTCTAAACTGTTCCACCGTCAGCCGAAGCCCCTGTGGTGGAAAGAGAGAAAAGTCAGTTCTCCAGGAAAGCCCGGAAGGAGAGGGATTGTCCCCAGGCACCAGCAAACCTGGAGCGACGGAACATTGGGGCTGGTTCTTTTGGGCTTTTGGCAAACTTGGCCAACTGATGTTCCCTAAAACGGGGAGACCTGTGTAAAGATTTCAGAGTTGGACATTTAGCCTACAGCCCTGATGGCGAACCTATGGCACGCATGCCACAGGTGGCATATCAGTGGGCACGCGAACGTTGCCCTAGCTCAGCTCCAGCATGCATGCATGCAGCAGCCAGCTAATTTTCAGGCTTTCTGGACCCACCGGAAGTTGGGAAACAGGCTGTTTTCAGCCTCCGGAGGCCTCCAGATGTGGGTGGGGAAGGCCGTTTTCACCCTCCCCAGCCTCCTAGAAAGTCTCTGGAGCCAGGGGAGGGTGAAAAATGGGACTTCCGCTCCCACCGAACCATCGCGTGCCAAAAGCAGGGGACGGGGGGGGGGTCATGTGCACATGTGTGGGGGAGCAGGACGTGTGGCCATGGGTGTGGCCATGCGTGCGTGTGACACCCCCCCCAGCACTCCCCCCCGCTTTTGGCACATGACGGCAAAAAGGTTAGCCATCACTGGCCTACAGCAACAGACGCCACTTAGCTAATTTTTGATGGTCTCAAAAACCTACAGATAGCCTTTGAGATACAACAGTCCATTTAGGGACTGTTTAAAGTCACAAAAATAAGTGGCTTAGGAGCATTTTCACCCTTATGACCGGTGCAGCATCCCCACAGCCACGCGATCAAAAATTCGGATGGTTAGCAAGGGGCAAGACTTTGTGACGGGTTGTGGTGTCCTGAGGCCATGTCATCCCGAGCAAAGTCGATGGGGAAGTGCCAGATTCGCTGAACAGCTTTCAGTAACAACCGTGGCAAGAAACCGTGGCAAGAACAACGGTCTCGCTTAGCAACAGAAATTTGGGGCTCAGTGGTGGCCATAGGTTGAGGATTACAGTACCTGTGTTGTCTGGGGAATTCTGGGAGTTGAACTCCACCTATCTTAAAGTGGCCAAGGTTTAAAAAAAGTGCTATCCCTTACTGCAGCCTTGCAACCCCAGACGTTTTAGATGGGGATCTGAGAGATAGGATGGAAGCTTCCTGGGGCTATGAGGCTGACCCCTTTTCCAACCCCAGGGGCAGCCTATCCTGACTTCGAAGAGAAGGGGGCAGCTTCTGGGTCTGTCCCACCCATCCACCCACCCACCCGCCATTCCTCCCATCTCAAAGCCTTCCTTTGTGCAACAAAACTCTTGCAGCAGAATTTGAAAAGGCTGCTGGCATCATGAGGCTCAGCTCTGAGACACCCCCCTCCCCATTTCCCCTGCCCTGCTTTGCAGCTGCCAGGATTTGCAGCCTAGAAAACACCTGCCAACCGAAGGCATCGCCATGGTGACCGTGTGACGCTGGGCACGTGCCAGGGAAATACTCAAAGCACTAAAGCTCTGGAGCGCGAACAAGCTTCACGTCTGGATCTCCAAAAGTGATCTAGAAGTGGCTTTTCTCAAAGGGATCAGAAACACGTGGCTATAAAATCCATTTTTGGATTGGTGCCTAATCCATTTCATCCTTCTGTTTTGTTTTTTTTTTTACAACTGAGTCCCTTTCCAAATCATTGACCTTCCTTCCGAAGCATCTGTTTCCAGGATAAATATTGGAGCCAAAATGAAAATCCACAATTTTAATGACCATTTGTAGATTATTATTGTTTTTCCCCCACAAATGGCGTGGACCATCCGTATTCTAAAGATAACTTTAAAAAACCCAGCTGAAATCCCACATTCCCATTTAACAATGGGTAAAAACATTCTTTCCAAACCTCCCTCTCCCCAGTCCCCCCAATTAGCATGGCCTTCCATGATTTCTCCTTCCCAAATAATGTCTTTTTTCACTCCCAATTAAAAAAACCTCTGCACCTCTGACCTCACCCCATTTATTTATTTATTATTTGGTTCGATTTATATGCCGCCCTTCTCCAGAGAGTCAGGGCGGCTTACAATGCATTAAGCAATAGTCTTCATACTTTTGTATATACCTGCTTAGTAGGGCTTTCGGCCCCCCCAAGCGGTGTTCTTTTTTATACAAAGTCAGCTTATTGCCCCCACAATCCGGGTCCTCATTTTACC
>WNWU01000075.1:3676588-3696457 GCA_012654045.1 Ptyas mucosa
ACAAGTCTTAAAGCTGCCAAGTTTGAAGACCTCTGCTTTAGAAAATGATTTCTCTTACCCATCTTCCCATTCCATTAAATTAAATAGTATTTGAGGGTTGATTCCGAGCCTTGGTGGCCTAGAAACCAGGAGACGGAGGCCTCCTCTGATGACCTCTTCCAAGGAAAAGAAGCAGTCCTGGCTAAAGGCACCCCTATGATCAGAAGATCTCTCTATCTAATTTAAATGTAATAACCAGTTTGGTGTAGTGGTTAGATACAAGACTAAAAACTGGGAGACTAAAAACTAGTCCCACTTTGGGCTTGAAAACCAGCTGGGTGACTTTAAGCCGATCATCAGGAGACTGGGAGTTCTAGTCCCGTCTTAAGCCTGAAAACCTGGATGACTTTAAATCAGTTCTCAGTCTCAGCTCTTCCCACTCCACAGGGTTGTTGGTTGAGAAAAAGAGGGGGATCTAAAAAAAATATCTAAATCTAAATCTAAAAATCTTTAAAAAAAAAAAAGCATTCCAATTTCCTCAAAATCTTTTATTGTCCCTTACCCAGTGCACCCATTTACTAATGCCAAATCTTTACTAAATATCGAGCCTGTCAGGTATTTCCCATTCATATATTTCCTAGCATTCAGGTACAAGTCATTCTCTAGAAATAAAATTCTCAGGCAGCCAAATGGGGAGACTCCCAGGTGTGCTGAGCATTTATCTTACAGAATTTCCAAACATCTGTCTTCCGGGAATTTTAGGAGCTGCAATCCAGCGCTTTGAGAGATGAGGGAGGATTGTTGTAGATGCTGTGTTGTGATAGCCAACAACACAGACCCCTGAAGAAACAGAGAGGGGCGGGGCGGCATTCAACTCTTCCAGACTCACTATTTCACCTGAGAAGTTGTAGCAGTTGGTGGCTCATTCAGGACATCCTTCAACAGCTCTGTGGAATAAAACAAGGCTATTTTAAAAGCAGAACGAGAGAGACCCCCTCTTCTCTTGTGATTGTACCTTCTGAATGGGCCAACGGAAGATTGGGGCAGGGCAGTGGTGAAATCCAAATTTTTTTACTACTGGTTCTGTGGGCGTGGCTTGGTGGGCATGGCAGGGGAAGGATACTGCAAAACCTCCATTCCCACCCCACTCTGGGGCCAGCCAGAGGTGGTATTTGCCGGTTCTCCGAACGGCTCAAAATTTCCGCTACCGGTTCTCCAGAACCTGTCATAACCTGCTGGATTTCACCCCTGGGACAGGGCATTGGGCTTCTCCCCAACCTCCATGGAGTCCTTGTGCAAGTGCTACTCTTAAGTAAGGCTGCATTAAGGAAATGAGGAGGAAGCAGGAACAGACCGAGTGGCAGAAGGCAATCATTGCCAGATTTAATTACCTAAGATACTTATCAAAGCTAGACAACCTGAGATGCCAGGTTGATCTCCTGATCATCAAATCACCTTCTCTGAGGACTTCAGAGGTCCCTCCAAGTGAGATCATAAATCATAGCTCAAGCAGGATTTTCTTCTATGAAGGCACTGCTGTTTGCTTCATGGAAGGAGAGCAAGGACTGCCTTCAGCTCAACGCAGGGGCACTTCTCCTCTGGGGTCTCCTTTGGCTGCAGGAACTCTTCCAGTGCCTGGAGGGGATCCCTCAAGTGATGTGACAAAGGGGAGTAACATGGCTGCACCCCTGGGAAGTTGGGGTGGGAGACCAGCATTGCTTCCCAAAGAGCCCAGAAACCTGGACCTCTCAATGTGCCTAACTTGGCATCATTCTGGTGATTGGCATACCTTCCAGTTTCTAAAGATTACCTGTGCCTACTTCGTTGCTTTCGTGTGCCCATTATTCGCATTTTAAAATATTGTGTGCTGGGTTTTATTTTATCTTGAAAAGCCAGTTAAAAACATCTGTTAAATGAATGCTTCAGATCTTGTAGGATGGCAATGCTCCCAAGCTATCCGTTTTTATGGTCCCTCAGTCCCATAACATTGGGGATATTGAAAGAGAATGAAATATAGTAATTCATTAATTTGTTTTATGTGTGTTGATGCAATATAACACGGATATTAATGTACAAAACAGATATAACTTTTCTTTCCCGCAATTCTTCAGAAAAATAGGACTGAACTATTTAACAACTTGTGCTCTGTCCTCATAACAAAATATTGCAAAATTTTTAGACGTGCAAGTATAACATATTTCCCAAATTGTTTGGAAACAAAATATTATTTTTAAATATCCTGAATTCTGTTTCATTGAGTAATATATTTCTATCCTGCCAAGTCTATCATTAAAGGCTGCTGGCTTACATATGACAAAATAAATATATCATTAAATTTCATTGAAATATTAATTTGTAACATATACTTGAATATAATTGAACACATCACTCTGTCCTTTCTCAAAACTAAGAAAAGAAAGATGTTTATTAAGCACTAGGAAGTAGGATTAAAGGAAGCTTAAACTACATTAAAAGCTTCCCACCTTCCATTGGGGGGAAAATAATCCCCTAATGAAGTCTACCATATGCCTGTATTTTGAGAGAGGAAGAATACAAATATCATTTGGGGGGTTTGAAGGGAAATCTTGAAAACAACCCTGGCAAAGAATTTTCAGGTTGAATTTACACACTGACTGCACCAAGCCGTAATGTGACGCGTTAAGGTTGTAGCTCAGCACAATATGTGGCTTATTTGCAAGTTAGCAAGACAATGCAAAATACAAGCCAGCCTGAGAAGGAATAGTTCTAGAATGGTCTTTTGTAAGGTATAGGAGGAGTTAGCTAGCAAACTGGAACTGTCCACAGAAATTGCTTTCCAAAGGTTTTGTAGATACGTTCTTAGACCCACGGAAGGGGCCTTGGGTCTTGGGCCTTGGGACTAGACGACCCTAGGGTCATCTAGTCCAACCCTTCGCCTAAGACAGAAGACCCTATACCATTCCAGACAAATGGCTGTCCAATCTCTTCTTGAAAACCTCCAGTGGTGAAGCACCTACAAACGATTCCACTGATGAATTGTCCTCATTATCAGGAAATTTCTTCTTGGTTCCAGGTTGGAGTGATGAGTTTCTACCTACTGCTTCTTCTCCTTCCCTCTGTCCTTTTTCTTTTCCTGCAGCAGCCTGTCAAATACTGCAAGATTGCTATCATGTCCCCCCTAGTCCTTCTTTTCGATAGACTAGAGTCACTAGACACAGGCAATTCCCTTAAGCACTCGTGGTAAGATGTAGCCTGCAGATCCCTATCATCTTCATTGCTCTTCTCTGCACCCTGACCCTTCTCTCTCTCTCACACACACATACACACAGAGAAAGTAGATCTTGTGCCTTTTAGATTGACAATCCCCAAGCCAAAAAAGCCACCACAATACTAAATTGCCTTAACAGAGGGAAACAATCAAGATCAAGTGAGGTACTAATACTACTCTATAAAACTCTATGAAGCCTATAAAGACCCCACCTAGAATCCGGCATCCAGTTTTGGTCAAAAGATGTTGAGACTCTAGAAAGAGTGCAGAGAAGAGTAAGAAAGAGGATTAGGGGACTGGAGGCTAAAACACACGATGAACGGTTGCAGGAACTGGATCTGGCTGGTCTAGTGAAGAGAAGGACACAGGGGAGACAGGATAGCAATATTTGAGGGGCTGCCACAGAGAGGAAGGGGGTCAAGCTATTTTCCAAAGCATCTGAAGGGCAGGACAAGGAATAATGGATGGAAACTGATCCAGGAGAGATTCAATAACCAATGAGAACAATCAACCCATGGAACAGAAGTTGCCTTCGGAAGTTGTGGGGGCTTCATCACTGGAAGCTTTCAAAAAAAGACTGGACTGCCATCTGTCAGAAATGGTGTAGGGTCTCCTGCTTGGGCGGGGAGGTTGGACTAGATGACCTACAAGGTCCCTTCCAACTCTGTTAATCTGTTCTAGCAGGCAACAACTGCTGATCTCTATGCTATCAAAAGCTTCCCTCGCCCAGTTCTGCTCATTAAGCTGCTCCTGACAGCACACAATCACATTCATCCCACTCTCCATTCAGAGCACTCGGACCAAACCTATCAACAAGACGAAGAGTGACGTACCTGTGGGGAAAGGGTTCTGCTGGACCACATCCAGGTAACTGTGGACAAGGTGATAGAGGGGATCCAGAGGTCCAGGAGGTTGGTGTTGAGCAGGAATACGCTGATCAGCACCCACATCGGCAAACTGGAGGATCAAGAGATGATTTCCTTCTGAGGAGCACTGCTGTGCGTGGACCAAATCTCGGTGGACAAAGGCAAGGGCCAGGAAGAAGAGGAGCACATGTCCCATTCCAGACTCCAGGAGGGTCCAAGACTAGCTTTGTTTCACAAGGGGGCCTTATCCCCAGACACTCTAGCAAGGTAGAGGACCCTGGGGAAAGCAAGGCCTTTTCTTCCTTCCTGCCAACCAACCAGAGGAACCAGCTTTTCCAGCCCTGTAGATCTTCTTCCAGGCCCCAAGTCCAGCTTGCCCAGGAGAAGACAAGAAGAAGAAGAAGAGCGCTTAGGACCACTTCTGCCGGGTGCTTCTCCACCTTCCCCTGAGCAAGTCTACCTCCTGCCGAACAGCTTCCACTTCCAAAGAAGTTTGGGGAAGGGTGGGGGGGGAGGAAGACACATAAACCGGCCGGACAGGTTTGATGCCTCCTGATGACAAGGCCCTTCGTGCTGCTTTCCAGCTCGTGGGATGGAGCAGGGTGGGGCCACCGCACTGGGTGGAAGGGAGTAAAGAGTGAAGCTGGGTTTTTCCCTCCAGGAGCCCTTCAAGGGCTTGTCCCCAATTTGTGTCTCTGCCCCTCTGCTTTATCCCTGGGGGGTCCCATATTTTTGGGAAGATGGCAGCAGCTGACTTGGTTGGGGGAAAAATAAGCAGGCCGGAGGGAGGAGGGAGAGGCAGCCAGATGTTGGTTTGGGCCGGTGGTGGTGGAGATGATCTGAGCTGGCTTGCATCTCTCACATCCCGTCCAGCAGTGTTGGGGCCACGGAGGAAACGTACATGGAAAAGGGTGGGGGTGCCAGTCTCCAGGGCTTCCATACATCTCATGAAGTGCCAAATTGGTACTCTCTGGTTGTATGCGGTGAGTCATTTCTCTCCCCAAGTTGTACAAAGGGGACAGGGAGGAAATAGGGACTGGCACTTCTGCAGGAAACTGCCAAACAGTTTCTTCCTTCCTTCCTCCCCTTCTCCCTTCCTTCCTCCCTCCCTCTGTCCTTCCTTCCTTCCTTCCTGTCTCCCTCCCTCCCTCCCCCATCCTTCCTTCCTGTCTCCCTCCCTCCCTCCTCCCATTCCATCCCTCTTCTCTCCCTCCCTCTGTCCTTCCTTCCTGTCTCCCTCCCTCCCCCATCCTTCCTTCCGTCCCTCCTTCCTTCCTCCCTTGAGAAGTGAAGAAGAGCAAAACCAAAACAGGCAGGCAATTTTACACAACAGATATGCTCACATTGTTGGAAGTGTAATCCTAAAAATACATCTTAATTAGAATGATGTTGTTTCTAAATTGGGACTCCAGGTTGAGTGTTCTTTTGTTGCTGATCTTTTGTTCAGGATCTGTCATGAAGTAGCATTTGACTCTCAATGATCACATAGATCTTTTCCAAGACATCTGTCCCTCATCTGGCCCTTTAGGTTTTCCAATGGTGCATTCATTGCCACTGAAAGTGAGTTAACCTACCTTGCTGCTGGCCATCCTCCTCTCTTCTTTCCTTCCATCCTTCCCAGCATCAGAGCCTTCTCCAAAGACCTGAGTCTTCACACAAGGTGTCATAAGTAAGGTAATCTAAGCTTGACCATCTGGGCCTCCAAAATGAAGTCTGGGTGAATTTATTCAATGATCCATCAGCTTGTTTTCTTGGCTGTCCACCATACTGGTATCTTCTCAGGAGTCTTCTCCAACACCAATGTTCAGAGGTGTCAATACTTTCCCTCTCGGGCTTCTTCAAAGTCCAACTTTCACGTCCGTGGATTATCTTGAGGAGTAATCTGGTTGCATGATTCCGATCTCAGCTTCCGCCTATGCCGGGTGGATCACCCACATCCTAGAAACAGCTGCAGCTAAACAAGAAAATATGGGTGACACACCAATCTTCCTGAAAACCAGTAGAGACTTGCCAGTTAAGATCTTATGCATCAGGAGGCTTGTAGCCAAGTGCTTATCTGTCTTGGTGATATCGCCCACTTGGATACATCTGAAGCTCCTAGGTTTTTCTACCATTGTGTTTGTGGGTGTGGGTGTCTTCAAGTCAGTGTTTGATTCCTGGCAATTGCCTGGACAAGTCCCTGCAGTTGGCAAGATTTTGGAAGTGGTTTGCCATCGGCAGCTTCTTAAGGCTGAGAGAGAAGGACAGATCAAGATCAAGAACCCAATTGGCTTCATGCCAAAGGCGAGACTCGAACTCACCATCAATGTCAGGCCTATCATCTTCAGCATACACGACTTCGCTGGCATCCTGCCCTAAAATGCAAGTGGAGGGGGGGGTGAAATTGAGGAAGTAATGAATGGGCATGGGAATGGACAGTAAAAAGGGAAGGACAGGAACCAGAGATGTCGATCCGGAATAAACTGACCAATCAAGGACGGAGCCTGAGAACGGAACGTGAAACTATACCAAAAAGGCGCTAAAGTTGTTCCCAAAACATCAAAAGCGAATGCTATTGGACACTGATAGACTGGCCAAGGGGAAAGATCCGGGGAAAGGGGAAATTTGCAAACTTTGCATGGGGAATACTCAGATCCAGCTTTGCTTACGCTGTAACCACTTGACTTTATTAAAAGAACGTTTCACTTCAAAGAAATGGAGTCGAGGGTCTTTCTTTCCTAAACATCCAAGTTGTGACAAGCCTGACAATCTCCTGATTTTTAGCCCAGTGCCTTAACCACTGCTGGCTCTCTACCATAGTATCTGGATCTCGATATTTAAGAATCAGGGGAAAAAAACCTGTCCTCACTTATTGTCACTTCTACATCAGCACATCCCATATTCCTGTACTCTTGCACATAAACATCCAGCATCTGGTGCAAAACCTTTTCTTTAAAGGAAGACATAAAAAGAGAGGTGCTAAAAGCTTTCGATGAGTTGACAATACTCCAAAATCCTTCAACTGCCAGTACTCTCACCCACAAAGGACTGTTGCAATCTTCAAACTAACTCAGTTGGGAACAGTCCCGGTTGCCAATATTTTCTTTAAAAGGGTTGGTCCTCAAGGATTTCTCACTGTGTTTTGATGAAACGTTGCAAAAGGTTTGTTTGTTCCTGCTTCCTTGCTCTGCTATTTTTCTGGAAGAGAATCGATGAGATTTCCCACCCAGACAATTTTAGGAACCAAGCTTAAAAGAAGCTGCTATTTATTTCTGATGTTTTTGAATCTTTGGCTTCCTCTAGTGGCTGAAAGCAGCTATAACTGAGAGAGGAAAAAAGAAAGAAATTGGAGTTGAATACAGGGTATATAATACAGGACGTGGGGATTTATTATCAGCAGTAGAGTTTTTTTCCCCTACGAGAATATATAACTCCTTTTTATTTTTTAAAAGATGTTATTGCATGACTGAAAAGAAAGAAAAAAGAAGGAATATATTGAGAATTTACAAAATATAAACATCATATAAGATGTTGAAAGAAAAAGGAACAAAAACCATTTTCTTTGAAGTAACACTGAACTGGAACAGGTGTAAGCAAAATCATTTATCAGTTTAGCACTTTAAGAATTAATATTCCATTCAAAGCAGAAATGGATAAAAAGAACAGAAAAGATGATAGCATTATCACTCCAATTTCTAAGAATATAATTAAAAAGAATTTTTAAACTTATCTATAACAGTATACTTATACTAAGACAGAAACTAGTGTTTCCAAATGTTAAAAGAAACTCTAATTTCAGATGCGACAGAGGTCAGTGTATAAAATTATAATCCATAAGCAAAAATGCAAATACATTTCTTTTTCAAATTCCTCAGCATCAATATACATGTTGATGTACAGTATGGCCATTGGGGTTTTCTTGAGCATCTATGCATGTGTAGTAGCCCGTTTAAATTCAGGTTTATGAAATTCAAATTCAAATTCAGAATAGAGCTGGAAGGGACCTTGGAGGTCTTCTAGTCAACACCCCCATCCCCACCCCCACCTCACCGCTCAAGCAGGAGATCCTATACCATTTCAGACAAGTGGCTGTCCTGTCTCCTCTTGAAAACTTCCAGTGATGGAGCACCCCCCTTCTGAAGGCAAGCTTGAGCAATTTCATACATCCCTGATATAAACTCTTAATTCGTAACCCCATAGCTGTCTTGTTTTTAAGCCTTCTTCATGACTGAAGTGCTATAGTTTATATCAGGGAAGAGATGTATGAAGTTCCAACATCAGGTATCAGTTCTGTTGTCGCGCAGGAGAGGCCCAAGTCCTCAGTCCAACATCCATTGATGGTTTGGTGATTATGACTCTACCCTACATTTCAGGACCATCATAGGAGAACATAGAATCCAAAATGTTTACTTCTCTAGGGCCATTCCTATGTAGGACTTTGGATGTTGGCCATATCCAAAGCCTTGTTAGATGGCCTCCCATCCAGCTGTGCCCACTATGGGGATATTGTGCGACTTTCTGACTTGTGATGTGACTCTCCAAAGTGGACTGGCCAGACTTTGAAATCTTCTTTTTTTTTTTTTTTTTGTCCTTTGCTGCTTGTTCTGCTGTCTTCACCTTCTTTATATTGTCCTGAGGGGAGGGGAGGAAATAGTGGGTGGGGCATCATTAAAGAGAGATCCACCCTGGAACTGAGAAATTTCCTGACAGTGGGAACAATTCATCAGTGGAAGAACGTGCCTCTGGAAGTCCATCACTGGAGGCTTTCAAGAAGAGTCAGGAGAGCCATTTGTCTGGAATGGATATAGGGTCTCCTGCTCAAGCAGACGGTTGGACTTTTCAGCCCATCTTGAAATAATGAGAAGGATTAATATAATTATTGAGTATACTTGTCTTCAGGATTTGCATATAGCTATGTGAGAGAAATGAGAAACAGGCTGCTTTTACAGATGTTTCAATTATTGACTCATCAGATTGTTTGTAAACGCTGAACCAAGAGTGGGTCTCTTATTTGAGTGGGATCTGGAGAAACTGCCCCCCCCCCCAAAGGTTATATACAATTAAATTACTTCAAAATATCAACAACTTGCAGACAAAAATGTGATGCTAGAGGCATAGCCAGACTTCAGCTGCTCTCACTGCTATTTGTGCAAAGACTCGGGGGGGAGGGGGGGGACCAACGGACCAACAGTTCGAATCACTGGGACTCGATGAATTACATCCCAAGGCTCTGAAGGAGTTGGCAGACATGACCTTCAGAACCAGAGAACCCCATCTTTTGTTTCAAATAATTTTTATTGCATTTTACAGAGCGTACATATAAAAACAACATCAACTAACAATCGAAGGAAAGAATAAAGAGTAAAAGAAAAAGAAAAGGAATAGAAACATGTAGAAGTATAACGAAAACGAAATCATGACTACTGTATATACAAACAAGAACTTCCAACTTGGATACTGAAATGACCATGATCTTTAATATGCTGGGCGTGCAACTCTCGGCCTGGAATATTTGACCAAGAAAATCAAAGAAGAAAGTAAGAATTCTTCTCCCATGAGGGCCATTAGCTTGGCCCCCGTTGCCAGTTCTGTCTTTATTAACCATCCCTCTATTGTGCATATCATAGGATCTTCTCCAACACTGACGTATAAAAGTTGTGCTGCTATAATCACATATAACAATAAAGCACCATGTGATTTTTTTCCCCCAATATGTTATCCATATATTCTAATAAAAAAGCTTCTGGCCTAAATTGTACATCAATTTACCAAACTTTTTGAATTACATTGCTAATATTACTTAGCTTTTTTACAAGTCCACCAAAGGTGATGAATGGTTCCAATCTGAATCTTACGATTCCAAAAAGCATTTATGATTTCAGGATACCAACCAGTTTGCTGAGACAATAGATGAGCCACCTTCAGGCTCCCCTATTTCTCGCACCTCCACATTTGCCCCTACTCTGCTGTAGTTTCCTTTCCATCCTTCCTTGCTGAGTGTACAACTGTTGTACTCGTCTGTAAGACGCACATCAAAAGATGCAAGGCCATTAAATACTCCTCTCTTGATCAGCCTTAATAATATATTTATCCAGTGTTATTCTTATCTTCAGTCCATCTAAAGGAAATGGCTGCCACTCAGCTAGCAGGATGCACAAGTCATCTACGATATCTATGTGACACATAGAAAGAAGCAAGGCCATTAGTCAGTCATCTCTGATCAGCCCTAACACTTATCCAGTGTTATTTGCATTTATAATTTCAATATGCCAAGCTTTTCGCTTTTGGGCCCTGCTGTCCATGAGAAGCCTGTTGCTAGACTTTTTTCTCTCAACTATCTCAACTGACTGAGCTCCCCCTCTTCAACTCTTGAATGAAGCTTCTCCCTAACAATTTTCAAGGCAAACAGATGAAAGGAAAGAGATGAGGGTGATCAGAAGTTAAGGTGAATGGACTCAAACCAAGCAATGGGCGTCCTGCTGAAAGACCAAGAGACCAAAAGGATGACAGTTCTGCTTGGAGAAAATCTAGCTAAGTGGTCGCTAAGAGTTGATATCAACTCAAGGCACATAACCAACTTAATGGCTTCCAATTTAAATTTTAATGCAAAGAATCCACTACTTGCTACTTAGGCTGTCACCATGGAAATTTGGCCTCTAAACAGAGAAGTCTCAGCTAATTCTCAGTGGAGCTGAAGCAGTCAGAAGCCCTCTGGCATTCTGAAAGGAAGACCCGCACAGATCTTTCAGGTCTGCATGTGAAACTTTCACCCTGCTGGGTCTTGATGGCCCTGCTGAAACCAATGCTTCAAAGATCCAAGGTTCCACTTCTTTGAGGACCAGAACCACTTGCCTGGCTGAAGATGGCAACACTGGGATAGACTACCTGTCTGTGGAGATGGATTATCCTCTCCCAAAGGGATGAGAGCCATAACTCCAGGGTAGCACAAGTAACTCTCTTCTTGCAAACAGGCTGGTTGACTATGTCGAGCTGCCTGCAGCTGGACCAACTGTACGCCCAAATTGGAGGTGGCACAAGGTGTTGTCTCTGAACCAGCTGACAGCCAATGTTGGAGATAGGAAGGGCTATGTATCTGCTATATGAGGCTGGTGGCACGAAGATGTTGATACTGAGGTGGTGCATAATGAGGCGGAAGGAAGGCAGAGACGAGAGGGCTATTGGCTGCCAAGGTGGGAAGCTGCAATTTTTCTCCAAAGAAGGTTTGGAGGTGTGAAACTCCGAGAGGCAGGTGGCTTTGGATGCTAGCGTTGCTTGGGGTCCACTGAGCAGGCAGATAGGAAATAGAAGGCTGGATCAAAGATTGCTCAGAAGTGGTGTTTCTGTTCCAGAGATGTTAGCAGGATTGCCTCCTAGACCAGTTACGGCTGCTACTATCAGACAACTTGGTTCGGATTTTCTGCTGTCTATGGGTGATGCACCTAAACTAAGACACACATACAAAGAAGCAAGGTCATTAGTCATTCACCTCTTGATCAGTCCTAATGATATATTTATCCAGTGTTATTCTTATTTTTGCTCCGTCAAAGGGGAAATGGCTGCCCCTCAGCCAGCAGAGCGCACAGCTCATCCACCAGATCTATAAGACACACATAGAAAGAAGCAAGGCCATTAGTCGGTCCTCTCCTGATGAGCCATAATAATATACTTTACCCAGTGATATTAGAATTAAAAATCTATTTCAGAAATATCTATTGGCCGTGGATATAAAACTCCACTGCATAAATTACCAAAGACATGAGCACATCCAATAAAAAGGCAAAAATTCCTCAAAACATGGGCAAAAGTGCAGGTTCTCCAAAAGAGGGGGGAAAAAACCTTGGAAAAATATCTATGCCAAGATAGTAGCAGATGCCTCTAAAATGAAAATTGTCCCTTGTGTTTTGGAAGTTCCTCAAGATCTGACGTCCAGGCAAAGATGCTTACCGAAGCTCTTACAATACATTGGGGTTTTTTTTTTCATTTTCATTTACGTTGAAGCCAATGTTGGAGGTAGGTAGGAAGACCTGTATATCTGTTGAACGGTGGTCATGGTGGTGGCAGAAACATTTTGAACTGAGGTCTGCGGTTGTTCCCAGTGGATATTTCGGAGAGAACAAAAAAGTATTCTGATATATACATTTCCATATCAGTATATCAACATATCAAGGTATATTGAATTTGTGAATGTAATATAGGTTTACTAAATATATGTATAGCTGCTTAGGAAGTAAAATACTGTATATTTGATATATAATGAAATAGGAGATGTGTAAATTTGTATATAGATTAAAGAATATATTACTTATTAACTTGAATTTGATGCAAATGTTAGAAAAGAGAGACGTTGAGCAATATCCATTGTTTTACTTTTAAAACTAATAAAATATTTTTTTAAAAGTATTTTTAAGGGGTTGCCTATAGATCTATTGTGATTTGCGAGGGATTTGGGAGGGTCCGTTCAATCCACCTCGCAGGCTTGTTGTTGTGGGGAAAATAGGTTGGAAGAATAAGGAGTTTTAGGTCTGTTCACCGCCTTGAGTTATTAACAAAAAAGGGCAGGGAAAAAAGCCTCTGCATCCATTAAAGAAAGGCGGCGGCAGCACTTCCCGGGAAAGAAGCAGGGAAGGGTCGAAGCGGGACGAGAAGAGCAGCGCCTCAGCCGCCCCGATTTTGGATCCCCGCCCGTCATCGCCCGCCACTTTCTCCTCAGGGGCACGCGCTGCCGAAGACAGGAAAGTTCCCGCCATCGGGAAGAGTGCCGCTGCGCATGCGCACCGAAGGGGGAGGGGGGGGACTGAAGCGCGGCCGCCTCCTGAGGTGACTGAGGGGCTCGGAGTTTCCCGCGCGGTTGAATTCCTTTCCAGTCAGAGGCTCCGTCAACCGCGCCTCTCTCTCTCTCTCTCTCTCTCCTCTCTCTCGGGTGGAGGGAGCTTTCTCTTCGGCCAGGAGGGCAGTCATCGCGGCCTCGCTGGCCATCCTGAGGGAAGGCGGTCTTCTCCAGCGGTCGAGGAAGCCTGTTGTGCCCTCCAACGGCCTAAATCGAGGCACCCCTCCCCCACCCCAATGATGGTTCCCGTCAAAACCCTGACAGAGCGATGGGAGTGCTGGCAGTGCTATGTGGTGAATTAATTACTCTGTTCGTGGTGGCATGGCTGCCTTGCTCTATTTTACGCCCTGTTCAATGAGGGATTTTTCTTTTTGCCTTTTAGATGGCATACCCAGCTGCGGTGGCCTGGACGTGGGCCTCTTGACTCACAATCAGAAAGTTGTGAGTTCGATCCTAGGTAGAGGAAGATGTAAGGTCTCCCACTTGGGACTTGATGACATGCAAGGTCCCTTCCAACTGTTAATCTGATCTATGGTCCCGAGTCCGAAGTGGAGACAGAGCTGCCTTGAGTATTGGGACCTGTTGTTGCACCTGGACCTCTTTGAGGAAGAATGAGAATTCTTGATTGACCAAGTATGATTAGACACACAAGGAATTTGTCTCCTGTGCATAAGCTCTCAGTGTACATATAACAATAGTGATAGATTGTTATCATCGTCATAATGTAAAAATACACCATAAAGGTGGGGATCCACCTTTTAAGGGCCTTCTGCACTGCAGGATCTTCAGGTGCAGAGACTCAATGGAGGGGTGGGGGGGGAACACTGATGTCGGCAAACTCAAGTCAGGAGCTCATTCGGCATATGGAATCCCATCTGTGAAGTCTGCCAAGAGTGGTCCTTCACCTTCTACCTGGGAAGGAGGAGGCTCATGGTCCTTCACCTGCCCAATATGACTCCCCCGTCGCTGAAAGAAAGCAAAAATGGAAGATAGGATTAAAGGATACCAGCCAGTTTGCTGAGACAAAAGATGAGCCACTTGTAGGCTCCCCTATTTCTCTTCATACCTCGACATTTGCCCCTGCTCTGCTAAGAGGACTGTCTTTAACTTCTGCAGAACATTCTCCAAGGAGCAACTTCATTCCTGGTTCACCGCAATTGAAAGGGCAGCCTACAATGTACAAGCTTGGCAATTTTCTGCAACATTGGTTCAGGTGATGAATATGAAGCCTGTGAAGGACTGACTGGAATGAAGCAGAAATGGCTTTGGAGAACATTCTGAGTGACATCAGGATGGACAAGTGCTTCTTCCACCAGACTCTTGCAAAGATTCAGAGATGTGCTAAGGAAGCTGAGCTGCCTTTGAGCTCTGAGAGACCCATCACCTCTGGAGTAGTGCAATTACAAGGAAGGATGTACGCAACAGTTCCCCACTTCCTCAAAAGTCATCTGCTGAGGACCAGTGAAACACTGTCAGCAATTGATCAGCTACGTCCAGTTAGATTGGATGCATCTGCCATCCTGAAATACCAGAAAACTATCTGGAAGGCAGCATATTAATCCCTCACTTTCTGCATTCAGATGTAAGATTTTTAAGACTTAAGACTTAAAATCAGTGGTGAAATGCAAATTTCTTTACTACTGGTTCTGTAGGCGTGGCTTGGTGGGCGTGGCAGGGGAAGGATACTGCAAAATCTCCATTCCCACCCTACTCCAGGGGCCAGCCAGAGGTGGCATTTTCCAATTCTCCGAATTTCTCAAAATTTCTGCTACCTGTTCTCCAAACTACTCAAAATTTCTGCTACTGGTTCTCCTAAAATTTCTGCTACTGCTTAAAATGTTAAGAACCTTGCTTCAAGATTACTTGTGGCCTTTATGGGATGGTGTAACTATGTTGACTACTTTTGCTGACATGGGTCTGGATCAATATCCATTATTGATGGGGGATTAATCTCATTGGGTTGTATTCTCTAAAGCCCACAACAAAATTTCACATATCTTAGAAGAGCATGATGAAACTGTACCTTCAGGCTTCTTGCAAAAAATCCTTCCTTGGTAAGTGAACAACCTCTCTGCAACGCTTTGGCATACACCATTCTTCTCTATGGTGGCACAGGCTTCATACATCTGGGGCTAGGTCAAATCTCTGGCATTCTGAAAGGAAGACCAGCACAGATTTTTCAGGTCTGCAGGTGAAACTTTCACCCTGCTGGATGTTGATGGCCCTGCTGGAACCAATGCTTCAAAGATCCGAGGTTCCACTTCTTCGAGGACCAGAATTACTTGCCTGGCTGAAGATGACAACCCTGGGATAGACTACCTGTCTGTGGAGATGAACTATTTTCTGCCAAAGGGATGAGAGCCATAACTGCAGGGTTGCACGTAGCACTCACCTTGCAAAGAGGTTGGTTCACTGGGCTCTGGTTGAAAAGGCTTCCACCGTGCCAGCTGAGGGCACAAGTTGGACATAGTTTGTGCCCAAGGTATTGTCTCTGAAACAGATGACAGCCAACTTTGGAGATAGGAAGGGCTGTGTATCTGCTGTATGGGGTTGGTAGCAGGAAGATGTTGATACTGAAGTGGTGCATAACGAGGTTGAAGAAAGGCAGAGATGAGAGGGTTACTGGCTACCAAGGTGGGAAGCTGAAATTTTTCCTCAAAAAGAGCTTGGAGGTGTGAAACTCCTAGAAACAGATGGCTTTGGATGCTAGTGTTGCTTGAGGTTAACTGAGCAGGCAGATAGGAAGGCTAGATCAAAGTCAGATGTTTCAATTATTGACTCATTAGTTCATTTGTAAACACTGAACAAAAGGTGGGACTCTAAGAGTGGGGTCTGGGGAAACTGCCCCTCAAAATGCCCCTACACTTAAATTATTTCTAAATATGAGCAACTTGTAAATAACAGTGTGACGCTGGACTCATCTGCCAGACTGAAAATGGGAGATTGGTTCTCCAGGTTGTCTCTTGAAGTACCAGGAACCACCCTGGAAGGCTGCATCTGAACCCACTGCTTTCTGGTTATTATGGCCTGGAAACACTCACCTTGCCAAAAAGGCTGGCTGCTCAGTTTGTGAATGGATGTCTTATTTCCTGCCCCCCCACCCCTCAGCTACCCAGATACACAGCTGATACAGCTGCAAAAATGGGGAAATTAAAGGCTCACAATGGAACAAAATGGCTGGAAACGTCTTACCTTGGATAGCCAGTGTTTGGCACCGTTCAAGATGAAATGGTTGCCACTCAGCTAGCCAGTGGCACAGTTCATTCAGCCATTCCTTCCTTTCGCAGAAGCAGGAAAAAGCTTTCATTTGGGCAGTAGATCACTTCTTTCTTCTTGATTAAAGTTTTCCTGAATGGCCAAAAGTTAGCAATCCTCACTATGTTCCAGTTGTGCGGGAACAAAGAGTTGGTAACCCCATAGTTGTTAAACTTTCTTTACTCCTGAAGTGCTATAAAGAGCACTTTATTCTTAAATCCAGTTTTTTGGAATAGTTATGCAAAGTAAAGAAAGTGCTCAAATCAAAATACAACTCAAAAGTCTATCAAAAGTTCTAAATTCCTGACGATGGGATTTATATTCCCCCTCTGAGTCTGAGTTCAGTAAAAATAGGTGTCTGATGCTTTTATTTAGTGTACATTTAGCTCCAACAGGATATTTTTCGAAGTCCTGAGACCTGTTGCTCTGCCTCATGTATCTGCAGACCTATGGAAGTTGCATCCCTTGAAAACTTCACTGAATCCAAGATTTCCCCCGTGGGTCCTTCTGGCCACAAAGCACAAACCGACTGAGAGACCTAGGGGTCAAAAGGGAATTCTCAGTGACGGCCCCTTTTCTCCTGGGCTGGACATAGCCTCCTGGCCCATTTGCTTCAGGGTCTGGGGGTGCTTTTTTGGCCGCTTTGTTTACAATTGAAGGGAAGCAGGAGAGTATGCTTCCCTTTCCACGCTTCCTTGACGTCACCTGCTGAGTAGTAGCAGACCTCGGTTAGGAGCTAGTCAGGTATGCCCAGTCAGTCTAGACTCATCTGCCAGACTGAAAATGGACTCTCTTAAAGTACCAGGAACCACCCTGGAAGGCTGCATCTTAACCCACTGCTTTCTGGTTATTATGACCTGGAAATATCTTCCCAAAAAGGTTGGCTGGTCATGTTGTGAATGGGTGCCATTGGGCCAGCTGATGGCATAAGTAATTGATGTAATCTGTAAGACATACATACAGAAGACAATCATAATTCATTCATTTCTGGATCAGCCCTATCATGTTTTTTAGATAGCCATGGCATGGCTGTCTTATTTCCAGTCCGCCCCCCACCCCCTCACAGCTACCCAGATACAGGGCTGATACAGCTGCAAAAATGGGAAAATTAAAGGCTCACAATGAAACAAAATGGCTGGAAACCTCTTACCTTGGCAGCATCCAAGATGAAATGGTTGCCACTCAGCTAGCCAGTGGCACAGTTCATTCATTCCATCTGAAAGACAAAAGAAACAAGGCTATTAGTCATTCCTAATATATTATATTACTGTGTTATAATTGCTGGAAAACACTCACCTTCAAAAAAGGAAGATGGGCCGTGTCCCTCATTATAGGGGTGCCATCCTGCCAGCTGAGTAGACAGTTCATTTATGTCCTCCGTAAGACACAATAGAAAGCAAGTTCATTAGTCATTCATCTCTGGAACTGCCCTAATAATATCTTTATCGAGGGTTATTCTTAGCTTCGATCTGTCTAAAGGAGTATGGCTGCCACGCAGCTAGCAGGACACACAAATCGTCTACATCTGTAAGAGACACAAGAAAGAAGCAAGGCTATTAGTCCTTCATCTCCTGAGATGCCCTCATAATATACTTATCTAGTTATTCGTTTAAAACACTTTACTCCTCTTTTGTGTTAAACCTTTAGCATTTGGTTGCACATCTCTGGATGAAGGGATTTAAATAAACAAATATTTCATTGTAACTAGGTCCACGTTATGAAATGTCCAGGGAGAGGCTAAACCCCTGTGACTTCCCCAGGCACAAAGTCCTTCTCCCCAGCACACATGCCCCAGAATGAAAGGGGGGGAAAAGTTGGGTGGTAAGAAAGGAGCTTTTCCTTCTTTTTATAGCTTGAGGGTATTATGTAGTTTAGTCACTCTATAAGAAGTTACTCCATAAAAAGTTTGAGAGATCTACCCTTGCCTACTACCTACTGATTGGGAGCTTCTTCCAAATAAAAATATTTGGGTATTCATAGGGGATCCGCAAGGAGTTGACATCCTCCCTCATGACTGAGTCTGCTGGGGAACCAAGGGATTCCTTCAATGGGTGAAATGGCCCAATTCTTAGCTGCCATGATGGGGAAATATATTTCGAACAATGGTAGAGACGGATGCTGCCTACTAACCTGCCAGTATCCGGTAAAGAGTGGTCAGTAAGATTGGAATCATTTAAAAGTTTTTACTGTCCCTACGGTAACCCTGAGATGCAAAGAGAATTTTCAGAGTAGAATCTGATGATGAAACGTGATGTCACCGCAGGAGACAAGAAGCACATCAGTGATGGCTATCGAGCTAAGACTGGGAGGAAGGAAAACATCCAGTCCTTCTCCTGACCACTCACCTTCCCTGGTAGCCCATCTTCCCTTTCACAGAAGCAGGAAAAAGCTTTTATCTGGGCAGTAGGTCACTTCTTTCTTCTTGAATAAAGTTTTCCTGAATGGCCAAAAGTTAGATGGCTTGGTGATTATAACCCTGCCCTGCATTTCAGGACTAACATAAAAAAACATAGAACTCAAAGTATTTCTAGATCCATTCCTATGTAGATCTTTGGATGTTGGCAATATCCAAAGCCTTGTTAAATGGCCTTCCATGCAGCTGTGCCCATGATAGAATATAAATTGTGATGCTAAAGGCACAGCTGTCCATCAGCTGCTCAGCTGCAATTCAAACCCTATTTCCTCAAAGACTAGTGGGGCTCTAGACTCTAACATCAACTCTCCCTGGAAAACCTCAGGGAAGCCTATTGTGTAGGGATGGTGGCCAAGCAACAGCCGACACCACCTTGGAAGTGTGCAGGAAGCACCTGCTACAAAATGGCGATGATGGCAAACAAAGGATAGCTATTTGGTCAGGCAGGAGATCACACGGTTAAAGGCCTCTTGGGGAAATTGAAACTGATCGGAGGACATATTTCGATGGGGACCATAGCACACCACACCTGTGAGGGGGGAGCTAAGATATTGGAAAATTAATAGCTGGAGCAGTGGAGGGCTGGACAACAAGTAATGACACACAGTTCTAACCAAGCGGTTGAAGAGAGCCAGCCACTGCATGAGGGAATCTGAGCTGTCATTGGTTGCTATGAGAGTGAAGGGGGGGAGGGGTTTCCTTGTTTCCCGCCTTTTTCCCAGGTGCTGTGTGTGTGGTCTGTGATTTACCTCATGATATTCCTGTTGTGTTGATTTACCTGATGATACTCCTGTTTGCCTCCTGTAAATACATTTATTTACATAAAACTGGAAATTTGTGTCAATGTCTCTGATTCCACTTGCACACCGGCTGCGCAATTCCCTGACCAACCTGACCAGAGGACATATTTGGATGGAGACCATAGCACACCCCACCAGTGAAGGGCTCCTCCCTGTTAAGCTTCACCTGTCTGCAAGGACTTCTTGCTGCCCATTCACAGCCTGGAGAGGGAAGGACTGCCCACCTGTCTCCTCATGGTCCCTTCCACACCTGAACGTGTCACCTGAACAGGTGTATCTCTTAGCTCACCTAACTAAAACTGAAAAGGCACCAACTGAGCCCTGTCCTTATGACGCCAATGCTACAGACACAGAGAGGAGGATGGATTAGAATGTCTTTTTTTTTGAACAGTGCATCGGCTGCATCTCATCTCTTGAGGTGGGAAAGCCCAAAAGGTTAAAGGAACTGCACGTCTTGTGGTCCAAGGGAACCAGCAGTGCAACTCAACCAGAATTCACAATAG
>WNWU01000075.1:3703048-3715953 GCA_012654045.1 Ptyas mucosa
TTCTTTCTTTCTTTCTTTCTTTCTTTCTTTCTTTCTTTCTTTCTTTCTTTCTTTCCTTCCTTCCTTCCTTCCTTCCTTCCTTCCTTCCTTCCTTCCTTTCTTTCTTTTTCTTTCTCTTTGCAGTTCCTTGAAATCCTGGAAGCTTGTGTTAGGTGTCACAGACCTTTCCAGGTTGCCGGACACCGTACAATTACGATCAATAAAACGGATCATCTTCCACCAAGATTACAATCCGTTCACAGTGATCAACGACATTGCGCTCATTGAGCTCGACAGTCCTGTGAACTTCGATAACTACGTGCAGCCAATCTGTTTGCCACCAATCTCCATGGACCCTGAAGCCTTCTCCAGCTGTTACATCAGTAGCTGGAGCTCCGAGGGTAAGGGAATCGGAGCGGAGGGAGGCGCGAGCAAGCGTTGAGCCATATACGGGTCTTCTATTGTATAGATTCCCCGTGTTCACTTAGAGACAGGCAAGTGAGTCAGTGTGGGATTTTTTCTGTTTCTCCATTAGAGGCTAGAGATCAGTGATGGCTAACCTTTTTGGCACCAAGTGCCCAAAGTGCGTGCATGTGTGCGCAAATGTGTGTGCATAATGCAATGCACACTACCACACCATGCCCCTGCAAATGCGCATGCAACCTCCGTGTATTCCCCACTCCCTGTGCATGTATATGCACCCCCCATGTGCATCCCATCCCCGTACATGCATGCACATCTCCCACACGCACCCTGCCCTCCCACATGCGCGGCAGAGACCCAAAAACCAGCTGGCTGGTGGAAGGCACACGTGCATGCACGGCAGAGCTGAGCTGGGTCGATGGCTCGTGAGCCCCCAGAGAGGGCTCTGCCATTGGTTCGCCATCACAGCTATAGATCCTATAGCAGTGATGGCTAACCTTTTTGCCGTTGTGTTCCAAAAGCGGGAGTAGGGCGGGGGGGTCACGTGCGTGTGTGCCCACATTCATAATTCAATGTGCCCCGGCCTCCCGTGCATATGCGCGCAACCCCCCCTGTTCTCCCCCCACTTTTGGCACATGATGGCACAGTGGGCCCAATAGGCCCATTTTTTTTGCCCTCCCCAGGCTCCAAAGGCTTTCTAGGAGCCTGGGGAGGGGGAAAATGGCCTTCCCCACCCCCCGCATGCCAGAAACAGCCCATTTCCCAACTTCCAGTGGGTCTGGAAGGCCCGAAAATCAGTTGGCTGGAGCGTGCATGTGCGCTGGAGCTGAGCTAGGGCAACGCTCACGTGTCCACATATATGGCTCTGCGTGTCATAGGTTCGCCATCATGGTCCTGTAGGCTTTCCCTCATCTTCATCTAACCATGGCAGGAACAAGCCCTCACAATATTGCCCGTCTTAGGATGGGGACAACCTGCCATGTTTCACCATCTATGAAGGTGGGAGCACTTAGAGGCTAGTAGAGGAGAAGATGAGTGCAATGCTTGTTGTTACTTTGACTTGGTGCATCCTTTTCCCTTTGGGTGCCGAACAGTTCTCTGGCCCATTGTTCTTCTTCGTGAGTGGAAGTGCAGGACACAACAGCCAGCTGTGATCAGGTCTGAGGGAGCCAGCTTTTCCACCATGCTAAAGACACCTTCCATGATCAGCCACGTGCTGAGCCTGCTTGATTACTGAGTAACACCAGGATGTTAAAACCCCTTAGTTCGGTCCAGGTGAAGTCATCAATTCCAGATGTGTAGCTTAGTGAGGACCAATTCACGAGTAACACTAGGATTCTCTCTTTTAGTGAGGTTTGTGTCAAGCAGGCTACAGATTGTGATTCGGGAAATGAGGTATTGTGTGAGTGTGTGTGTGTTAAGGAAGGATCAACAAGCAAAGGTGGTCACCCAACTGAATTCCATGCTTTGGCCACAGGTATGTCCGCTGTTGTGTATGAAGCCAGAGCGAATATTCTGGAGACCACGACATGCAACGGCAGCAGATGGTACAACGGAGGGATGAATCCCCACACGCTCTGTGCAAATTTGGAGGACAGGGACAGGGACTCTTGCCAGGTAAAGAGTTCAATATTGTGCCCGACAACAGCAAGAATAGCAAAATCTGTTTCCATTGGCTCCGTTTGTCTCAACCTTGCAAGGTAGACCAGCTAGGTAACCAAACCGGATGAGTTAATTCTATGTTATTGTAAGGTTATATTAGCGGCTTCTTGCCAGTCTGAAAGAACAGCGTTCCCTTCTCCTTTCTAGCCCAAGGTACTAGGGAGGGTGTCTTCTGAGCCTCTTGCCCTGCCCACATTCCTCCTGCCTTTTATCTGACTGTTCCCTTGGTGGGGTTTCATTGCCCTGTCTCCCGAGGCCATTTCCACGTGCCTTAACAAATTGCCAATGTAAATGTGTGTTCCCTCATGAGCCAGTTTTATGGTGTTCTGTCCCCCTTCCCCACACAGGCAAACACACAACCAGGCACGCCTGCCAAGATTTTATTAAGACTAGGGAGGCCTAGAACTGGTAGTAAAACCGGCAGGAGCTCCACTCACTAACCCACCACTGACCTAGTTAGGTCCAAATGTGTATCACAGCCAGATGGCAGCCTATTAAAATAGTCAGCAGCTCTTCGTCAGAATGGAGGTGCATTTCCTGCTTGTATCCCCAGCAGTTGAAATGTGTGACATCTTATTTCCACCTTTGCTCCATTTCAAAGATTAGTCCGCTCTCTATGCTAAATGGCCTTGAAACTGGATTGCTGAATCTTATTCCTTTTCTTTACAGGGAAACTTCGGGGGACTATTGACATGTAAGACATCACCCAAGTCACCATACTACGTAGTCGGAATCTCCAACTTTGAGACGGACTGTGCCAAGGCAAAAGATCCCATAATTTATACCTCCGTTCAGCAGTTTGTGGAATGGATCTCCACAAAGATGGTGGGAACAGAAAGTACACTAAAAGAGAAACATCTACAAAACCATAACAATGAAGGCATCAATTCAGTCACCGATCCCACTAAGGAAACGATTGTCATGAAACCACCATACGTCCCTCAGGAAGCAGTTCCCATAATTCTAGAAGCTCCATATGTCCCAGAAGAAATATCTCCGTTGCCTCCAGTGTCCCCCTTCATTCCTAGGGAGCGTCAATTTGTTGCGGTTGACAAGTCGTTTCCCTTGAGATCGAAATCAGCGGATAGATCAGAATATCGCTTTCCAAAGACAATTGTTTTGCCCTCCCCATATGTTCCTCCAGAAGCAAAAGTCACTCTGGAGCCCGAATACATCCCCCTAGAGACCCCTGCTCGTCTACAGCCACCATACTTACCCCCAGAGCCATCTGTCCACCTAGAACCTCCATATATTCTTCCTGAAACCACGGCCTCTCTAGAGCCACCGTATATTCTACAAGAGACTACAAAATCTCTAGAATCTCCATACATTCCTACGGAAACTATTTCCTCTCTAGAACCACCCTATACACTGCAGGAGACCACCAGATCTCTAGAGCCTCCATACATCCCTCTGGAAACCACTGCCTCTCTGGAGCCCCCATATACTCTCCAGGAGGCCACCAGTTCTCTAGAACCTCCATACACCCCCATGGAAACTTCTGTTCTTCTAGAAAGTCCATACATACCTACAGAGGTTTCAGTCACGTCTGCATCAAACGTGCAGTTGGAGATCCCTCCATCTCTTGAGACACCATATACGTCTTCAGGGATCTCTGCTACTCTAGAACCTCCATATAAATCTCCCCAAACCCCTATGCCTCTAGAACCTTCATAGTCATCTCCAGAAACTCTTGCTCCTCTAAAAATTTTGTACATATCTCCAGAAACTCCAGTACTTCTAGAATCTCTGTATATACCCCCACCCCCAAATCTCCTGCTCCCCTAGACCCTCTAAATACACCTCCAGGAAATAATCCCATGTTATAGATGTTACAAGAGTTAAGTTATATGTTGGGATACATAGCTTATTGTTATTTATTTTTTACTTATTTTTTACTTATTTTTTACTTATTTACTTATTTACTTATTTACTTATTTACTTATTTGCTTATTTGCTTATTTACTTATTTGCTTATTTGCTTATTTGCTTATTTGCTTATTTGCTTATTTACTTATTTACTAAAGTGTTCTATACTCATCCAAAGTGTACGGGCATCAATGGTGGGTTTCAAATTTTTTTACTACCAGTTCTGTGGGTGTGTCTTGGTGGGCGTGGCGTGGCTTGGTGGGCGTGGCTTGGTGGGCATGGCAGGGGAAGGATACTGTAATATCTCCATTCTCATCCCACTCCAGGGGAAGGATACTGTAAAATCTCCATTCCCACCCCACTCCAGGGGAAGGTTACTGCAAAATCCCCATTCCCTCCCGATCAGCTGGGACTTGGGAGGCAGAGAAGAGATGGGGGCGGGGCCAGTCAGAATTTCCAGACTGGTTCTCCGAACTACTCAAAATTTCCGCTACCGGTTCTCCAGAACTGGTCAGAACCTGCTGAAACCCACCTCCGACGGGCATCCTTCCTGAGGTAGCTGCCTCACTGCAACATCTTTCTTCCTACAGGTAACCAGTCATCTACTGGGGAGGTCCCACTTGAATGGCCTGGAATTGCTATATGCCTTTCCTCAGACTGATCGCCACCTCAATATTTTTCGGAACCATATGCTTTCTGATCTTCCTCATAAATTCTTTAAAACAAGGCAGTTGGTGCAGGTGACATATTTCACCTCTGCTGATCCAAATATTCAGTGGTTCTGCAATGGCCAAAGTCATGAAGAAAGGTGTTATCCCATTTTTAACCTGAAGCTTTGCTTTATTAGCAAAATGACCCGTCCCTTCAATTCAGTGCAAGTGCAAAGACCGTGGGTGGGAGATTGGACTCGAAGACCTCTAGGGTCTCTTCCAACTTTGTTATTCTTTTATTCAGGAACACAAGTTGGCATATGCGATAGTGGCAGGATATCTACTACTATTCCTACTGTATATTTATTTTATTTTATTTATTATTCATATTTGAATAATACTCTCCGAGGACTCTGGGCAGCTTACACCATAGACAGTATACTAAATAGCATATTGACCCCAACAATCTGGGTCCTCATTTTACCCACCTCGGAAGGATGGAAGGCTGAGTCAACCTTGAGCCGGTGAGATTTGATCCGCTGATCTGCTGAACTAGCAGTCAGCTGAAGTAGCTGCAGTACTGCACTCTAACCACTGCACCACCTCGGCTCTTTATTAATACACAAATGAAGTCTGAGTTGAGCAAGAAGAAAATGAGAAAGAAATTGAGAAGACTCGCTGAAACGCCATCTTCCTAGCAGATGCCCTGAGGCAGCAAAAGGGGGAAGGAAGGGGGCTACAACCGGGAAGAGGTGGCGAGGAAGATGAGGAGTGCAGGGAATCTGAAGTAGTGGAAGGCATGGAAGAGGAAAGGTCCTTTTGGGACCCATTGAGTGTGCCATATGCAGAAAGGAAGGGCATTGGAAGAGTGAATGCCCGGTGGCTATAGCCATGCAAGCAGAAGAAGAAGAGCGAAGAGACCAGGCGCAAGGAGCTATTGCTCCCCCAACGCCTGCTGGAAGTCCAAATTATCGGGAATCGAAACACGAGATGTTAACAGATACAGGAGCAAGTGGATTTGCCCTTAATAGATCTATGGCTTCTCAAATTCCTGTTGAGATTCCTTCATACATACATTTATTTTGTTTGGAATTGCTGCATTTTTAGCGTTTTTACTATATGATCAGCCACGAGGGCATAGCGTGCACGTAAATTGAATAAATTAAAATGCAGAGCAGAAGGCTACATAATGTTTTATGCTAAATTATGCTGAATTTAAAAGAAAAATCTTCCAAAACAAAGCGTAGGTGGCTGGGGACCCTTAAATCAGGGAGGCAAATGTGTGTCTTTTAACAACGTACGTAAAAACGAGACCGAACTTCACTTGCACTGTCGTGGCCACCATTTTGACAGAAGTTAACAAAATGCCAGTGCTCCATTAACCCTTTGGCCAAACAAATAGGCAGCATTGTCAATGCACAAGGCTGGTAGGTTCCCACAACATATTTTATAGCCCAATTATCATTATTTGAAGAAAGCAAGTTTATTATTATGCAGCAACACGATTTATCTGAAGGGACTGCATTCAAGTACAGCTGTGCTATTTGAAACACATTAAAAGTGTAGATTAGTTGTGCTCAAGACCAGATAATTTTGTCAGTAGAGAACTGTTCCCTTGCAATGCCATCCTCTTTCGAACTTGCGTTGCAGATTTTGCATTGGAAATTTGTGGATTTATTCCTTCGAAGTTAGGCGCACAACAGGGAATGGACTTTTGCATAGAAGCTGAATCCTCTTCAAAATGCGGCTGATGATTGGAAAGCTTTTCCAGATAATCTGTGCAAAAAACGGGCTATCTTTCCTCTTTTTTTTTGCATACATCTCCCCCAAGTGCTAGGAGTCCCTATTAGAATTTGCAACTCCTTCTTTCCTACAAGTTCAACTTTTTCAAATGTTGGAATGGGCTGGAATGTTCCAAATAGAAATTGCGGCATGGGGTAGAAAGACGAAAACAGTCCGAAAAGCCAAACTTCAGCTAATGAAATAAAATATCCTACAAGTTTGGAACAAATTACAATCGATTGCAAATAGGTTTTCATGGCCTTTTAGCTTCCTGTTGTGTTAGGAAGACTGTTTTGCAATTCTTAATTATTATTTTTTTTTATTATAAAAGTTTTTATTGGTTAAAAATAAACAATATTATCGCTTACAATATGTGGAATTTTCATTATCCTTTTACAAAGATAATATATATTTTCTTTTTTCCATATACAGCAGATCTTCCCTTATTAAAATTTCAAATTTAACAACCGGATTTATACAAAAATATCAGTTCAGTATCCAGAGTAATATTAAAGTTTACAAAAATAAGAGATATCATAAAAGGCACAAAGTAATAGATTCCTCCCACTTCATCATTGCAATTCTTAATTATTTTTGATTCATCCAGTGGTGGGGGTTTTCTCGAGGGAACCTCGGTAGCCATTTTCAAAAAAAATGTTTTTGCTATATTTGCTCTCAATTTCTGGCAAATTTTCTTAGTGAAAAGTAGAACGAGAACAGAAAAAATTCCTGTCAGAGTTTAAAATTTTCATTTATAATTCAATGAAATCTTGGCTTTTCTATACATCACGTTATATTAAATAGGTACAATATATTTAATTCAAAACTGATGTATTGCATTTTTCATTATTTTATTTATGTACTATTTGGGTTTATTTGACCAGAAAAATCTTAGGTTTTTTTTTTTTTACATAACACTATTTTTCACTTATTCGATGCTGTTCTAAATGAAGAGGGGAGGCAGAATACTTAAAAGCACAAAAGTTCTAGTAATTTTTTACACTAGACGTCATTGAGCCTCCATGTTTAGGGACAGTCTACCTCTTAAATGTTGAGGTATACTACTTTGCAAAACTCGTAGGCTGTCACCCGCTCTGAGGTTTTAGCAAAGTTTTAATGATCGTCCATAATTATTTTTTGGTCTCTGTACGAAGATTCAAACAGAAAGTGCAGAAAATATGTACCCAAAGCTTAAATAAACATCATTTTCAGAACCAAATAGCTGCTTCTAGCAAAAGTCAGCATTTAGGGTGACTTCCCTTGCCTCTGTAGGAATTGTAGGAAGAAAAAAATGTTCCCGTTCCAAGCTGGGAGAAAAGCGCTGAAAATAAAATGCAGGCTGATTGACTGCAAGAATTAGATTATATTAGATTAACAGAGTTGGAAGGGACCTTATAGATCATCTAGTCCAACCCCTCGCTCAAGGTTTATTGGGTTTCCAGAAACTTCAGTGACAGAAGCATGTTTCTGACAAAATGGCCGAATGAGAGGATGGAACTTTATAGGTTTCTGGGGTTTTGTGTTTGAGATGCTCCAGGGGGTTGTGCAATGTAGTGAGCTTTGTGTCTAATGGTGGTGGGTGAATCCTATTATGTCCTAAAGGTCATGTCCTGTTCTTGGGGGGGGGGAATGTAAATTCTTAATCCCATCAACTGGACCTGAAGGCATTTTGTTTATGAATAGGTTGGCCTGGATTTCTTAAAATATCCATCTTTAAAGACTGGGGCTGCTTTCTGCCTTTAAGGACACATTTCTCCATTTTTCCTTTGGGGAAATATTCTTTCTTGCTTGGGTTTCTGCTGCTACCTTGGGATCATCTCTCTTTGTAGCCCCAATTTCCCCGCAACTTTGTGAAATTAACAGTTATCTTTTCCTATTGAATAAATATACCCACTCTTTGCCTGACAAACATGTTAGCATAGCTTCTAGATTTCTGATTAAACCTCTTGATAACAGATTTTTTTTTAGTGTAATAAACCTTGGAACACCTCCTGTACAGTTTTCTACCATTGATTCAAAATGTAATTTATTTGGAGGAGGGAATGTCCCTTAGTATTTACCATTTGAAAAATATTTCATTTATGTTGCCACCCATCTTGGTTTTAGGGGCAGGCAGGTTCTCACAACAACTTTATAATCCCAATTATTATTTGAAGAAAGTCAACTAATTGTACGCCACAAGGTTTATTTAAAGGGGCTGCACTCAAGTACAGTGGGTGCTATTTGCATTGCATCAAAAAGGTGCAGTAGTTGGATTTGAAGTGAGGCAATTTCGTCATCAGAGGATTAAACACTAAACAACCCCTTTCTCCCCAGCACGCATGCCCCAGAATGAAAGGGAAAGAAAAAATAATTGGGAAGAAAGGAACATTTTCTTTCTTTTTACAATGTCCTTTGAAGTAGATAGGGGCTCTGAGGGTATCATGTAGTTTAGCCTTCAGTCACTCCATAAGAAGTTTGAGGGATGTTCCCCTGCCTACTTAGTTTACTTTGCTTTATTGTCATTGCACATGGTGCAACGAAATTAAATGCCGTCTTCAGTGTACATTATAACTATAAAAATAAAAACACAAACATACATCCTTCACATTCTAAAAGGAGTGGCCAGTCCGCAGCATTCATGTGCGCAGCCATCTTGAATGGCAGTTGGAATGACAGTTACTGCCTGCTGATCGGAGGCTTCTTCCAAAGAAAAATATTTGGGCACTCAAAAGTAGGGACCTCCATAGGGACCCTCCTAAAATTTTTAAAGGACCCTGAATTCTCTCCCTCAGCACAGAGAAATAAACAAAGGCAATTCAGCAGGATATTTGTTTTCCTGCTTTGCCATTCGTATTTCTTTTCACCCCTTTCTTCCATCACTGCCCCTGCCAAACTTTAGATGTGATGAAGAAATAGAATTACGCATCTATTTCTATAAAGAAACATACTTTGAAAAATACATATTGCTAGCAGATATAAAACTCCAGAGTACCAAAGATATGAGTACATCCAATGAAAAGGAGTCGAGAATTTCCTAAAATTGGGTTTAGAGATGGCTCACCCTATTGGCATTCTTCTGACTTCCTTTCCATTATGGGTTCCCTTGGCTTTTTTTTTACAGCCATCCCCAAATCATCTCCTCTCCCCAGCTCTGCCTCTTGATGCAACTATTTCCCTCTGACTGAGTCTGCTGGAGAACCAAGGGATTCCTTCAGTGGGAGAGATGGCCCAATTCTTAGCTGCCATGATGGAGGAAATGATGGATTTTTAAAGGACTCAGAAGCCTCTTTCTCACCCACAGAGAAATTCACCAGCAGGATATTTGTTTTCCTGCTTTGCGACTCAGATTTCTTTTCCTCTCTCTGTTCTGTCACTCCTCCTGCTAAACTTTAGATGTGATGAAGAAACAGAATTAAAAATCTATCTCTATAAAAAAAAATACTTTGAGAAAGATCTATTGGTAGCAGATGAATAAAGTACTAAAGATCTGAGCATCTCCTATAAAAAGAAGTCGGGAATTTCCCAAAACTGGGTTTTATAGCTGGCTCATCCCATTGGTTTTCTTCTGACTGAGGTTTCCATTTCCTTCTCTTGTACAGCCTACAGCCAAATCATCTCCTCTCCCCAGCTCTGCCTCTTAATGCAACGATTTGCCTCTGAATGAGTCTTTTGGAGAAAGGAGGGATTCCTTCAATGAGTGAAAAGGCCCAATTCCTACCTGCTATGACAGAGAAGAATGTCTCTTTCAAATGATGGGAAAAACTGATGATAGCTTCCTATGTAGATGACTATCCAGGAAAGACTGATCAAAAAACCTGGATCGCTTAAACATCTTTATTGCTGTCTCTATATTAACTCTGGGCATTCTAAGGTCAGAATGATGTTCACCGCAAGAGACAAAGAGTACATCCGCAATGGCCATCAAGAGCTCAGCCTGGGAGGAAAGAAAATATTCAATCCTTCTCCTGACCACTCACCTTCCCTGGTAGCCAATTGTCACTTTCACAGAAGTAGGATTTTTTTTCCCCCATTTGGGCAGTAGGTCACTTCTTTCTCTTTGAGTAAAGTTTTCCTGAATGGCCAAAAGTTAGCAAGCCTCACTCTGTTCCAGCTCTGTGGTAACAAAGGGTTGGTAACCCCATAGTTGTTACTAACTTCTTTACTGCTATAAAGAGCACTTCGTTCTCAAATCCAGTTTTTTGGGAATAGTTATGCAAAGCAAAGAAAGTGTTCAAATAAAAATACAACTCAAAAGTCTATCAAAAGTTCTAAATTCCTGACGATGGGATTTATATTCCCCCTCCGAGTCTGAGTTCAGTAAAAATACGTGTCCGATGCTTGTATTTAGTGTCAAGTTCCAAGTTCAGGTGTCGATGCAAGGGAGGCCTAAGTGGTTGATCCCTTAGCCCAACACCCATTGATGGTTTGTTTGATGATTGTAACACTGCCGTACATTTCCGGACTATCACAAGAAAACATGGAATCCAAAATGTTTAATTTCCTAGGGCCAGCCATTCCCATATACTGTAGATCTTTGTAGATTTGTAGACCTCCAGAAGTGATGAGTGCTCTGTCACTGGCAGTTGTTAAGAATAGATCGGACAGCTATTTGTCCAGAAGTGAGCTGACCACAAACTTCAAGCCTCTTCTATATGCTTTGTCTGTCTGTAGTTTTGTTGCCTTCATCCTGCTTATACTAGGAATTTGGATAGGAAGTAAGTTGGAATGTGTGTATATATATGCATGTATCCATATATATCCACCTTAAAAGTAGCCAGAATTTCAATTTTTTTCCCTTCCTTGAATGACTATTGGGGGTGGAGAGTTAGTATTTTGGCCCCTCTTGAAACAATGAGTAGGACTCATACCAGTCAGATATTTTAATTGCATAACAAATTAAGTGCACATTACTTCATTTGGCCCAACCATTCATCAAGGACCTCTCACACACATCCTTCGATGCATTTCCTCTCGCTTCAGAAGAACTTGCAAACTCAGGAATTTGAGGATGAGTTTAGAGATTGTAAAGTTACAGGGGCAGAGAAAGACAAATATTCTTCATGTCCTTGTCTGGCTTAATTACTTTTCCCCCCCTTGATTTCTAATCTTTCACATTCAACCCTCCGTGACTGCACAAGTTAGAAATGTAACTTTCTTACAATGGAAAACATGCAGGTTTAAAAACGAGAAGAGCCGGTGGACATCACTCTCCGCTTCCGAGGATGTTGGCATTTTCTCCTACAGACACTTGTAGAGAAATCTAAAATATTAGGATAACTGCTGCCTATGATATTTAACATTAACTTAACTTTTATGATTGTAAATGACCAATCAGATCATTATAAACCCTGAACAAATTGTGGGTATATTCCATTGGTGGGGTGTGGGACTATTGCCCCCGCCCAAATGTAATGCACACTTAAATTATTTACCAATATCAACAATTTGAAAATAAAAATGTTAAAGACGCAGCTGACTCACTCTTCCATTTAAGTCCCACTTGTGCAAAAACTAGGCAGGGGCTCT
Source organism: Ptyas mucosa (assembly GCA_012654045.1). Classification (NCBI taxonomy): domain Eukaryota; kingdom Metazoa; phylum Chordata; class Lepidosauria; order Squamata; family Colubridae; genus Ptyas; species Ptyas mucosa. Next base: position 3,714,922 of record WNWU01000075.1, read on the forward strand.
GGTTGATTCTGGGTGGAATGGTGAAGGCCAAACATCAACTCTCCCTGAAAAATCTGAGGGAAGCCTATTGTGTAGGGATGGTGGCCACGCAACACCCGACACCACGTTGGAAGTGTGCAGGAAGCACCTGCTACAAAATGGCGATGAGGGCAAACAAGGGATGGCTATTTGGGCAGAGAGGAGATCACACGGTTAAAGGCCTCTTGGGGAAATTGAATCTGATCGGAGGACATATTTGGATGGGGACCATAGCACACCACACCTGTGAGGGGAGAGCTAAGATATTGGAAAATTAATAGCTGGCGCAGTGGAGGGCTGGACAACGAGTGACGACACGCAGTTCTAACCAATCAGTTGAAGAGAGCCGGCCCCTGCATGAGGGAATCTGAGCTGTCATTGGTTGCTGTGAGAGTGAAGGGGGAGTTTCCTTGTTTCCTGCCTTTTCCCCAGGTGCTGTGTGTGCGGTCTGTGATTTACCTCATGATGTTCCTGTTGTGTTGATTGACCTGACGATGTTCCCGTTTGCCTCCTGTAAATACATTTATTTACATAAAACTGGAAATTTGTGTCAATGTCTCTGACTCCACTTGCACACCGGCTGCGCAATTCCCTGACCAACCTGACCAGAGGACATATTTGGATGGAGACTATAGCACACCCCACCAGTGAAGGGCTCCTCCCTGTTAAGCTTCACCTGTCTGCAAGGACTTCTTGCTGCCCATTCACAGCCTGGAGAGGGAAGGACTGCCCACCTGTCTCCTCATGGTCCCTTCCACACCTGAACGTGTCACCTGAACAGGTGTATCTCTTAGCTCACCTAACTAAAACTGAAAAGGCACCAACTGAGCCCTGTCCTTATGAAGCCAATGCTACAGACACAGAGAGGAGGATGGATTAGAATGTCTTTTTTTTTTGAACAGTGCATTGGCTGCATCTCATCTCTTGAGGTGGGAAAACCCAAAAGGTTAAAGGAACTGCACGTCTTGTGGTCCAAGGGAACCAGCAGTGCAACTCAACCAGAATTCACAATAG
>WNWU01000075.1:3715963-3729134 GCA_012654045.1 Ptyas mucosa
GCATTTGGAAAGGTAATTGTGTAAGTTTTATGAAATGAAAAAGGAAGGTGGTAGAGCTCAACTAGACACCCTAAATCTTGGTACCAATACACCCCCACGCACCCTCCAAAACAGACAGATGAATGGATGTGAATGCTTCATCCTGGCTGTCCTCGTTTAGCGATCACAGACGGGACCTGGAATCCAGTCTTTAAGCGAACCAGCCGCTAAGGGAAAGTTAATTTTTATGAAGTGTCTCTCCATTGCCTCCTAAAAAAAACTTTTTAGAATTAGGAAAGGTGAAGGAAACATTACAAAGTTGTAAATTTGATGAAAGTGATGGCAGTAAACACAAATAAACAAAACGTAACAATTTCAGATTAAAATATAATGTGGAAGCCTCTTGTAATTAACCTGAAGGAAACCAATTGCTACCTAGGATGCCAATTCATGCAGTCTCTGAAGGAACGCCTCCAAAAGTCATTTTCCTAGCTGTGAGGATATACTAGTGAAAATAGCATACGCTGTGAGGATACATTAGTGTGTGTCTCTACGGGTAAACTCATGTGCAACTCTTGCGGTCTCACACTTGGGCAACTAAATTTGGGCCTCGCTGAAGAAATGTGTTTTCGTTGCACGGTCTCAAAGGCAATGAACCCAGGGCTCTTGCAAGATATCTCTAAGCGGATAAGATCCTTTCCTATTCTTTTATGTTTATGAGGAACAGAAGGAACAGTCGAATAGGACGTAAAAGAGAGCATCAGTAACTCTGTCCCAATTGCCATTGAATGCTGCAAGTGTTTCAGCAGAATAGAAGGGCTGGTGTGGTGCCTTTTGGGGAGAAGTGAGGAGGAAATATTCATCCCTCTCCTACAAGCTGAGGTCTACGACAATATGCTTGTAAACCAGTGTGTTCCCTTTGAAGCTGGGGGCAAGGAGGACACTCATGGCCTCCAAAGGGATGGGCTGGAAAGCTCGTGGAGCTTGGACAGACAGTTCCTGAAACTTCACAAACTTTTGCTTGTCTTCATCCCAAAGGTAGATGTGGGTAAAGGAGAAGTCACTCCCCAAAGCCATGTAAAGTTGCTGAGATATCTGGAAAGGCTCCATCACCATGGAGCCTCGGGAGGGCAAGGCCTGCACCTCTGTGAACCTCAGCCCTTCCCACCTGACCACCTTGGAGTCTCCGATGTAGCGGCTCAGGCATAAGTAGTTGTCTTTCTTCATCTGGAAATGCTTGACCATCTGGACATCCAGCACTTCTGCGACATCCCCCCAGTGAGCAAACTGCTTCTGGGAGCGGTTCCACTGGTAGATGATAGGGGCCTGGGAGCTGCTGGAGATGATCAGCCGGGGTTTCCCATCAACCTCCAGGTACTCCACATCTGTGTCCCGATGCCACGAATGCAGGTCCTGGTGGGGATAGAAGCCATTCTGGTTCCAGCGATAGAGGCTGGTGGAGCCTGCCTTGGAGCTGTCGGCGATGACGAAGAACCACTCGCCATCAATCTGGAAGGCCTCAATGTCATTGGGCTTCCGGATCTTCTGGCTGTCTATATCTTGGATCTTAATGAACTTGTCGATGTTGGTGTCCCAGCGGTAAATGTAAGAGCCTCCAAAAAGCTGAGCCACCACAACGTACAGGTGGGATTCTACCACAATTGGTTTGCAGTAAACGGCGGAGTGAGCTGCAAGAGAGAAACGAGAGAGAAAGCATCGTTACTGTGGCATTGTGCAGCCTTTGTGTTGTGGCCTGTCGGCCGCCGGCCCCTCCGACAGCCAAATCAGATGAGGAGGAGTCGTAAGAGTCAGGATCAGCATCAGGGCAACCTGGGAGCTCCGAGGGGGAAGAGGGAATGGAGCTGGCAGAGAGAGAGAGAGAGACAGAGAGAGAGGCGGAGCCTGGACCATCCGTCAGCCCTCAGATGAAGAGTCAACAACCATCCAGGTCTGGAGGTGGCTGATGAGGAAGAGGAAGAACAACTGAGTCCAATGCCTGGTGCGCAGATCAGTGATGAGTTGCTACCGGTTCGCCCAGATCGGGCAAACCGGTAGTGGGGGTGGCGGGACACTCCACCCACCTACCCGGACGCTTCTGTGCATGCACAGAAGCATCGAGCGCACGCATAAGCGTGTACGCGCACCCATGAGCAAACCAGTAGTGATGGGTTTTGAAATCCGCCCCTGGCACGGACGCGCAGAAAGCTGAGGAGAGGAGAGCAATGGAAATCTATAGGTTTGCCCCTTTTGCCCTGCAGGTGTGCCTTACCAGGAATGCGGTCAAAATCCCGCAGTTTGCGCTCTACGTAGTCCCACTTCAGGATGGTGCAGCTGCTGGAACTTGGCTGGGCCAGAGCCACGTAGAGGTCACTGGAATACGTGAAGGGCTCTGCAGACACGGACTGGAAAGGCAGCACCTGATGCACCACGAAGTCTGGGGGGAAGAGGAGGGGGAGAACCTATCATGTTTAGGGGGGACCTGTAAAGCCTGGAGGAATTTACAGTCGAGATGTCAGAACTACAAAATACACTTTCCCTCCAAGGATCTTCTCCATGCAGGAGCATTCACCATACTTGTTTTTTTTAAATATTTCTCAATTTTAATATGCAGTCATTTCCTTCCTTTTTACTTAATAAATATATGATGACTTTTGCCCAATTACAACGGTTGTAAATTTATGTGGTTTTACAATAAATCAACACAACAAATATTTAAAAAAAGAAGACTTCATCAAAGCTATTTATTATTTCAGACTGAAAAGTATTTTTTCCTGGTAAACATTAGTGCCTTTTAACCTTAGTGCCTGAAAAGCCTCTTTACATAGCATATAATGACAATTTCAAAATAAAATAATGTCCTATATTTGAACATAATTTGGCCTTGACGTACTATATTTGAAATATCAGCTGATGACAAGGTGAATTTTGGCACCTGCAGCTCCTTTATATATGCAATCTTCTTTTTTTTAGAAATTCCAGCAGCCTCGCTGAAAATGTGTCAAATAACGTCAATAATACTTTTTAAGTTAACTAACCCAAATCTTGTAATTTTACAAACAAATCCATCCCTACGCCTGTGAAATAGGAAAAGTTTGCACCAGCAACTTATCTTACTAAAGGTAAAGGTTCCCACTCGCACCTATGTACTAGTCGTTCCCGACTCTAGGGGGCGGTGGTCATCTCCGTTTCAAAGCCAAAGAGCCAGCGCTGTCCGAAGACGTCTCTGTGGTCATGTGGCCGGCATGACTCAACACCAAAGGCGCATGGAACGCTGTTTTTACGGGCTTTCAAACTGCTAGGTTGGCAGAAGCTGGGACAAGTCACGGGAGCTCACCCCATTACGCAGCACTAGGGATTCGAACCACTGAACTGTCGACCTTTCGATCAACAAGCTCAGCATCTTAGCCACTGGGCCACCGCATCCCTTTCTCATTTTACTAGACAGCCTTAGGTTATAAATGTTTGGAAGTTGTCAAGGGAATTGAGGCAACTTCATCCTAAGCCCCAGAAGCAGCTGGAAAACATGTATGTAAATTCGATCGATCAAATGTTGACCTAATTGATGAGTTCTGACACCGTTTCTCAGACAGCTGCACAAAGACACCCATTCCTACCTGTGGTGATACAGTCAAAGTTCTTTAGAGGAAGCTCTCGGATCTTCTGGCCTTGGTACTGTGGAGGACCACCGCAGAAAATGGCCGGCATGCTTGCATTGGTGTTCTCCATCCATTCTACCAACCATTTGATCTTGCAATCACAAGTCAAAGAATTGCCCCGAAGGTCTCTGTGAGGATGGAAAATTTGGGGGACTGTCATTGAACTTCTCCATCTCAGCTCTAGGCCCCGTAGTCCTCAAAGAAAGTGGTTTGGAATGCAAGTGTGGAAATGGGGGTCAGTTCTCTCATGGAAGAACTAGAAATGTGAATTCAGTTCTAGCATCTTTCTCTTTGGTGTGGGCCTTTGCACCAAAGATTGGCCATCCGACCACTTGTTTTTTCTGAATTAATCCATTTGCTGCACATGCGTTTGGAACCATAAACCTTTCATTGTTTGGATAGTCAATACGCACTAAACCACATGCACCGTTAGGGAATGTTAAAGGTAAAGGTTCCCCTCCCACATGCGTGTTAGTCGTTCCCGACTCTAGGGAGCGATGCTCATCTCCATTTCAAAGCCGAAGAGCCAGCGCTTTCTGAAGACGTCTCCATGGTCATGTGGCCAGCATGACTCAACGCCAAAGGCGCACGGAACGCTGTTCCCTTCCCACCAAAGTGGTCCCTATTTTTCTACTTGCATTTTTTACCTGCTTTCAAAGTGCTAGGTTGGCAGAAGCTGGGACAAGTCACAGAAGCTCACCCCGTTATGCAGCACTAGGGATTCGAACCGCTGAACTGCCGACCTTTTGATCGACAAGCTCAGCATCTTATCCACTGAGCCACCACGTCCCCTTGGGGAATGTTCCGGCCTCAAAAAAAGTTAAGATGATTCCTGATAATCAGCAGAAAATGAGGACAGAAAATGTTCTGCAATCCATAACATAGCCCAATACTGTCCATTTTTATGGAACGTTTTATGTTACACAAATTAAAATTTGGAGCATCCTGTTACATATGTGAAAAGTCTCTATCTCTAGCCAATGAACTCAAGTGTTTTCTGGCCCTATTCCCTGCTCAGGTGTCCTCCGAGGAAATGGGAATTCAGCTCCCATTGTCTCACTTCCAATTTATTATTTTCTTAATTGATATGGAATTGGGCTGAGGAAGTGTGCAATTTATATCTTTAAAAATCTGGAACACCGTCCAGTCATAAATAGCACTAGCACTTAGATTTATATACTGCTTCACGGTGCTTTACATCCCTCTCTAAGCGGTTTACAGAGTCAGCCTTTTGTTCCCCCCAACAATCTGGGTCATTTTATCCACCTCGGAAGGATGGGAGGCTGAGTCAACCTGGAGCCTGTTGAGATTTGAACTGCCAGATTGCAGGCAGCTGGCAGTCAGCAGAAGTAGCCTGCAGTACTGCACTCTAACCACTGCACCACCATAGCTCAATAAATGTTCTCTTTTCTGTGGTTTCAGTGGAAAAATAATAGGTGTGTGTTTAAATCATATTCCCTGCTGTTCCATTCATTATTTACGTCAATTGATTTTGGAAGTTTGTCTTTTAATTGTCCCGCTTCGCTTGTTTCGTCCAAAGCCTTCCCATTAACTACAACTATCTCGGGTTACTGTACTAATGAAATTAACAATCATATGGTTAAAAATTTCTAGCTCCAGAAAAAATTAGCCAGGCTATGGTGGAATTACACAATAATGTTGCATGCATCATGAGATCACTGCACAAATGGTACAAATTCTGTAATTTGTGCAATTTGCATGATGATGTCATATTGCTCATCTGATGGACATCCGTGTCCTGGATGTAATGGACAGTCATTCCTGTGACTGTTATTTTTATAGCATTCACAACCAACAGAGAGCCTTACAGATCACTAAGGATATCCAAAGGCTTCAGGAGATCTCTGGGCAGCGTCTGCAGATTGTTGTTGGCCAAAGATCTAGAAGAAAAAAGGGAAGGACAATTATTTTATGCCAAACATTTCATGATCCTCCTCACATTAAGACCAAACAAGGAAAGGAAGACTTGCAGGGCAAGGCTGCAACTGAGTTTTGGGAACATACTTCAATGAGCAAATGTTCATCCTTTGTAAGAGTGGTGAAGAGTCGTGCAACTGAAAAGGAAGCACTCTCTTCCACTTTTCATTCAAGGTAGAAAAACTCAGACCTTAAAAATGAGGTGGAAAAACAGAAGCCTCCTTCTCAAGAAAAGAAATTCTTTCAACAATCAGAAGTCTTAATTCATCTCAGGTCTTGATCACCATGAAGACAGCATGGCACTTTTAAAAAAAAACTTTTTACCAAGATATAAAAAATTGTAAATAACAGATAATATTTAACATATAAATAACAAGAAAAATGTCAAGGAAACAGTTGGTCCACTAAAGAGAGAAGATGGCAAGGAAGCAACAGGCAACAGAGAGAAAGCAGAGCTGCTTAACTCATTCTTTGCATCGGTCTTCACGCAAAAAGAAACTATAGCCCAACCTACCAAAAACATAACTGTAAAAAGACAGGCTAGAAACAAAAACTAAAATAAGCATGAAAATGTTTATAGAACACCTGTCTGGCCTTGTTGACTATAAATCACCAGAACCTGATGGATTATATCCTAGAGTTCTGAAGGAGCTGGCAGATGTTATCTCAGAACCATTGTACCATATCTTTAAAAAATATTGGAGCACTAGGGAACTAGCAGACAATTGGATGTGGTTCCCATCTTTTAAAAAAAGGGTGGGGGGAAGAGACCTAGGAAACTACAGGCCAATCAGCCCAACATCAATACCCGGGAAGATACTAGAATAGATAATTAAAAAACAGATCAGTGAACATCTAGAAACAAATAAAGTCATAACTAGTAGCCAGCACGAGTTTGTTAAAAACAGATCATTTCAAACCAATCTTATTTCATTCTTTGACAAAGTGACTGAATTAGTCGACCAGCGAAATGCTATGGACCTAGTATATTTCGACTTCAACAAGGCATTTGACAAAGTAGACCACAACCTACTTCCTGGTAAGCTAAATTAAATTTAAGGTGGAGAAAATCAACGTTTTACACCTGGGCAGGAAAAACCAAAGGTACAAGTACGTATTAGGTGAGACCTGGCTCCAAAACAGCTACTGTGAGAGGGACCTTGGAGTCCTGGTGGACGATCACTTAAATATAAGTCAGCCGTGTGCAGCAGCAGCCAAAAAAGCTAATACAATCCTTGGTTGTATAAACAGAGGCATAGAATCAAGATCATGTGAAGTGTTAGTACCGCTTTATAAAGCCTTAGTAAGGCCACAGCTGGAATATGGCATCCAGTTTTGGTCACCACATTACAAAAAAGATATTGTGACTTTGGAAAAGGAGATTAAAATATATGAAGAACAGCTGCAGGATTTGGGTTTGGCTAGTCTAAAGTAAAGAAGAATTAGGGGCGACATGATAGCAATATTCCAGTATTTGAGGGGCTGCCATGAAGAAAAGGGGGGGGGGCTCAATTTATTTTCCAAAGCACCTGAAGGCAAGACAAGAAATGACGGATGGAAACCAATCAAGGAGAGAAGCAACCTGGAATTAAGGAGAAACTTCCTCACAGTGAGGACAATTATCCAGTGGAACAGCTTGCCACCAGAAGTTGTGGGTGTTCTATCACTGGAGGCTTTTAAGAAGGGACTGGACAGCCACTTATCTGAAATAGTAGAGGTTCTCCTGCTTGAGCAGGGGGCTGGACTAGAAGACCTCCAAGGTCCCTTCCAGCTCTATTCTGATTGATTGATTGATATTGATTGATTGATTGATTTTAGGCTCTGGAGAAAGTCAAAGCCTCATTAGCCAGATACACGTGAAATGAGCTGTGTGTAAAGGAAAACTCACAGATGTGTCAGGGACTTCAGCCCACGAAAGGCGTTTTTTGACAGAGACCGGATGTCGTTGTTCTCGATGAACCTAAGGAAACAAAAAACAAGATGGCAAGGGGCATATTTTGTTAAGGTCCCACCCAGTGGTGGGATTCAAATAATTTAACAACCGGTTCTCTGCCCTAATGATTTCTTCCAACAACCAGTTCACCAAACTGCTCAGAAAGTTAACAGCCGGTTCTCCCGAAGTGGTGCGAACCGGCTGAATCCCATCACTGGTCCCACCTATATTTCCTCCATCACCTCCCAACCCACTTTCCTCCAACAACGAATCCCTTTCACCTATCTTGTTCCCCCAAAAAAAGGTCCAGATGACCCTCAACACACAGTTCCTAGCTTCCATCCTTTCCTTCTTTGAGGATGCCTACCCATAGCAGAGTCTCCCCTCTCCATGACACCAGGGCTAAAATACAGAGTCAGCAGATGTCCCTGCAGGGATATTGAAGCTCAGAGTCAACACTACTAGGACAAAATGTTCCCTCTCCCTGATCAGAGTTTGCTTGTTTTTTTTTCTTCATGGCAAAGATCCAGTGTAGGATTTAATTGGTACCTGAATGCAAGTGCCCAGCACTGGAGCAGGAAGAGCAATCCATGTCTCTTGTCTATAGAAGATTATTAACAGGGTTGATCTTGCTACAGGCAGAGAGGAGTCAGCCTATGCCAGAGGAAGGGTCTTCCCATGCTAGTGGGGAAGTGTCCACCTGTAGTTCTCATGATGAAGAGGAAGATGTAGGTACTGTCATTGAGAAGGGAGAGGAACAGTGGTGGGTTCCTCCTGGTTTGGCCCGGTTCGGCCGAGCCGGTAGCGGTGACGATATGACGTCACTGAACCGGTTCTCTTTGTTCGGGAGCTGGGCCCTCCTGCCCTCCCCCCCCCCGTTATTCTTACCTTTTATTTGGCCCCACCCCTAATCTATTGCTGCCTCCCGCTAAATCCTAAAGAATCGTCACATGACCATCAAGCCACACCCACAAAATAAGCCACGCCCACAGAACAAATTTTAGAACCCACCTCTGGAGAGGAAAGGTACTAGATCTAAGGTTGCTAAGCCTCTTTCAGTATGTCTGTGTGGTAGGTGACTTCCAGATCCTTCCTGTAATTCTTCCCTGTTTCTCCAGCCTAGACCTTCGTATTTTAACCCTGCATGAGGTTTGCATGCCCTTGTACAGAGGGTCATATCTCCCCACCCACCCACCACCCAAAAAAGTTTGGCCCTGGTCTCCCCACGCTCTGACTAAGGACCGGAGAAAATCTGCCAATATTCCGTACAGGTATTGCAGGTGAGAAAGGCCTGTGAACGCGTTGTCTCTGATCAGGGAAAATTTGTTGGAATTCAGCAAGCTGCAAGAAACAGAGGAAGAAGAAGAAGAAGAAGCAAATGTTAAAGTTGGCTAGGGGACAATTTAAGACAGGCAAAACAGCCTACCCACATTTTGTCCAAGGTTTCCCAAATAGCTCTGCAGAATTGTTTTAAATTCTCTTGCATTTTTATTTAATTTCAGTTCAATTTTTACACTTAGCTGGGATTACTTAACTCTTAGCAGGCCCTTTAGGATATCAGGATGTTGGAGGGAGGGGGTGACCCAAAAGTGATGACAGTGGCCCCAATTTCTTGATCAAAGCACCTTCCTTTTTTTTTTTAATGTATGTTGGGATACACCTTAAAAGGAATTGGGGCTTGGATCATGCAGCTGTTCATTCATTCATTTCAGTCATGCAAAATATACAGATAGAATTATCTACCAACTGCCTTTGCTAGATCAACACCACAGATAGGTAGGTAGATAGGTAGGTAGATGAAAGATGAGAGAGAGGTAGATGGATGATTGATTGATTCATTCATTCATTCATTGATTCATTGATTCATTGATTCATTGATAGATGTGAGACAGGTAGATGGAAGATAGATAGATAGATAGATAGATAGATAGATAGATAGATAGATAGATAGATAGATATGGATGGACGGACAGATGGACAGACAGACAGACAAATTAAAGATAAATAGATATGGATAGATAGATAGATAGATAGATAGATAGATAGATAGATGGATGAAAGGGAAGAAGAGTCGAAGAGATGGCTGTTTTAGTACAATACAGTATATTATTTCAGTACAATGATATTCATTGCATAGACCCCACAGCGACACACATCAAAAGGAGGGGGGCTTCTGTGGAGCCATTCCACTGCCATTGTGACTTTTTCAACCCCCTTTTCTCTCATTCTTTACTACCGCAGTATCCCTGTCTCTCCACCCTAATCTAGGCTCCTCCTGGAAACAAGTGACCCACTTAGCAACTCAGGCATATGCAAATATTATCTGAACTACAACACAAGCAATGCTTGGTGTTGAACCGGCAAAGCCAGTTCGTGGATAATTGTTAAGAGACGTGCAGCGTAGCATAAAGGAAAAATCTGGAGGTGAAGGGCACCACCGTCTTTCAACCTTGGTGACTCCCAAACGGCTGGCTGGGAAATTCTGGGAGCTGAAGTCCACCCATTGGAGAGTTGCCAAGGTTGAAAAACCTGGTCCCCAAGAATGTCGTAGCGCCAGAAAGGAAGATTTTCTGCCCATGGTATGAAAAGACAGGACCTCTGCCTTCCTGCTAGCTCCCGAGAAAATCCCATGGCCAAATGCTCCTAGGCAGGCATTCCCCTGGGGAAGCTCTTTGGTGGGGGCTCTGCACTGACCCCCCCGGGCCCCCGTTCCCCCCTCTTCAGGCAACCGATGGGCAGAGACGTACAGGAACTGCAGGGATGGAAGATGTGCAAAGGCCGCTTCCTTCAACTCGCTGAAGTCTGCGTTGATAAGGGTCCTGCAAAAGAGGAGGGGGACAGAAATCAGTGGGGAGTCGCTGCAGAGCCTGGCGCCCCAGAGCAGTCCATCTGGCTGGGCTGCCTGCAGTCAGGTGGTCTGAAGCCCACTGTTGTGACCTGTCAGCCGCTGGCCCCTCCAGCAACTAAATCAAAAGAGAAGGAGGAGGAGGCGTGGGAGTCAGAGCCAGCATCCAGGCAACCTGAGAGCTCCGAGGGGGAAGAGGGAATGGAGCTGGCAGAGAGAGAAAGACAGAGGCGGAGCCTGGGCCGTCTGTCAGCCCTCAGATGGAGAGTCAACCGCCCCCAGTTCTGGAGGTGGCTGATGAGGAAGAGGAGGAACAGCTGGGTCCAGTGCCTGACGTACAGATGGCAGAGGAGAGGAGAGCAGTGGAAATGTATGGGCCGGTCCTTGGGATGGAAGAGTCACCGCTGCTAATGAAGCCCCACCCTAGCTCTGGGGATAAAAGGCAGGGGGCAGAGAGGAATAGATGTGGCAGGCAACTATTCGTCTCCCTGCTGGACAGACGTGTTAGCCTGCGGTGAGAGGGAAACTTTTCCCCGGGGCTGCTGGCAGTCCTAAGAAAGGAATCATTGCTTCCACTACAGGGAGTTTGTCTTATTTGGAGAACTGGGTCAGAGTACCCACCCGTGTCCACAGCCATCCTGGGAAATACAAGCCTATATCAAGATATATCAATGTCTCGGTCAATCTTTTCCCAAAAAACTTGCAGCCATCAAATGTATAGAACATTAGCCAGCTAGATGGCAGCATTTCACTGAATTTGGCTGCTCCCGCGGGCTAACTTTTCCATTTAAAAGATGCAATGCTCGATAATCGTAAACCATTTGTTAACCTTTCTGTGTATTTAGGTTAAAAGAAATAATAAATACAGACGTTAGCTTAATAGTATTTCTTATTTTAAAGCATTACACGTTGGCATTAAAACAAATAACAGCAGTATTGATGTTTCGCATTTCCTAACATTTCAATAATAAATAATGTTTAAATCCATAATAACAAGCGAGCACCCCACAATAGCTATATATTTCAAAATATGTACATAAATAATGTTTCAAAATATTTTCAAAAATCGTATTTCAAAATGTTTAAATACAATAAATAATAATTCATATCAATATAGCCCTAGGAAATACCAGGCTATAAGACTGTGAAAGTGTGTGGGGGGGGGGGGAGGGAAATCCAAGAATCAACTCCTGCATTGTTTCCAGAAAATTCCATGAAATTCACGAGCGGGAAAAGGGGAAATTACACTGCCGTCATTTGCATGATGTCACAAAACAGGTACCTGTCAAAACACCTGCATAGGGACGCCTTGAAGGATCCTCCAGGGGCACAGCTGCCCCCATCCCAGAGTCTTTGGGAACGCAGAAGTGCCCCCTCCAGTGGTGGGTTGCCCCCGGTTCAGACCGGTTCGATAGAACCGATAGTAAAACCGGCGGGAGGCTCCGCCCACCGACCCTGACATCATCAGGAAGCTTCTGCGCATGCGTGCACGCGGCCCCATTGCGAACTGATAGTAAAGATAAGTAGACCCCACCCCTGGCCCCCTCCCCATTTTCCCAATTGTATATAGAAAGCTTCTGGCTGGGACTACCTTCAGGGTAGGTTCAAATAAGCCAAAATGGCAGCCCAACATCAATCACACTGTCCCAGCCATTTTGTCTGAAATGGTACAGGGTCTCCTGCTTGAGCAGGGGGTTGGACTAGAAGACCTCCAAGGTCCCTTCCAACTCTGTTGTTCTAACTAAAGCCATCCCTTTGATTCTTTTTTTAAAAAATAATTTTATTTATGATTATTTTTTTCTTTTACATCCAAAAGTGCTTGGTAGACAGTGTATTGTCTGGGTCAATATACTTTACACACAATTCTGATATTGATAGTACCATTTAAATAAACATTATCATAATCTTTCAACTTCTAACATTTGTGTATACGTAGTAATTATAATATGTTCTATTATATTTCAGTCAGTGGTGGGTTGCTCCCGGTTCGCACCGGTTCGCAAGAACCAGTAGTAAAAATTTGTAGTAGTTCGGAGTAGTTGGCTGGCCACGCCCCTGACCCGGTCCCCGGCCAGGTCGCTACTCGTTTACCCTGCTCACCTCATCAGACGCTTTTTTTAAAAAAAACTTTTAAAAGCATCTTTTCTACAACCTCTTCGGCTGAAAAAATGCTTTTAAAAGTAAAAAAAAAAGCCTCTGATGATCACGCGGCTCAGCTGGGATCGTCAGAGGCTTTTAAAAGCATTTTTTCTACAACCTCTTTGGCCGAAAAGGTTGTAGGAAAAAAAATGCCTTTAAAAGCCTCTGGCGATCCCAGCTGAGTTGCCTGATCGTCAGAGGCTCCTAAAAGCATTTTTATCTGCAACCTCTTAAGGTTGTAGAAAAAATGCTTTTAAAAGGAAAGGAAAAAAAAGTTGGCCACGCCCACCCAGTCACATTACCCCCCCACCAAGCCACGCCCACAAAATAAGCCACGGCCACAGAACCGGTAGTAAAAATGTTTAGAACCCATCCCTGATTTCAGTATATATAATACTATTTTCCCAATTTCTGCTTTCTACTTCTTTTTTCTAACACTTAATAAAATAACCACTATGTTAGAAAAAAATATTCAATATCTATCCATCATCTCTTGCCCATTTTAGAATTTCAACTCTTATTAACTTTTTGGCGAATCTTTCATGCTTCTCCTCTGGTATCTTATAACTCCTTTTACCTCTTGATTCTTTTCAGCACCCTTTTGGACCCCCACGCCAAGCCTTCCGGGGTTCTCCCTCCCTCCCTCCCACCCAACCCCCACCCCCACCCCAAGCTGGCTCT
>WNWU01000075.1:3755020-3774968 GCA_012654045.1 Ptyas mucosa
TTCCCTTCCCTTCCCTTCCCTTCCCTTCCCTTCCCTTCTCCTCTATTATTCTATTCTATTCTATTCTATTCTATTCTATTCTATTCTATTCTATTCTATTCTATTCTATTCTATTCTATTCTATTCTATTCTATTCTATTCTATTCTACCCTACCCTACCCTACCCTACCCTACCCTACCCTACCCTACCCTACTCTACTCTACTCTAAATGTGAGTCAAGAAGAGAAGGGTGAGAGATAAGGGAGAATGGAAGAGTCCTGCACTCAAATTTTGGATTCTTGTCAACAGAGCTGGCCCTGCCTTTTGGTTATGTAGTCCAATGCCCCAGGAGTAGGTTGGAATTCGCGTCAAACCCAAGATCTCACTACAGCTGCTTCCTCTTGTCCATCCTACTTTGAATACCAGCTTCATCTGCTAGGAAGACACCTTTTAAGTCCTCCACCACCAACAACTCCTGAGATACCTGAGAAGGTTAAATAGGGGCCCCTCCCGAAAGTAACCTTCTTTGGCCAGAATGAAAACTAGTCATAGCACAGCTGGAGTTGGGGTATCTGCAGGATAAAGTCAAAAAAATCAAGATGACGGCTACTATTGTGTGATCAATATACGACATACACAAGAAGGGCAATGCTTCAATTGTACTGTTGTGAGTGCCACCATGGCTGTTTCCCCTATATCCACCCCTACTTGCTCCTTCAAGAAGTAGGAACATTCAACCTAAGGACATTCTGTGTTCTTTCTGCACATCTTCATGACTCCGTCTCTTTTCTGGCACCCTTTTGGCACAATATGATTGTGATTGACCAATTCCCACTTGTCTTCATTGCAGATCCAGCTCTTATTTCATAACAATCTTCTCTTGGAAAAGGGTCTCCTTGAAGACTAATTCAATTCAAGTTTTTACAAGTCATCCAAAGCAAAGCAAAGATTTCTGGCCAGAAAATTATGAAGCGATACTCAACTCATCACAATGCGTTGAGTGTTCAGCTTTGGGGAAGGAAATATTGAAGAGAAAAAAAAAGTTGAAGTACTTCAACTCAAACCCTTGTGATTGAAGTGTAAGGTGGAAATGACACTTTCAACTCTTGGCTTTCTGTCCAAAGACCAGCTCCATCCTGGGCAACTTCAAGTGGAGTTTCAATGACACCGAGAAGAGGTTTGAAGGGGAAAAGAGTCCAAATAGTTGGGTTATCAAAAATATCTGGCACGGCAGAAGATGGAGAAAAAAAAAAAACCAAGGTGGAACGTTGATGACAGCAAAAAGAGCATTTGGGGTTTGGGGGGAAATACATTGACTGACACTGCTGAATTGTTAAAGATGAATGTGAGAGTTCAGTATCGGGGAGCACCAAGACCATAGAGGGTAGGTCAGTGGTGAAATTAATTTTTTTTTGCTACCGGTTCTGTGAGCGTGGCTTGGCGGGCATAATGTGGCTTGGTGAGCGTGGCAGGGGAAGGATACTGCGAAATCCCCATTCCCACCCCATTCCTGGGGGAAGGATATTGCAAAATCTCTATTCCCACCCCACTCCAGGGCCAGCCAGAGGTGGTATTTGCCAGTTCTCCGAACTGCTCAAAATTTCCGCTACCAGTTCTCCAGAACCTGTCAGAACCTGCTGGATTTCACCCCTGGAGTAGGTGTTAATAAACCAGGATGGTAGCCTTGATGGCCCAACTGAAGCCAAGCCCATGCCTCATGGAGTTTTGATCATGCTGTTGAGGTCACCTTCTTGAATTCTTTGACATCCACAGGTGCCTCTGCAAATACATTACCCCAGATCACGACAGGCAAATCTTATTGCCTTTTTTGATGAAGTAACTTAGTAAATTAGTGGATAGGCAAACTACTGTGGACATAATATACTTATATGTAATATACTAGTATACGGTAATAATATTGGCTCTAGAAAAACTGCAGAGAAGAATAACAAAGATGATTAGGGGACTGGAGGCTGAAACGAGTATGAATAAACTTTTTTTTAAAAAAGAGAGAAGGGCTAGAGGTGACATGATAGCAGTCTTCCAATATTTAAAAAGGTGTCACAGAGAAGAGGGAGTCAACCTATTCTCCGAAGCACCTGAAGGCAGGACAAAAAGTAACAGATGGAATCAACCTAGAACTAAGGAGAAACTTCCTAACCGTGAGGACAATTAACCAGTGGAACCGCTTGCCACCAGAAATTGTGGGTGCTCCATCATTGGAGGCTTTTAAGAAGAGATTGGATAGCCATTGGTCTGGGATGTATTGGGTCTCCTGCTTGAACAGGAGGCTAGACTAGAAGACCTTGAAGGTCCCATCCAGCCCTTATGATTCTATTATTCATAGACAGAGCGAGGGAGGGAGGAAGGGAAGAAGAATGGAAGAGCTTGCCTTCAGAAGTTGTGGTGCTCCATCACTGGAGGTTTTTAAGAAGGGACTTGTCTGAAATGTATTAGGTCCCCTGCTTCATCAGGGGGTTGGCCTCCAAGACCTCCAAGACCCCTTCCAGTTCCAACTCTGTTATTCTGCTATCTGCTTGCTTCAAACCTTCCCACTATGCAGACCCCACTAGTTACCCATCCCCCAAAATAATATTGTCTGCAGCAAAACGAAGGGAGCTGAGGAGATGGCCGAGAGAGGCCATTTCTTACCACAAGGGTGTATACTTACCGTAAGGATCGGAAAGCCCTTCACGAAGCTTTTGTTTGGCTCACGGGGTCTAATGTTTGCCACTTTTTGGACTACAAGGACCATCCAGCTGGGGACAAGAGTCCACTTAACTCCATGAAGAGCCCTTTGAAGGAGAAGGCCTTTAGCCGTGCGTGTTTCACAATACGTTGGCCCTGTCTCAGAAACTTGGCTGAGAAGGATGGAAGAGCGGCGAATCAAGTTCTCAATTCCAACCAACCAAGAGAAGGTCCATCTCATAGCCCGAGAAATGGGGGGAAAGCCACTCCCCTTTCCTTTACAGCAGTCTTCCTAGATGTGTGTGTGTATATATATATAACTTTGACTCTTTCCACTTCAGTAACTGGCGAGGGGTAGACCTCATGCTGAGGTGAGAGCCCAGTGATGGAGATGGAGGAGAAGATAGAAATTGTCACCAAGGAGGCTCTACTCAAAGCACCATCTGCCGTGAGTCCCTTTCCTACATGACTATTTGCTTCCTTCCCTTTGTGCTTTCTTTTTTTCCAAATTACAGAGGCTCAGGTTTAAATTTAACGAAGTGCCTGAATTATCCCAGCACTTAGGACCTTCATCTGAGCAAGACCCAACTATCTACTTCTTAAAAGCCCAATTAAAAACCTACCTGTCTCTAGAGGATGGAATTATTATTCAGGATTTCTTGATGATGGCTCATCGTTACAGTAGTGGCCAAAATTGTGCAAGTCTTTTGGGAAAAATCTATTTTCTAAAACTAGCTAATAACACCACTTTTTTTTTTTTGGAGTAGTATCATAAAATTATATATCAATGGAAAGATAATTTAATCAAGAATGTAATGTAATAACTTTTAGGAAGGATTTGCAATTAGAATAGCAGTGACAGGATAAAGAAGAAAAGTGAAGCACGTAGAAAAAACGAGAGATACAAAAATTATCACCATGTCAGTTAATCCTTCATTGGGTAAACTTTAGCATGAATGACAGCCTTACAACATCTTCCCATGGAGTGAACCAAGTCTTTTAGTTCTGCAGCTGTTCTCATGTGAAACCAAGATTGAATGCTTGCTTCTATTAATTGGGTTTTATTGCTGGGTCACTTCTGACTAACCACTTTCTTTAGTTGGCTCCATAGATTTTCCATTGGGTGAAGGTCTGGGCTCTTCCCAGGCCATTCCAGCAGTGGAATAGGATTATCTTGAAACTCCAAAAAAAGTGGTGTCATTAGCCATCAAACTTCAAAAATACAAAAGGTTTCCACAATTTTGGCCATTATTGTATAATTCCTATCTCAGAGGTTAGAATGAACCCGGAAATCCTTGAGTTAAACCTTGGAAATAGATATTAGAGCTTTGGAAATCTTCCGACCAAGCAAATATTGGGCTGTGAGGGAAGTTGCCTCTTCTATCTCTCCCACCAGTTTCAATTAGATGTTTTAGAGCAGGGGTCTCCAACCTTGGCAACTTTAAGAGTTGGGGACTTCAACTCCCAGAATTCCTCAGCCAGCAACCTTGGCAACTTTAAGAGTTGGGGACTTCATCTCCCAGAGTTCCTCAGCCAGCAAAGCTGGCTGAGGAATCCTGGGAGATGAAGTCCCCAACTCTTAAAGTTGCCAAGGTTGGAGACCCCTGTTTTAGAGAGACGGTTTTTCCCTGTCTGTTACCTGTTTTTCCAATTTGCTGAGTAAGCCCTTGGTCGTCCAAAAGGTATCTCAGGGCATTCCTGCAGGCAACATCTTCTCATTTAAGGAGAATCCAGCAGCAGAGGCATACAAATTGTCCTCCCCTACAGACCTCCCAGGTCTCATGGGGACCCACTCTGGGTCTCAACAATGGACTCAACACTCAGTCCACTGAGTGACTCTGTCCTTCAAAACATTTGCCCTCCTGGACAATGTTTCCCTAGAGATTTGGATGGTCTCCATCCTGACCCTATTGAAATGAGCTGCTCTTAATGCCAAAGCTTGGGCTGGTGTTTGTGGAGAGACCCCTAGTGAAATAGCTGGTTTGATGGTGTGTTTTTTTCTTGGTATTTGTTCTTCTAGGATTTCGTAGTCTTCTGTTTGTCGTTTCCAGATTCTTTGTGCTGGTTAATCACCGTGATAAAACGTCTTACTTTTTGGGGGTCATGCTGCAGGCCACCCAGAGTAGTGATGGATTTAGGCGGCTTATAAATATTCCTTAAATCAATTTATAAATCCCTTGGCGGGCATCCAAGGCCCTGTAGCCTAGGAGGAGGAGGGGGTCTTGGAAAAGAGCAGCTACGTGTAGTGGGGGCAAAAGGCTGGGGAGGGGAGGGGATGGAGCCAGGGATTGGGGGAGGAAGTTTGCTTGCCATCAACCAAGTTAATGGAAATGATAATACGAGCCTGGGTATGTGGCACAGGTGGCAGAGACCAGGGCAAGAGGAGAGAGCTGGGTCCCCAGGATGCTCCTTCCTGAGCCCCTTTCATTCTGGCAGTGCCAGAGACCATCTCTCCTCTCCTCTCCCTCCCATGGATCTCCCATAATCAATCAATCAATCAATCAATCTCTTTCTCTCTCTTTTCTTTCTCTCCCTCCCTCCCTCCCTCCCTCTTTCTTTCCTTCCTTCCCTCCCTCCCTCCCTCCCTCTCTCCTTCCTTCCTCCCTTCCTTCTTTCTTTCTTCCTTCCTTCCTTCCTTTTCTTTCTCTTTCTTTTTCTCTCTCTGCTACCTTCCTTCCCTCCCTCCCCCACCCTCTCTCTCTCCCCTCTTTCATCTACCTCTACAGGCCTACCATGCCCTAGATCCAGAGCTTGGGGGCTGCTGTAGTCTCTGCCCTAGCTGTGGCTGTGGCTCCTGTCCAGGATGCGGCTCCTGTCCGGGATGTGGCTCCTGTCCAGGATGCGGCTCTTGTCCAGGTTGCGGCTCCTGTCCAGGTTGCTGCTGCCCCTGCTGTGGTTGTGGCTCCTGCCCCAGCTGTGACTCCTGCCCCAACTGCTGTTGCTGCCCCAGCTGCTGCTGCCCCCCGAGCTGTGACTGTTGCTGCCCTCCGAGCTGCGACTGCTGCTGTCCCCCGAGCTGCGACTGTTGCTGCCAGCTGTGCTGCTGCCTCCCACGGCTTCTGTGCCAGCTGCCCAAAATGATCGGCTGCCCCATAAACATCAAGAGGTTCCTGATCGTCCTGGTGATCATGGGCCTTGTGGTGCTGGTTGTCGTGGGGGCTCTTCTGATGGGGCTCTACATCACCCAGGCGCATACGGAGGCCGTAAGTAGGGGAGCGCTGGGCCCCCAGGGGACTGGGCTGGGGCCGGGCTGGCTGGAGTCAGAAACTGGAGGAGAGGCGAGGGAAGCTGCAGCCGGAAATGCCCAGGTGTGTTCTGGGGCTGCCTTGCACCCATTCAGGAGAGCTGGTGGCTACATTTTCAGAGATTTTGTTTCAGTTTTCAGTTTCAGTTTTATTACATTTATATACCGCCCTACTCCCGAAGGACTCAGGGCGGTGAACAGCCAAAAGATAAAATACACATAATACAAACGTTAATAACCATTTAAAATACATTAAACACTTTGGCCCAAAAAACACCCCAATTTATAAGACAAATTTAAAAAATTTAAAAAAATTTAAAAGGGAAGTCAGGCCAGGCCGGCCTGCTGGAATAAGAATGTTTTGAGGGCACGGTGGAAAGTGCGCAGATCCGGGATCCTCCATATCTCCAGGGGGAGCTCTTTCCAGATGGCAGGTGCCCCCACAGAGAAGGCTCTCCCCCTGGGGGCCGCCAGTTGTGAGCTGTTTAAAAGCGAAGCTGAGCCCACTTTCCGCAGCAAACAGTGCGGAGACAACAACACAGCTGGCTCTTCTGCACTTACCAGCACGGCCCTTAGATTATCACGGTTCAGATACATGTACAAATTGCTCTCCATCCTGTGGGTTCCTTAAAAACTCAGGGTGTCGGTTATTACCTTTAAAGCCCTACATGGCTCAGGGCCAGGTTATCTTCGAGACCGCCTTCTACCGCATAGCTCCCAGCGGACCAATAAGATCCCACAGAGTCGGTCTCCTCCGGGTCCCGTCAGCTAAACAGTGCCGGCTGGCGGGCCTGCGGGGGAGGGCCTTCTCTGTGGCTGCCCCAGCTCTCTGGAACCAGTTACCTCCTGAAATCTGGACCACCCCTACCCTATTGGCCTTCCGAAAAGCAGTGAAGACCTGGCTTTTCCAGCAGGCCTGGGGCTGTTGATCTCACTATGGTGATCTTGCAAGACCCGGCCATGGAATGGAGTTTTAATTGTTTTAATTGTTTTTAATGTTTTCATTTTTAATGTTTTTATATATGGTTTTTACATGCATTTACAAGCCGCCTTGAGTCTTCGGAGAAAGGCAGCATACAAGTTGAATAAATAAATAAATAAATAAATAAATCTGAAATAATATAACAACCGCAATAATTAATGATAGCAAACACTCCTCTAAGTTTCCAATCTTCCCAGCCAATAAGCTAGAGCAGCTTTCCCATTCGAGAGCCTGCCAAGTGGAAACCAGGCAGCACAAGGGTTGGGTCACCCCTTCCTGTCCGGTCTCGAACCGCCTCCCACCTGATTTAATGTTCTAGTAATTGTTGCTGCCAGCGAGCCAAAAAGGGATCCCTTTCTACTCCATGCAGCTTCTGCACATGACTATTGGCGAGTTGGACGGAGAAGAGTCCCAGCTGAAGTTCTCCATGGATAAGGAGGAAGTAGCCACTTATTATGTGGATGACGGGATCCATAACCCAGCCACGGTCATTTATGATTTTGCTCAGGTGAGTGGCAGCTGGGCAAGAAAGAAAGAAACCCAGGTATTAACCTGGATGGAGGAATAGTCAGCTTGATCCTGCACACGAGAAGCTGAAGGAGACCATTTATGGTGAGCTATGGATGGCTAAGAAGATTCCGAACAGAAGACGATTCCTTCTTCTCAAGCTCATGGAGAGAAGCACAATTGCATGGAACACGACCAACAGGACTATTTCCAGATCTTCCAAATGCACAAGCTTTCCCAGGGTAACCATGAACGTTGACATTTGAAAAAGTCCAAAAATGTTATTAGATAACTTTTAGCAGCAAATGCGCTGTAGATTTCACAACGACCAACATTGCAATATCAGATGCTAAAAAGATGCAGGTAAATGATGTTTTACCAAGGGCAATTTAATGTTTGGGCAAATTTGTTTGGTGAACGTTTATAGTTGGTGTACGTGCTGCAGAAATGTACTTCAAGGAGTAAGCCGAGAGTAAATGAATCTCAATGCCTTGTTCACAGCTGCTGATTGGCTACAAGCCTGAACATCAAGAAGCCTGTTACCTCACCAGGATGGATAAGGAAAATATCCAAGGGCTAGATACTCTCCTCAAGGAATTCCAGGTAAGGATGGGAACCTTGATAGGTGAAGAAAAGGCTCCAAGGTAACATGGCAAACGTCAGCGTTAATGGAGAGAAACTCAGTTAGTTTGCGGTGAGGAAAAGATAACAATTGTCTCACAGAATACTGAGCAGGAGCCTGTGGAGTCATATCCAGGGGTGGGCTCCTGGGGGTTTGGCAGGGTTCGGGCAATCCTCTAGCCAAGGATTGCCAGGGTTCGGCGAACCCCCAAATGCCACCCATGGCTGGCCACGCCTACCCTGCCCCTCCCCTCCCAGGAGTCTCCATGCAGCCTGTTCATCATTCCAGGTAAGTGCAGGGGCCACACAGAGTATCTGGGAGGACAAAAAACAGGCCTACCAGAGGTTCCGGAAGTCTGGAAATGGCCTCCAGAGGGCCTCCGGACCCTGGGGGAAGCTGTTTTCACTCTCCCGGAGGCTCAAAAAAAGCCTCCAGAGCTTGGGGAGGGCGAAAAACACACACACACTGCTGTGGCAGGCAGCCAACTAGGCCACACCCACCATGGCCACGCCCACCCAGCAACCGGGCACCCAATCCCGTTGCTAAAGGATCTGAAGCCCACCCCTGGTCATATCTACCTAGCTTTTCTTCTTTTCAACCAAAGGAAAGGGTGGGTCCAGCTATGTTGTCTTCTCTTGTAGGCCAAGTTGTCCGTCATGCATCTCATGCCAAAGGAGAAAGAGAAAGAGCAAGAAGAGGAAGAATTCCTTACATCCCATGTGGATCGTTCAAGGCTGGGAACCACCATTAACATCCTCTGCAAACACATCCCCATCTTCTACACTTAGGTGAGTGGCAGACGAGGTAGGCAGCGTGACCCAATCCTTGCAACTACCGGTTCGGCTAATCAGATTAAAATGAACATCCGGTTCCCCTGAATCGATCCGAACCAGCTGAATCCCACCCCGTATGGTTGAAAAACACTGCACTATGGTGTCCATCCTACATCTTGCTATTGTCCTGAGAACGGAGGTGCTGGTGGCGAGGGGGCGGGCAGTTGCCTTTCCCTTCTGTCCTTTCGTAATTACTTCGTCAAGCCTTTGCATCTTCTTCATGTCTGCCCGAGGCGGAATTTCCCTTGTCTAGAATTCTTGGGCTTTCATTCTGCTCTCTTTCTCCCCCGTTATCATCACATATGGACTGATCACAGCAAAACGGGGAAAGCACTTAAAAATAAATGACAGAAACCTGATTTATAGCAAGTGACAGCAGTCAGAAGGTGATGATAATATGGCCTCCTGAGAATAAGATCTCAGAAAAAGCAGGAGGAACAGAAAATATAGCAGGCAGCAGTAGTGAAGGACTCAAGAACTTGCTGAGAAGGTATCTGGCTCTGGATCCGTGGTGGGTTGCCCCCGGTTCGCACTGATTCTATAGAACCGGTAGTAAAACCAGCGGGAGGCTCCGCCCACCAACCCTGATGTCATCAGAAGCTTCTGTGCATGTGCGTGGCCCCGTTGCAAACCGGTAGTAAAGGTAAGTACAACCGACCCCTGGTCTGGATGGTTCTAGGCCATCAACATATAGTGATGTTTTCTTCCTTTTCCTCCTCTCCTCTCCTTCCATGTAGAAATCTGGATTGATGGGCATCCATGGTGAGCCAGGAGTAGGAGGAAGCAAGTGGACGTCACGGTATCAGCCTACAAATGAAGCAAATTTTTAGTTTCCTCAGAAACTATACTGCGGTGATACCTGCTGTCCCGTTGTTAATCCCTGTCCTGCTTTTATCACCTCTGTCCCCAGTCCCTGCCAGCAGCCTCGGAGATAATGGGTGACAAAGCCTAACAGATTATACGTAGCTTGTTCCTATGACTTGGAATACTCCATAATTACTAATCAAAATACGCAATGCCTTACGCAACTTAGTACAAAATTTTAATAAAACAATCTGACACAAAATGAGTCTCTCTGTATTTCTATACACACACACATGCCATGGTGGCACAGTGGTTAGAGTGCGGTACTGCAGGCAACTTCTGCTGCCTGCCGGCCACCTGCCATTTGGCAGTTCGATTCCAACCAGGCTCAAGAATGACTCAGCCTTCCATCCTTCCGAGGTGGGTAAAATGAGGACCCAGATTGTTGGGGGCAATGTGCTGACTCTGCAAACCGCTTAGAGAGGGCTGGAAAAACACTGTGAAGCAGTATATAAGTCTAAGTGTTATTGCTATTGCTACACACACACTTTAAATAAATAAGGTTTAATAACAGTCCCCCTTAAGCTTTCCCTACTCCACTCAAAGTGTGGCATCGAAATGAGGACAATCTTACGGGAGTGTGGCAGTCAAAAGATAATACCAGGTCAGGTCTGTGGTTAGCTCAAAGTGTATTTTAACCACGATTTGTGGCTAATCATGTTACCCAAGTCCAAAATGGCTGAAAACTAGGAGTTTGCTCCATGGATATATGCAGTTTCTGGAACCATCTAAAGAACTTTTGGTTAAGAAAACAGGCGATTCCTCTCAAAGCCGTTTCCACAATAGTCCATAGCTGGCCACAGAAACATCAATCTGCCCTTTGAATGTGCATTTGTGGGCTTTTACCTCATTCTGCCTTTAGAGGGCAGCCTTGTACAGATCATTTGCCAGCGAACTCTCTCTGATTTCTCTGCTGCCCAAAAGTTGAAACTCGGTACTTATAACACAGACACTGCATAGTACAGGGCAGTGGTGGGATTCAAATAATTTAACAACCGGTTCTCTGCCCTAGTGATTTATTCCAACAACCAGTGCATCAAACTGCTCAGAAAGTTAACAACCGGTTCTCCCGAAGTGGTGCGAACCGGCTGAATCCCACCACTGGTATAGGGGTCTCCAAAGTTGACAACTTTAAGACTTGTGGACTTCAAGTCCCAGAATTCCTCAGCCAGCAAAGCTGGCTGAGGAATTCTGAGACTTGAAGTCCACAAGTTTTAAAGTTGCCAAGTTTGGAGACCCCTGGCATAATAGTTTTGTCAATGTACTCCTTGCATTCAGAACATGCTTTTTACGTAAGAATTGCTTTAAATTAACTGTTGTGATCAGATGTGAATGTGCCTTGAGAGATTTTGTTCTCCACCTCTGGGAATAAAAGCTTAGATAATTAAAGGCTGGGTTTGGATTGGCAAGGGAACAGAACAGTTTATAAATACAGGAAGAATTTTCATACACAATAAACACCAGAACAAACAGAACTTTTTATTATTGTTGGGTGTGTTTTTTTTCACGCCAAGCCATTTATGCCTTTCAAAATAGGCAGACAAAATATACCGCCAGATACAAATGTTTGCTAATATTTTCCTTGCCACCTAACCTAACATTTTACAGGCCATCTGTAAAAAACTGTTGAGGCCAAAGTCAGAGAATAGTTTAAAAAATTCATACTATTAATATTACTACTGTATCGCAAGTACGGCTTAGGACATGGAATTTCTATTTTGATGATGCATCACATACTCAGCCAGATGTTTAGATGGGATTTGGCATCAATATCCGCCTATCGAGTCCTTCCCAAGGACCTGGGATAGACAGATGTGGATGTTTGAGGTGTTACAGGTATCGTTGCAGGAAGTAAGCTGTTCCAATTAAAGCTGCCTTTTGCAATTGACTGATGGTGAACTTGTCAATGCTGATTGTATTTAAATGGTGCTCCAGATGTTTTGGGATTGTACCCAAGGTGCCTATCGCTACTGGTAATATTATGGTTGTTATTATCATTGTTCACCTATCAGCCAGATGTTTAGACTGGATTTGGCATTTTCATCCACCTTATTATTATATTTCCATTAAGGTAAGGTATAGCTGTAATTCCTGAAATGTACAAACCTTCAGAGAATAAACAGAAGGGCGGGATAGAACCAGGTGTGTGCAGGTATATTGGACTATCAGCCTACATCAGGGGTCTGCAACCTTAAAGACTCAAAGAGCCATTTGGACCCGTTTCCCAGAGAAAAGAAAACACCGGGAGCCACAAAAATCTTCCCGTGCCTGACTATTTCTTGAGCGGCCACAAAACTAACATATGTAGTTGAATTAAACGTTTTGTTTTCTTCTGAAACTTTTCTTTTCTTGGATTTATCCATGGTTGGCCTACCATGAAAAGCTCAATAAACTGCGTACCAGCAGGTGTTGCACATTGCCGGTTGTGACACATATTTTGAGTGACAGGGAGCTGCAGGGGTGAAAGAGCCACATGCAGCTCCAGAGCCGCAGGTTGCTGACCCCTGGCCTATATATATCTCAGGCAATGTTTCCCCAAACTTGGCATCTTCCAACTGTACAGACTTTCAGTTCCCCAAAATTCTCACTCGCCATTCCTGAGAATTCTGGGAGTTGAAGTCTGTATTTCTAGAAGGCTCCATGCATTGAATAAAACCTGCCTTTTTTTTTTGTCATTATGGCCTGGGCATCCATGTTTGGGTGACACTATGCACAAAGTGTGGGATCCTGATTCTGCACAGATCTCCAAATGTTTTCCATCTGTTGTTTGCTTCCTCCTCCACCCAAAATCCAGGGCCAAGACTCCCTTGAGGGCAGAATCTAGATATTTTCTTCCAGAAGATACTATTTTCTTAAATCTGACCGCCAAGGTAAGGGATTAAGGTTTGAGGCAGAACTTGGATTTGAAGGTGGTTTTGGACCCTTCGCTCCCATGCAACCCACCCTACCCCGCAAGGCTGCTGTTTACAGTGAGACGGGATCTTACACTCCACTTTACACCGGAGGCAAGAAAAATAAATATTTATTAGCTAACCCACTCTGGCTTGAACTGCACTCAGACAGAGTTGTGTTATATTCGGGATGCTTTAAAGACGTCCGCCTTTCCGCCCCGTGTCAACACTCCAAAAGCTACAAGGAGGAGATCTCTTCACCACTGCAAAAAAGGCAAACCCAAGGCAAGATACGCAACAGGTCCTCTTCTCAATCCCCAGCCAGGCTGATGCCCTCAAAGCCCATCAATAGTTCTGGAAGAGGGATGTGGTGAGGCCACACACCAGCAGGGAGAAGGCAGGGAGGCCAGGTCCCTTCAAAGCCCGGCTGTGGAGATGGCCTTTCACCATCACCGCCGAGGAATTGAGGCCCTTCTCTCTGCCCCCCAAAGGGGAGCTGTGCCCTCTGTGGCCGTAGTGGGTCTTGCCAAGAGAATTCAAGCTGTATCCCATTGCTGCGCCCACTGCGGCCAGGCCGGCTATTTTTGCCCCATGGCCACCTCCGCCTTGACTCTGTTTGCTGCTGCTGCTGCTTTTCGGCACATCTCCTTGTGACGGCGACCCTTTGCCGGAGCTTCCTCTTCTACCTGCCCTGCGGGAAGAAGCTGTTCCGCTGAAAAGGATGAGCAGCAGCAACACGATGCAGCAACAGGTAATCCAGCCGTACCTCATGGTGCTTCTCCTGGAACAGAAAGACCAAGGGAGAAACGTGGGTCCTCCTCGGCCAGCACTGAGCTGGCAGAACCGCCTGGAAGCTTCTGGCAACCTCAAATCCTGACCTTAAGAGGAATTCTGCGATCTATCCAGTGGTGGGATTCAGCCGGTTCGGGCCAGTTCAGACGAACTGGTAGTTAAATTGCTGGTCCCGCCCCGCCCCTTCCAGGAGTCCCCACGCACCCCATTTTGGCTCCAGGGCAAATGCAGGGAGGCCTCCTAGGCCCAAAATTGGGTGCGGGGGGGGGACAGCACCTCCCTTGTGGCCCATTTTCGGTCCCAGGAGGCTTCAGGGTGGCCTACTAGGCCCAAAATGGAGTGCGGGGGGCTGGCTCATCCCCCCGCAGCCCATTTTTGCTCCCAGGGGGGTGCAGGAGGCCAAGTGCTGCCTGTTACACACCCCTGGCCACGCCCACCATGGCCACGTCCACGCAGCTGGTCATTAGGGCAGAGAACCGGTTGTTAAATTATTTGAATCCCACCACTGGATCTATCACTCCTTCGGATCTTTGAATTCTGCAATCTGAATGATCTTTGGCCAGTTGCAGGAGTTTACATCTTTTGCATCAATATTGCCCTCTCTGGAGTTGTGGGCTAAAAATCAGGTCTATGGTCTAATTCAGGGGTCCCCAACCTGTGAAGTAACTTGGTGTTGGCAAAGGGACAAGAAAAGATTTTTGCAGTCAATTGGCAACCAAGAAGGTCTGATCTTGATAATCTTTTGCCAAAGGATCAGATTGTTAAGTAAGAAACCTATGAACAAGACAGCACAATACTTTTGCTGCCTGCAATTTGGCAGTTCGAATCTCACCAGGCTCAAGGTTGACTCAGCCGTCCATCCTTCCGAGGTCCGTAAAACGAAGACCCAGTTTGTTGGGAGCAACAGGCTGACTCTAAACTGCTTAGAGAGGGCTGGAAAGCACTGTGAAGTGGTATATAAGTCTAAGTGCTATTGCTATTCCTTCCTTCCTTCCTTCCTTCCTTCCTTCCTTCCTTCCTTCCTTCCTTCCTTCCTTCCTTCCTCCTTTATCTTCCTGGTGCCACAGTGCTTAGGGTGCAGTATTGCAGGCTAACTCTGCCCACTGCCAGCAGTTCGATCCTGACCGGCTCAAAGGTGACTCAGACGTCCATCCTTCCAAGGTCCATAAAATAAGGACCCAGATGGTTGGGGACAAGAGGCTGACTCTCAACCGCTTAGAGAGGGCTATAAAGCACTGTAAAGCAGTATATAAGTCTAAGGGCTATTGCTAGTGCTATCTAGATGTCTATTTTTACTTCAGATTACAATATGTTAAATCTGCAGTTACAAAGGTAGTTGATACATCACCGTCGTAGTGTAGGTTGCATTTTTATCTGTTATCTTTGTTATGCTAGTATTTTATCTCATCTATTTGGTTTTACTTGGGTGCTGTATTTCATCAAATGTTGCTGCTCGTTGGCCAAATAAACACTATTTTGATTCTGAAAACAAACAGAAAGCAGGTTTGCTAATCCAGAGCTATCCAGCCGGGCCTTTCCCAAAGGAATGGTCTTGCTAAGCACAATTTAGGGCTCAGGACACAGGAGAGCCGAATCTTCTGGCAACTGGGAACACAAAAGGGATGGAGAATGGTTTGCACTCATCCCTCCCTCCCTACACACACACACACACTCACACCTCAGCACATCTCCTCACATGACTGCTTTACGCATCGCCCGAGTGCCAGGATCAAAGAGCCACATACAGCAGCTGCTACAGAGAGTCAGAAAAAAGCCGTCGAGTTTGGGACACAAAATCTTTCGACGGTGCCCAAAAACTGCAAGAGGTCTGGAGCCGAAATGCTGGATGTGCTGACTGAGGAAGAGGAGGGAGAGGTGCTTTTCTCCTCTCGTTTTGCAGCTCAGTTCAAATCAGTGGAAATAAAATAGATTGAACCAGAAGTGAAATGCTCCTGGATCAGACCGGATCGGTCAATCCGGTAGCGATTTTTCCCTGTGGTTCGGCGATCCGGTAGCGATCGCCGCTCAGGTGTCATTCCAAACCGGTAAGGAAAGTAAGTAGATTTCACCCCTGGATTGAACCATTACTCCAAGCAGCACCTGGACGCTTAGAAGGTGACGGAGAAATAATAACATTCAAGGGGCATATTCTGGGATGCCCCAAACATTTGGACCGTTTGTTAAGCACAAAGGAGAGCTAAAGGATGAGTGGTCCTGAAAACCAGTAGGCGGGCTCCAGAGGGTGCCCTGTCCAATAGGAGCAAGCTGTTCCCCACCCCACCCCAACACTTCCATGGGTTTGAATTGCTGCAGACCCAGAAGGAGCCACATCAAGAAAAGGAGGACAGGCGGGGTCTTTGTGATGGGCCGGGGGTAGCTTGAAGGTCTTGTCATGTATTCCTGTCTTCTGCAAATGGATACTGGAGTTTCATCTTGCAGGCAAGCTGTGTGCACAGATAAGCTTCTAGAGATCAACCAGACCGCCTGCCCTCCTTGCAAAGCCAGCTTTGAGAGATGCTCTTTTTAACTCAAAGTATTAGTACCGCCTTATAATGCCTTGGTAAGGCCCAGTGGTGGGTTGCTCCCGGTTCTTGTGAACCGGTAGTAATGGTGGCGGGAGGCTCCGCCCACCCAGCCAGACATCATCATACAGTAGATGATTTGCGCATGTGCAGAAGCATGCATGCATTCCCATTGCAAACCAGTAGCAGAGATAAGTAGAATCCACCCCTGGTAAGGCCACACGTGGAATCCTGCATCCAGTTATGGTCACCACGGATGATGTAAAAAAGATGTGGAGACTCTAGAAAGAGGGCAGAGAAGAGCAACCAAGGTGATTAGGGGGCTGGAGGCTAAAACATATGAAGAACGGTTGCAGGAACCGGGCATGGCTAGTCTAGTGAAGAGAAGGACCAGGGGAGACAGGATAGCAGTGTTCCAATATCTGAGGGGCTGCCCCAAAGAAGAGGGAGTCAAGCTATTCTCCAAAGCACCTGAGGGCAGGACAAGAAGCAATGGGTGGAAACCAATCAAGGAGAGAAGCAACTTAGAACTAAGGAGAAACTTCCTGACTGTTAGAACAATTAATCAGTGGAACAACTTGCCTCCAGAAGTGAATGCTCCAACACTGGGAGTTTTTAAGAAGAGATTGGATAACCATTTGTCTGAAATGGTGTAGTTTCCTGCCTGAGCAGGGGATTGGACTAGAAGACCTCCAAGGTCCCTTCCAACTCTGTTATTTTATTCTATTCTATTCTGTTCCGTTCCATTCTATCCCAAAGAGACCAATGGGTCCCTCCTCCCAAGACAGGACTCCTATGGGTCTTCCTCAGTTAAGCTGGGGTTCTCTAATGATCATGTTAGTGGGATATGGGAAGCTGGAGAGCCTCAAGTTGTGCACATCAAGGACATGCATGTGCAGCTCAGAGAATAAAGGGGGCAGGGACTGCACACGTGGTTACAACCATCATCCTGACACAAATGCCCCAACCTCTTTCTGCAGAGCCCCTCGTGCCATTAAGAAGGAAGGAAACTCACAGAGGATCTTCTGTCAGTCTTCGACCTTAAATCTTCCATGTTTAGAAGAAATGCAGCCTTACCAGGATTAAGTACTCTTTAAGACACCAAAAGCAGGATTTGGACTTAAAAAAATAGTTCAGCTCTCTTTTCTCAACGTGCTGCTTTTCAAATCGATGAGACATATTTGGACTCCAATAATACGCCAGCAACAATTTTGGGGGCATTAAATTGGAGAAGTCAATGCTGGAGAAATGCCTAAACATCCATCTTCCTAATAGTTTGGTTGTTCTCCAAGAAAATTCTTTCCAAGTCCAGCTGGTGCAAACTGGCAGGAGTTTATCCCACCCAGGAAGATAATTGAATTATGGCTCTCTCCTGAACAAGGAGTGTTAATTTGGTTCTGTTAAAGCAGCTTAAATGGATTGTATCCTGCTTTTCCTCTTGAACCGCTGAGGTTTTGTTTCTGGACATAGCAAATTCTGCAGAGAGAAAAATCTGGAGGAAGCCTAATCTTTCACAAGATCAGTTGCCAATACGTGGAGCATGAAGAAAATTGAAGCAATATCACGCATCTCACGCAAGTGGAAAGAAAGGAAGAGCAGAGCAAATTTTGGGCTCATCTTAAAAGCAGAAAAGAATGCAGGAGTCAAGTGCAAAGATGATGGAATAAGGGCGAAAAAAATATTATAAAGACACCGCAAAGAAAGCCAGCAAACTCACAAGCTCAGCTGCCCATCGCTTACTTACTCACTTACTGCCTGCCTGGATTAACCATCCGTGGATGTGGACCCTCAAGAAAGGAAAAGGATCGGTCTCAGGAGGTTATAGAAGACCACGCAGTCTAAGGACATGTTGGGACATCTGTGCAAAATCAAAGCTTCACCATCCTCTGACTGTTTGCTAAAGCAGGCTCAGCTCTCTTGAATAGCTGGCTTGGGGAGCCCCCATTTCAATAGAGGTCACAGGACTTTGGGAAAACAGCCCACAATTCAATGGAGGTGGATCCTCCATCAGCTGTTTGTGACTTTGCATAAAAAGTGGAAACTCTCACGACCATAAGCTGCTAAGCTTTGCTTTCATTAATTTCTTTCAGATAAATGTCACCGATTTGGAGATGGGGGTTCAGTGAAAACGTCAATAGCTCTGATTTTTAAAGTTATATTGTTTCATAGGGTTTTCCCCTCCCCCTCAACTCTTGTAACCAGTATAGATAACAGAATAACAGTCGGAAGGGACCTTGGAGGTCTTCTAGTCCACCTCTCTGCTCAGGGTGGACGGGTGGACTAGATCATAGCATTTCAGAGAAATGGTTGTCATTTCATTACCTTTTCAGAGAAGTGGTTGTCCAATCTCTTCTTAAAAACCTCAAGTTTTTTAAGAAACTAGTGGCAAGCTGTTCCACTGGTTAATTGTCCTCACTGTTAGGAAATTTCTCCTTAGTTCTAGGTTGCTTCTCTCCTTGGTTAGTTTCCATCCATTGCTTCTTGTCCTGCCCTCAGGTGCTTTGGAGAAGAGCTTGACTCCCTCTTCTTTGTGGAAGCCCTTGAGATATTGGAACACTGGTATTATGTCTCTCCTAGTCCTTCTCTTCATTGAAGCTGATCCTGCCACCTCTGTTCACACATTTACGCACCCAACCCTCTCCAAATTTCCATTAGGAAGAGAGTCAGGGGGGTTTCAGGAAAAAACAGACAAAGCCTTGCGTTCATGTTTTTTTCAATTGGCAACTGCAGAATTGGAGCAGAGAGAGTTCACACTCCGGATTAGAGGTCTTCAAACTTGGCAGCTTTAAGACTGGTGGACTTCAACTCCCAGAATTCTCCAGCCAGCTATGCTGGCTGGAGAATTCTAGGAGTTGAAGTCCACCAGTCTTAAAGCTGCCAAGTTTGAAGACCTCTGCCCTGGATGGACGATCACTCAACGTTACACCTTCTGAGCTATGCAGGACACGAAATGATGCTTACCACTGCCAAACTGTCATTTTGTTAAGAATTTGAGACACAAATCATTTCTTCCTACACAACACATATTTTATTAGGGAAAGAAAAATCACCCCGTTACCTAATGCACATTATCTCCAGGCCTAAGCTAAAGGAAAACGAAGGACACGAGGGAGTTCATTTCGACTAAAGCGAGCATACTCAGATCACAACTGCGGCTACCACTAGCTTTGTGCTATTCATCCCCTGAAGGAATGTTCGGAGTCACTCACTTCCAAACTTCTTTCCTCGAAAGATGCTGAATTTAGTTTGTGCTGCTTTGTTCTTAAATGTCTCCAAAAACAGACAAAAAAAGGGGGGGAGAGACATTTCGGTATAAATTATTGCTGTAACTTTCCTGTGCATGTGATATTTGGCATATAAATCTATATGACTTTACTCCTAACATCCTTCTACTGTTAAATTTCAGAAGATTTAGCTATATTGGGTTTTTTTTCCCCCAGACATTTCAGTGTCGATCGAGTGAAATTTAAGAGTACGGTGATGTCAGGAGGCAAGTTGGAAGAGAAACAGATAGAAAAGATTGTGGGCTTTTCCAAAGTTTCCACAGTCTAGTGCAATTTAGGAGTAAAGTGATATTAGAAGGTGAGCTAGTAGCAACAGAAACATGCAGCTCCCAGGCCTTTACTATCTGGGCAAGGGTCTCGTCGCTTCAGTGGGGTTTCAGGAAGGTGGAGTTACAAAAAAAAATTGAAGCTTCACCTTTGACACATTCCACAGACACCCCTTGGATAAATTTCCCAGTAAATTTATCTTGATTAATATTGCAGCTCTCTAAATATATATGTGTGTGTGTGTGTGTGTGTGTGTGTGTTTTCTGAGGTCTTCGCGGGTGTTTGTATGTAGGTCTTTGGTTATTCGGGTTTTCTCCCGCGTAAAATTGGAAGTGTCTTGGCGACGTTTCGACGAAGTCTCATTCGTCATCTTCAGGCTGGTGTTCTCGGCTTCGTGCTTCCAGGAGCAATGTGTGATCGCAGCTGTTTCTTCCTTTTAACTGCCAGTGGGGGTGGGAGCTGATTGGGTGGG
>WNWU01000075.1:3775368-3787962 GCA_012654045.1 Ptyas mucosa
TTAAGACTTGTGGACCTCAAGTCCCAGAATTCCTCAGCCAGCACATGTTAGCTGAGGAATTCTGGGACTTGAAGTCCACAAGTCTTAAAGTTGCCAAGGTTGGAGACTCCTGGTTTAAAAGGGTTTGAGAAGGAAAGAACTGCTCTGCGGAAGGAACTTCTGGATGACTTCTGGAGGCAAATAAGAGAAACCTTCTCTTCTTCCCTTCTCTGCTCGAAACGATGCTCTTCCTAGCTCCCAAAAGCGCTTTTCAGAAAAAAGATGAGAACCGGCCTTCCTCCTTTTCATTACTACCTTGAGGATGCAACTGTAGTATTCTATGGAGGCTGTTCCAGTAGCCCTGGGAGCAGCGGTGGGATTGAAAAAATTTAACAACCGGTTCACTGATGGTTGATGGGTGGGCGTGGCCATGGGGGCATGGCCTACTTGGCCTCCTGCACTACGGCGGGAAGGGGGGGGCGTTTTCATCCTCCTGAGGCTATGGAGGCTTTCCTTGAGCCTCCTGGAGAGCAAAACGGCCTGCCCCGGGCACCGGAGGCCCTCTGGAGGCCAGAAACAGACTTGTTTCTGGACGGCTGGTAGGCCCATTTTTCACCCTCCCAGAGCCTCCACACTTACAAAAAGGGCCTCTGGAGACTCCTGGGAGAGGTGGGGTGGGTGGGGTCACCCAGTCCTTGGAACAACCAGTTCGGCAAACCAGAGTAAAATTAATATCCGGTTTGCCTGAACCGGCCCAAACTGGCTGAATCCCCAACCCCCGCCTGGGAGTAACCCTGGGAAAGGGCTTTAAAAATAATGCTCTTGGTCAACTTTTACTTGGGATGCATGTCAGGTGGCAAACCTAACTCAGATCTCCATGAAGACCAAAGCGAAGTCCCACAGAAGTAGGAGAGAAGGAGTGATATAGCTTCTAAAGCATCTGTTGTAAGGCTACCTATAACAGCTCATCGTTTTAACTACAACCAGCTATCTTTTTAACGATCAATTAATGGGAGTTGCATATCTATTAGATCCCCTCAATTTCCTGTGACCCATATGGCCTTTATATAATTGATGCACTCCAGTGTTTTGGACCACAACATTCCTCTGTCTCATCCAGCATGGCAGACACTGAAGACATCTGCTTTGCAAAGAGAAGACCCTAGGGTCAATCCGTGGGGTCTCCAGGTGGATCTGAAAGAGTCCAGCTCTCTGGAGGGCTGCTGCCTATCCGTGCTGAGGACCGCCACCAAAAATCTGTGATGTAACTCGGTGGAAAATGGCATCCTAGGTTCACACAGGTTAGTCCAAATCGTTTGGTCAAAAGAATGGTTCACATCTCATGCAATGCCCCAAATATAAACCATCTTGTGGTGACAGGCCATGGTTTCACTCCCAAGGCAATGGCTGCGTTCTCACAAGCAACCTAACTTGTTAGCCTAGATCGAAATTTTGTGCAAAGCCAGACACTGTGCAGAATTTCGGCATTCCTGAGCATTACCCATGTGTCGTATTTAAAGTGGAAGGGACATGTTCGAAAGGCCAGGGACCAAGCATGCTTGCTTACTTAGCTGTTATTCCACCTCGTTGTCCTTGCTAGCAGTTTCCACAGTCTGTGGCAGCAGAGAGTATCCAGGGCCCCTGATCAAAAGTCAGCAGGAACTTAAGGGCCTCCAAGGTCGCATGGCCCCTGCTGGGCCGAGATGCCACCGCACAACTTTGGGATTTATGAGAAGCAAGGCTGAAGAAGAGCAGGGTGGTCTTGCCGGAAGCCCCCTTGAGGAAAGGACTTGCAAAGGGTCAGAGTTCCTGAGCCCAGCTGCCAGCAGCCAACACCACCCACGGTCAGGGAATTCACAAACCTGGGACAAAATGAGTACCATATCACATTGAAATATTGAGGAACAGCAGGTGAACGTGAAGAGAAGAAACAGTTGCTTGGAGAAAAGTAGAGGCAGAAAAGGAAGGG
This sequence comes from Ptyas mucosa, assembly GCA_012654045.1. Lineage (NCBI taxonomy): Eukaryota > Metazoa > Chordata > Lepidosauria > Squamata > Colubridae > Ptyas > Ptyas mucosa. The sequence goes on from WNWU01000075.1 coordinate 3,777,317, forward strand.
CAAGAAAGTATTTTTGACTCAGTCTTCCATCTTTCCGAGGTGGGTCAAATGAGGAGCCAGATTGTTTGAGGGCAAGAGGCTGATTCTGTAAACTGCTTAGAGAGGGCTGGAAAGCACTGCGAAGCGGTATATAAGTGTATTGCTCTTGCTATTTTTGATTTCTGGAGGCGCTACATCCTGTGCCCATCTGGGGAGCCTCGACCAATGAACTAAACGAACTGAGCAGATTTCCTAGGTTGGGCAGGCAATTTCGTCTCTTGAGGTTGCTTTAGAGAACTTGGGAGCCAAGGGAGGAAAGCTGGAGAGAAGGCAAGGCTCAGTTCAGAAGGAGACCCTTCTGGGGTCAAGGTCAGGAGTTGTGCCAACATAGCCATTACAAACACGGCAATGAGCTTGGTGGGAAGGCGGAAATGGTCACAAGAGGCCAGACATGGGTGGTGGGATGCGGAGGGATGGACAAGGTGAAGAATTCAAAGCATTTTAATACTTTGACTTCACGGAAGGTCTATATTTAATACTGCTAAGCTGCAGACGTCAAGGGAAGGGAAAACATGGTTTTCCATTAAGCATCTCTCTTCTCCCCATCTTCCCAAAACCACCCTCCCCCAATCCTGGATAATTGTTTACAGCAGGAGTCTCCAACCTTGGCAACTTTAAGACTTGTGGACTTCAACTCCCAGAAAGCTGGCTGAGGAACTCTGAGAGTTGAAGTCCACAAGGTTAAAGTTACCAAGGTTGGAGACTCCTGCTTTAAAAGGGTTTGAGAAGGAAAGAACTGCTCTGCAGAAGGAACTTCTAGATGACTTCTGGAGAACTCTCATCCAGCAGGCCTGGCTCCAAGGACGATCCTCCAATACCAGCATCAGCTCCAAAAGACGTCGAGATGTCCCGTTTTCAACACTTGGTGCTGAGAGGTATCCTCCTCGTCTTCCCAAACTCTCCACTGAGTCCACCGTAGTTAAAAGAAGAAGGAGCAAAGATGGCTGGTGCTCAAAGCAGCTCCAATTCAAGTCCTTTTCCTGGAAGAAGAGACATCCTTGTTCCTAAGAGCGAGTGAAGGAGTCTTCTCTAGGAAGTCTGTTTCCAGGATGCCTGGCTGTAGACCGGGAGGTCCCAGGAGGCCGCAGTCTTTCAAATCGAGCCTTTACATCGTTGCTGGGCCGTCAGAGATTTCTTCTAACCGCTGCTCAATCATTATACGCAGCACCGAATACCTTAAAGGGACCCAAAATAGAAGAGTTATGAATTTACAGCAGCTTAAAGGAAGTGACTGGTGGGCTAATCAAGAGAGGAAGAGAATGGGACAAAAATGACTTCCTTCCCTGATTAACGTCTACGGAAATTCTCCATCCTCCAGGTCAGGGTTATCCCAGAGGTGCTTTTTTTTCAAGAGGCAACTGGACTTTCTGGTTTTTCTTGGGAGACGTTTCTCTTCTCATCCAAGAAGCTTCTTCAGTTCTCAGCTGAGCTGAAGAAGCTTTTTGGTTGATAAGCGAAACGTCTCCCAAGAGAAACCAGAAAGTCCAGTTGCCTCTTGAAAAAAGCAACTTTTGGGATTCCCTGAACAAGGTTTTTGTGCTTCCCCATCTATCTTTGGGTTCTTCTTTCCAGAAGATAGAGGACATCCTTCATCTTTGGAAGCATCTATTAGATCCTGGAGCAAAACCAGGGCATTCGTTGACATGCCCAATCCCTGCCTTTCCCTCCATTTTTGTATCCTACCTTTCCCCCCAAAATGAAAGTTATGCCTCCTTCAAATTTTTCTATTTTTTTCTGGCTAAGGACAGTCATCTTCAACCATTGTCCAATACTTTGAACACTCTCCCACTTCTGCTGGCCTCGCCTTACTCCTGTGATGGCACATCCTACATTCCTACAATGACTAAACGGACTGTTGTAAATTGAGGATTACCTGTAATCTACAGATTAGAAGATTACCAGAAATTTCCTTCGCTGTTGCTGATTCCCCGGAAAGAAAGAACTTACTTGTGCTTTAATTTTTTCACTTCCCGGTCTTCCTCTTCTTCAAGTTTTTGGATAAAGCTCTTTAGAACAGGCATTTCAAATTTAATATACTGAGCAACCTGTGAAGACACACGAAGTATGGAGAAGTGAAGCAGACGGTTTGGAAATACCATCTTTTAACGACCCCATAATCCCTTGTGAGATGGAGTCTAGGCAACTGAATGGAGCTGAGTGGTTACTGGCCGGATGCCTTTCCTGTTGCCAATGCGGAGTTTTGTTTTATTCTCATTGTGCCCACAGAGAGAGAAATATCTGATTCTACCTAGGATTGAACTCACAGCCTCCTGATTGTGAAGTGAGAGCTCCACCTCTAGGCCACCGCACCACTCACTGCCAGGGACAGTCCTGTGGGCTATTTTTGTATAGGAGCAGAGAAGAGCTCTCCTGGCTGTCTGTTCCAGAATCTCTCAACCCTGGCAACTTTAAGATGGGTGGACTTCAACTCCCAGAATCCCCCAGCCTGCAAGGTTGAGAAACACCTTTAGGATTTTAGGCACCACAGCAACAAAATAAGACCGTCTATAGGGCAAAGGTGATAGCAGCTATCACCTATGGCGCCTCCCTCTGGGTCCAATCCAACATTTCTTCTCTTGAGTCTGTCCACAGCCAGTTCCTACGCCGTCTGATGGGAGTCCCCCCCTGCGTAAGCAATGCCGCAATTCGTCTGGAACTGGGTATATCCTCACTCAATACAATCCTGTGGAAACGTGCAATTGGCTACTGGTTGTCCCTGTGGACTAGACTTCCAGGCTATTACCTAGGCCAATGCCTATGGCGGGACCCTTTTCTTAGTCCCTGGGCCCGTAATATCCATACAAAACTTTTGATGATCGGGATTTCCCCCATTGAAGCTTTTATCCTAGGCCCCGATGCTGCCAAATCGTTGATCTTTCAATGGCTGGACGACATTGATAGACAATTAAATCTGGCACACGGATCAGGAACATGCTCACCGTTTTCCCTTGGCATTGTCCCCTCGTCTCACCCTCCGCCTTACCTCTCCGCGTTACATTCTATCAAACACAGGTTCGCATTTATGAAGGCACGTTTTAATGTGATCCCCTCAAACGTCCTCGATAGTAGGCTCTCGGGGGGGGTAAAATCCATCTACTGTACATGTGATAGCCGATCCCCGGAAACCCTGTTCCATATTACATTCGTATGTCCCCACTACCGGGATATAAGATCAAGATTCATTTCTCCTATTTCCCAGAGATTCCCCGGTTCACCTGATATGTTTAGCCTTTACTTCCTACTCCAGGACACAGACCCCAACATAACCTCAAAGGTGGCAAAAAAATTTTGCCGCAGTCGTGGCTGGAAAAAAACGGGAGAAGAGACGGGCAAGCCCTACGGCAGAGGATTCCTAGTATTGATAGTACAGGTTGTATTTGAGGCAGTAGATGGTGCACTGTCACATGATCTATCTATATTTGTAAACCATACTCTCTTTTTATGTGTATATAATTTGGTCTTCGACCGCAATAAAAGCTACAACAAAATAAGACTAATAATGGGGAAACGGAGGCCCACTTTATCCCTCGGTGCTATTTCTGAAGCATTTGTGTCCCTCTGCACTTGAGGGAATAAAACACATGTAAACTGGACCTTCATATCTCACATTTCCTCCAGAACCCAAAAGGTTAGAAACAACATCGTGTCTCCATTGTTCTCCAATTAACCACTTTGGCGGGCTGTGAAATCCAACACCCTTCTTCTGATTGTGGTATGGAAGCATGCATGGAATGTATCTTCAGTTAGGGAAATCTATCATTTCTCTCTCCCTCCTGCTCATGGCAACTTGAAAGCTTTGCAAGTTGACAGAAGGATGGATTCCCACCACACCACAACTCACATCATACGTGACTTCTTCCACCTGGTCCTTCTCCATCAAAAAAACCTTGGAAACCTGTTCACACGGCCCCTGCAGAATCCGGGCAATCAGTGGGTAATCTGTGCCCTTGAGCTTCTGCTTCTCTGCAGGAAATAGAGAAGAAGGAGAAGGGTTGGGAGTGGGACCCAGACCTGATGAACAACTGGTGTTTACCAACAGGAGAAAGAAAATGGCCTCCCTCTAATACACAAATCCAGAAACTTCTCCTGGTTTACAGAGGATGCATGAAAACAGCACCTGTTGGATTCCCAGGCAGCATCTGAAGTCTTTCCACAGCCAGAATGATTGTGGGGCCCCAAGCTGGTAAATAATGGTTAAATTAGGTGATGCGAAGATGTTGAAAAGAAGAAGATGTAAATATCTGGTTTTGTTTGTTTTTTAAAAAACTGTTTAATTAAAAAATATGTTTTAAAAAAATATGTGACTTCTGGGACTTCCACAGTTCCCCAGCCAGCAAGTTCACACATCTTAAAGCTGAGAAACGCTTAATAACAAAATAGGCAAATACAACAATGGATTTTAATGTTAATATTTGTTCTGCCCTTACAAGTGTCTTTATCCACCTGCTCGCTGGAGCGAGGCCCAAGAGAGGACCATGGGTCACGAAAAGCTTGCACGGAAACCCTACCACTGCAAGACACAAACACATCCTCCTCACCTCCGCTGGTGTGTACAATGTACAAAGCAAATTCTTCCGCTGAGTTTTCAATCTGAAAAACAGGAAAAAAAGAGCATTAGTTGTCCACGCACGCAGCCCTGAGCCATCTCCCCAAACGCTTCTTGTGTTGTGGCCTGCCAGTGGCCTGTGCAGATCGTGGCTGATCCTGACGAGGAGGAGGCTGGTGTGGTGTCGCGCCAGCAGCCTGTGCAGCCGGCGCTCGAGTCGGACAGCGAGGAGGCTGAAGAGGATGTGATGCCAGAGGCAGAGATTCAACCAGGGCCTTCAGAACCTCCAGAGGCTCCTTCAAGTGAAGAGAGTGAAGTGGAGGAGCCTCTTCTCAATGCTTGAGCACGCAGGGCTGCCAAAAGGCAGGAGTGGCTACTCAGGAGGAGGTCTCCTCGAGAGTAAGGCTTGGGGCTAATTGGCCACTCCCTTAGCCTATTTAAGTTTGCACACAGATAGCAAATGTTGCTGGAAACAACGTTTGGTCCTATGCAGAGCATTTTGAGAGTGAATTTTTTGTTACAACTTGGTTTCTGGGCTGATTGCCAACCCTTGTCGGACTTTGTTTAATCTCTGTAATTCATAGCAGGCTGATAAGGACATTGGTGGTTAAAGGCTGCATTTTGAAAGGGGTCTGTTTGTATTAAACAGAGTTTTTGGAGCTGTGTGTGTGTGTGCTATACTTCTTGGGACCCGTAGTTGGGGCAGAACATCTTGTTCCAAACAGGCCAAGATTGAGTCCCCTTGTTTAAGAAGTTCCGGATGTCCAGTTCATCATTGCCTGGTATCCTGACTTCAGTTGAGACAGTCCATTCTAGTAGTTAAGGTGTCAGCTTTGAAAGCCATATTAGGCCGGAAGCTTCCATGCTGCCACCTTCTCATGTGTGGGAAAGTAGTAGAGGGGTTGTCTTTAGATATAATAGCATTCTTCCTGACAGTCAAGGTCAGGCTGATCCTGCATCTGGAGAAGGAGTGGTCAGAGTTATGTCTCAAGATGGGACGGATGGTGATTGGAGCCTGTGATCGATGGAGGACTGAGGGGATGGTTTTGGGGGTTTTGATTTACTGAGGGAAAACCCAGACCTCTCAGATTCGAGTTTTCCCAGATGTGCCAGTTTACCTATTCTAATAAAAAGAACTTTGAAAAATGGTTGCTTCAGAGTCTTTATTTGGAATTGGGGGGGGGGGTTTCTGGAACACTGACATAAGGTAGCAAACTAGCAATCCCAAAGGTGAGAACTCCAGTCCTGTTTTGGGTACAACTCCTGGCTAGGTAACTTTGTGCCGATCACCAGAAGGGTATGAGTCCTAGTCCTGCCTTGGGCAAGACGGGGTTGTTGTTATGGGAAAAGTAGGAGGAGGAAGAAATATTAGGTATTGATAAAAGGAGAATATTTGTAGCTCAAGGTCGTAATGAAGGGTCCTTGGTGGTCTCTGAGCTTGGTTGTTTTCTTGCAGACATTTCATGACCCAAAGTAGGTAACATCATCAATGCTGCACTAATGTTACCTAGTTTTCAAGAAGCCAACCAAGCTCAGGGAGCACCAAGGACCCCTCAATATTAGGCATGTTTGCCACCTCGAGTTATATATAAACACTAATAAAGGTAGGATTAAAAAAAAAAACCCTAGCAAGTAAACCCATCGGTCTTTGGGACAAAATTACGACTAGATAGTGTTGAGTTGTTTTTGTTGCGCTGTAGAAAACCCCACCCCCAATTCAGCTACCTGACGAAGCCAGAAGACCGAAGGCCAGTTTGAAGGAATGTTATGGATAGCAGGGGAGGTGAAGAGACCCCTGCACCCCTGATCAAGCAGAGGGTGTAATCCTTCAAATGCCCCTGGAACGAAGCCTTAAAAACAGGATTTGCTTGGTGTATAGAGTAAGGGAGGGAATCATTAAGAAAAAGAGAAGTTTTGGTGTCGGTACCCTAAGCGTGAAAGGTGGCCCACCCCTGACCTCACCTGCAGCGGAAACCAATCGGAATCAGAACAAAACATGCCTTAAATTTGTTGAGTAGCAGCTTCAGAACTTGAGGTGTAGTCATGGTGCTGTTGATTCGGACGTTCGTGACGGAGCCATACGCTGGAGTGAACACGGACGTCTGAGGGAGGAAGCAGAAGGAGAGAGCAAGGTTCATGAGAAGAACCAGGCAACGGACATTTGTTAGAGGAGAAGGAAGCTGTTACAAGCCATGCATAATGCGGGCGAGGACAATGTTAGATTAAACGACGGAGTTCCCACAATATGAACAACTAGGTTGCTCCTCTCCTTGGTTAGTTTCCACCCATTGCTTCTTGTTCTACCCTCAGGTGCTTTGGAGAATAGCTTGACTCCCTCTTCTTTGGGGCAGCCCCTGAGATATCAGAAGACTGCTATCATGTCTCCCCTAGTCCTTCTTTTCATTAAACTAGACATACCCAGTTCCTGCAACTGTTCTTTATATGTTTTAGCCTCCAGCCTCCTCCTCATCTTCTCTGCAGTCTTTCCAGAGTCTCAACATCTTTTTTACAGATGTTCTTGCTTGGTTTACCGAAGGGATTCCCCACCCTCACGCCACCCCGCCAGCCCTCTGTGAGGCTCACTTTGTGATTGTAGAAATGCCCGTTGATGGAGAAGCGATGGCGTTTGATCCGCCGCTGTTCGCTGGGGGTGCGGAGGTTCCCTCTGCGGCGCACGCCCACGTCGCTCCGTGTCCGCATGAGTTGGGGTGTCTCTTCTAGTTGAGCTTTGAACTCGTTGTCCTCTGAAACGCAGAGTTGCAAAGATGCCTTAAAAGCATGCAAACGTCAGAGGCATCCGAAGGATCGGAGGCGTTCCTCAAAGTGACAAAACCAAGGTGGCTGCCCCCTCCCCCCCCTTGGGACGCAGGTCCCACCCCTTTCCTAGGTGCAAGCAATGCCTGTAAAATGGGGAGGGGGCACTCTATAACACTCCCAGTTGCTGCAAGTCAGACGCCTACAGGTAGTGTTGTGGCCTATTGGCCGCCAGCTCCTCCAGCAGCCAAATCAGAGGAGGAGGAGGAGGCGTGGGAGTCAGGGCCAGCATCCAGGCAACCTGAAAGCTCCGAGGGGGAAGTGGGAATGGAGGTGGCAGAGAGAGAGAGACAGAGGCAGAGTCTGGGCCGTCCGTCATCCCTCAGATGTAGAGTCAACAGTCCCCAGTTCTGGAGGTGGCTGATGAGGAAGAGGAGGAACAGCTGGGTCCAGTGCCTGACGCACAGATGGCAGAGGAGAGGAGAGCAGTGGAAATCTATGGGCTGGTCCTCAGGACAGAAGATCCACTACTGCTAGTGAAACCCCACCCTAGCTCTGGGGATAAAAGGCAGGGGGCAGAGATGAATAGATGTGGCAGACAACTATTCATCTTCTGGACAGACGGACTTGTTAGCCTGCGGTGAGAGCGAGAGAGACTTTTTGCCGGGGCTGCTAATTAAAGGAATTTTTGGGTTCATTTCAGAGGGTTTGTCATTTTTGGGGGCTGGGGCAGAATAGGTCGACATTGACTTACAGCCATTCTTTTAGTGACCACTCAAAAGTGACACAGCACTGAAAAAAGTGACCTCCGGTGGTTTTTCACACCTACGATCCTTGTGGCATCTCCGCGTGGTCATGTGATCACAATTCAGAGGCTCGCCAACTGACATGTACTTATGATGGATGTGGCTTCCCAGGGTCTTTTGTGACCTTCTCAGCTGGCTTTGGACAGGCAAAGGCAACGGGGGAAGGTGGATTTGCTTAATGACCGCATGCCACGCACTTACGTGATCCTTTTTTGGGACCTTCCGACAAGCGAAGTCAGAAGCTGGATTCGCTTAACTGCCATTTCACTGACTTAACAACTGTGGCATACAAGGTCGTAAAATGGGCCGAAACTCACTTAACAACGATGTGGCCTTAGCGATGGGAATTTGGCCTCAATTCTGGTTGTAAATCAAGGACTACCTGTATGACTTAATAAATTGGGATTATTATTGACTTCATCATCTATACAACCTTCCTCCAATACCTCTGTCAAATATAGGACACTTTAAATTGTGGAAAACACACACAGAGAGAGAGAGAGACACAATATTCCCTTTGTTTTCTCTTCTCTAGGAAGAGAAACCTTTCAAGCCCCTTCTTGAGCAGGGAGAACCGTCTGATGAATGGACGCCTTTTAGAGATAGGAGCCAGCTCTCGGTTGTTACGTTCTTCCACCATAAAAAAGATGCTTTCCACATCAACAAAGGGCCACGTTATGTGCGCAGAGAATCATGCCCACAATCTGCAAAAGGAGATTTGCTACCCAGGGCTCTCTCGAATCTTAATTTCACCGTTCCAAGGGGAAAGGCGGGGGAGCAGCAGAAAGAAAGCAGTCCGAGTTAATTGGAACTAACTGTTCAGTGGAAATGCAATTAAATTACGCTGGAATTCATCAAGCCCACGAAATCCTCCTCGTGGCTTCTCGGTCCGTCCCAAAGAGGCTCGGTAGCCAATCTGTCTCGCTCTCCTTTTGTGGCCTGGAGTGGCGCCACTATTGTGAGATGAAACTCAAAGACGCCGTTCTGGCGACCAGACGGCAAAGCTCGCCCATTGTCCGATTTCTGCAGAAACTCCCAAAAATGCCTTTGGCTTAACTTTCTGTCCTGTTTTTGGCTTTTCAAGTCAATTTGACAGCCTGGGAGTTTCATTAATATTTTTTTTTTGCCACCAGATGGCAAAATTTGTGGGAAGGCTATACAGCTCGTCGGAATTATTGATGGATTGTTTTCTAATCCCCGAAATTAAAGGGGGGGGGGCATTTTGACAGTCGCTCCTAATTGAGGAGCTCAGTTTGAAGCCTCCTGCAACTACTCGGCCTTTGTTGAGTCTTCCCAAAGTTATTTGGCGTTACATATTTGTCTTTTCAAATAGTTCTGTTAGAATGTCCCAATACACCGAAACTATGAGAAAATTGAAGTGGGGGGAGGACAAAAAATGGAGGGAGGGGGGAAAATAAGAAGATGGGAAATAAGAACATGGTTTACATATTAAGCTAAAGAGCCTTGGTGGCGCAGCAGACTAAAGTGCTGTTAAGTAGCACCAGCTGCCTGCAATTACTGCGAGTTCAAATCTCACCAGGCTCAAGGTTGACTCAGCCTTCCATCCTTCCGAGGTAGGTAAAATGAGGACCCGGATTGTGGGGGGCAATAAGCTGACTTTGTATTAAAAAAAAAAAGAACACCGCTTGGGAGGGCCCTGAAAGCCCTACTAAGCAGGTATATACAAAAAGTATGAAGGCTATTGCTTAACGCATTGTAAGCTGCCCTGAGTCTCCGGAGAAGGGTGGCATATAAATCGAACCAATAATAATAATAATAATAATAATAATAATAATAACAACAACAACAACAACAACAACAACAATAACAACAACAATAAAAACAACAACAATAATAATAAATAATAATAAATAATAATAATAATAAATAAATTTGTCCCTTTTCTATCCCTCAAACTTACTTTCCAATTTTCAAGGCAGCAAACGTAGCCCTCCCTCTTATTTTTCCTGCACAACAACCCTGAAAGCCAGGCTGGCCTGAAAGCAACCTGGAGACTTAGGACTTCCTCTCGTTATTATATCCCTATAGGGGGAACTAAAGTTTTCTTGGGGCTCCCCAATGCCTATATGACAGCCTTCATGTCACACCGCCCTGATAATGCAAGAACTTATGTTATTAATGTCAATAAATTGGCTCTGTTTTGAGAATTCAGCTCCTGGCACAGCAGAGAAGCCCTCCCCCCAGCCTTCCCCACATCTGAAAAGGGACCTTCTGTTTCTGCAATCGCGACTATGACTGCCCCCCACCCCCAGCCCGACTGAATCGGGGACAAAGCTCCAATCCAACAGCTTTTAAATTTATATTCTATCCCCGGAGAGGTTTTGTGGGATTCCTGGTGCAGATCCCCAGCATAATGAAATTCCTGCTAATCCATTTTTAATTGCCTCCTCCGCCTCCGCCTTCAGCCTCGGTTTTTGTTCAGAGATCCTGACGGGACAGCTCCACTTCAGACCACAGAGCAGCCCGGGGGGGGGGGGGGG
>WNWU01000075.1:3795104-3814598 GCA_012654045.1 Ptyas mucosa
ATGGGTGGATGATAGATGATAGATAGATGATAGATGGATGATAGATGGATGACAGATGGATGATAGATGGATGATAGATGATAGATGGATGATAGATGGATGATAGATTATAAATAGATGATAGATGGATGATGGATGATAGATGATAGATGGATGATAGATTATAGATAGATGATAGATGGACGATAGATTATAGATAGATTATAGATAGATGATAGATAGATGATGGGTGGGTGATAGATGATAGATAGATAGATGATAGATGGATGATAGATGATACATAGATGATAGATGATAGATAGATGGATGATAGATAGATGATAGATTATAGATAGATGATAGATGGATGTAGATATATAGATATCCCACACAGGCAGTCTTCGACGTACGACCACAATTGAGCCCAGCATTTCTGTCACTGAGCGAGACATTGGTGAAGTGAGTCTTGCCCCCATGTTACAACCTTTCTCGCCACAGTCATTCAGGGAATGGCTGCACTTAGGAAGATGGTTGTTCAGTGAACCTGGCTTCCCCACTGACTTTGCTTGTCAAAAGGGGATCATGTAACCCGGGACATTGCGACGGTCGTAAGTACAAACCAGCTGCCCAGCGTCTGAATTTCGATCAAGTGACCCCGGGGATGCTGCGAAGGTCGTAAGGGTGAAAAAAGGTCGTCAGTCGCATTTTTCAGGGCCGCTGTAACTTTGAACAGTCACTAAGTGAACTGTCATAAGTCGAGGACTGCCTGTAGGTGCAGATTCAAGCCACATGGCCTTTTGCAACTGACAGGTGGAAATTTTATCCATGCGCACATTTTTCTACATGTCTGAGTTGTGGCCAGTTTATGCCATATTTTTTTCAATTCTGATGATTGTATCATAATACATGTTTGTTACGACTTTTGTATTATTATAAACTCATGCAGCAAAATTTCCTCTGACCCTAATTTCTCGCCTGTTGGTGAGCCTGGGGACATCGTTCCCTTTTCCTACCTCTCGATGCCGAAGCTGCAAGTTTTGACCTTCATAGTACAGGTTGTACGTCTTCAAGTGCAAGAGAAGTTCATTCCTGGAAGAAGGGAGAGGAAACAAGGGTTAGAAGAAAACAGGGAGTGGGGACAGGGACGGGACAGAAATGCAGGCAACCCTCCACTCACGACCGCAATTCAGCCCCAAATTTCTGTGGCGAAGGGTTGTTAAGAGAGTTTTGGCTCATTTTACGAGCTTTCTTGACACCGTTGTTAAGTGAATGGCTGCAGTTGACAAGTTAGTAAAATTGTTGTTAGTTGAATCTGGCTTCCCCAATCATTTTGGTTATGGGAAGTTCACAAAAGGGGATCACACAACCCCGGGACACCGCAACCGTCATAAATATGAGTCTGCTGCCAAGAAAGTCCGAATTTTGATGGCTGCCCCTGGTAGTGTGAAAAACAGTCATAAGTCACTTTCGTCAGTGCCGTTGTGAGTTTGAACCGTCACTAAACAAATTCCTGTAAGTTGAGCACTACCTGTGAAGTTGGGGGGGCGGGCATAGTTTCTCTAACTATGGATAGGTTCTCTTTTCTCTAGCTGCCCCCAATTCACACAACCCACACTTTGGTGGCAGGGACCAAGACTCTTCTACCCTGTTTCCCCAAATAATAAGACATTCCCTGATAATAAGCCCTCCCCGAAAACATCTAAATGTCCCACCATTTCCTCTGGTTAGGGTTAGGGAGACAGAGCTGGAAATCAGGTAAGACGGCAAGAGAAGCCCCGTCTTGCTCCATGAACCCCAAACTAATAAGACCTCCCCGAAAATAAGGCCAAACGCTTATTTCGAGGTTCAAAAAAATATAAGACAGGGTCTTATTTTTGGGGAAACATGGTAGCAAATACGGCAAGATCTTCTTCAAAGGTAGCCACAACTGACCACAGCGGATACCTTCAACCAAAATTGATCAGCCCCCCCCAGAGTGATCTCTGGGATCCAAAAGGAGATTTTTTTATAGTCCAAAACACTGATGCAAATCATGCTATAAAGGCTGGTTTGTTTTACAGCAGGGGTGTCAAACTCAAGGGGTGCTTAGATCTGGCCCTGGAACTGCCCTGGAAACGGTGAAGGACCGGTCCACGGTGCCTCTGCCAGCGAAAACGGAGCCTGGGGAGCGCTGCCCGGGCCACCACATGTGCCGCAGACATGAGTGACATCAAGCTGGCAACGCCTACCCTGGCCACACCTACCTAGCCATCCCCCTCTGCCCCCCAGATCAAATACAACCCTGATGCATTTCTCAATGAAATTGAGTTTGACACCCCCTGTTTTACAGTGTCAGCACTCCAAGTTACGTTCACGCCAGTGCTGACATGAAGAGAAGAAGTAGAAGTAGCAGTTTGACTTTTAGCAGTTTGACTTTTCACCCACTTATTCCCCCAGCAGATAACATCCCCTAGGAGATGAGGTGGAAGGGGGGAAATTCCTGTGAGTTGAAGTAGCCGAGATGACAAGAGTGACTTGGACGATGGCCAATGAGATGCTGAGAATTGAGGAACGGAAAGGGAAGGGTTTGGGGGCAGAGGGTCAGTTTCGGCTGCAACTGAGTCCGGGGCCAGATCGTTATTCTCAATAAATGAAAGGTTTCATCAAAGACTTTGTGTTTGGAAATGCAATTTATTTGAGATAACATCGAAACCTGACATACAGCATGCCATCCTCCTCCTGAACGAATTTTTATTGAAAGAATCTGCAAAAATAGCCAGCCATAGAATCCTAAGGCAGGAAGGGACCTTAGAGGTCTTCTAGTCCAACCCCCTGCCAACGGAGCAGACCTGATATCATCTTGGACTTTAAAGCCAGTTTAGCTTTAAACAGGCAGGCAAGTTAGGCACACTTGAGAATCGTCTGGGCCAGTATTTCTCAAACAACTTTTAAGATTTGTGAACTTCCACTCCCAAAATTTTGGGGGTTGAAGTTCCACAAATCTTAAAATTGCCAAGGTTAAGAAACGATGATCTGGGGGGCCCCACAAGCATTTTGCTTACACCAACTGCAATGGCAATCCGCAAAATATCATTGGGACATACCTGCCGTGATCAAAAGCTAGAGTAAGATATTCAGCCTTTTGGGCAACGTAGCAACCCTCAGTCCTGAGCCAATTTATCTTAATCTTTGGAGATCGAGATATGTGCCTGGTTATAAATATATTGTTTCAAATTAACAGCTTTTTCCCCTCATGACGTTCTATAGTTCTGTTTTATTTCTCTGACTCTCGGCCAGTGATTTTGAAGATAGCTTGCGTGGAAACGCCTGTCTGAAAAATCTGCTGTGTATCTTCAGGCAAGTACAACGCAGAAATTAGGCACATCTATGGGGCCGTGTGTGTCTCAAAAAAGTCAATGTGGCAGCCAGAAAGAGGGCTGGGAAAATATCTACAGACCCCTCGCATCCTGGACATAAATTGTTTCAACGCCTACCCTCAAAACGACACTCTAGAGCACTGCACACCAGAACAACTAGACACAAGGACAGTTTTTTCCCGAACGCCATCACTCTGCTAAACAAATACTTCCCCCAACACTGTCAAATTATTCATTAAGTCTGCATTACTATTAATCTTCTCATCGTTCCTCTCACCCATCTCCTTATCTTCTTATGACTATAACTTGGTTGCTTGTGTCTTTACGATTCATATTGTTTTATTTAGTTTCCTAGTACAACTTATGTTGATTGCTTATTTAGTATCCTATGCAGTGGTGGGTTTCAAATTTTTTCACTGCCGGTTCTGTGGGCGTGGCTTGGTGGGTGTGGCATGGCTTGGTGGGAGTGACTTGGTGGCAAGGAAAGGATACTGCAAAATCCCCATTCCCTCCCCACTCCTGGGGGAAGGATATTGCAAAATCTTCATTCCCTCCCCACTCCAGGGGAAGGTTACTGCAAAATCCCTATTTCCTCCTGATCAGCTGGGACCTGGGAGGCAGAGAATAGATGGGGGCGGGGCCAGTCAGAATTTTTACTACCGGTTCTCCGAACTACTCAAAATTTCCGCTACCGGTTCTCCAGAACTGGTCAGAACCTGCTGAAACCCACCTCTGATTCTATGACTATTGCTAAGAGTTGTGTCTTATGTTTTATGATGAATGTATTTTTAGGATGACTATGATCATGGTTTATCACTTTATAGCTTTTAGGTACACTGAGAGCTTATGTACCAGAGACAAATTCCTTGGGTGTCTAATTCACACTTGGCCAATAAAGAATTGTAAAAAGGCAACCGAGTGAGTGAAACCCTCGGTCTCTTTTTCATGCGTTGAGACCCACAATGTGTGCAAAAATATTGGAGGCGGGTTTCAATTGTACGGTTATGGCTGCCATGCTGACTTTTTTGACCCCCTCCTGCACACACAGCTGATGAGAACCAACCGTGTTCTTAGAGGTCCTGCAATGGATTGCTCATTTCTTTCTGTCCCAGGAAATGCATCCACCAATTAATGGCACGGAGGGGGTTGGGGGCGGGCTCAGAAAAGGCGAGATGATGGACATGGCAGCACGATTAAAGCCCCACCCATTTGCAGAAGCCTGGAAGATTGGCAGGTGAGCAAAAAGGGGTGGAGCTTTGCTCACCCTCTTGAGTTCGTCATCTTGCCTGCTTTGACCCTCATTCCCTGCCCCTCTGGTGCTCTTTCCTCGAAGACTTGCACAGAGAGACAACGGAGGGGATACTTACTTTGAGATGAATTTGTCCTGCCCGCAAGGGACCAGGGAGGCCTCGCTGTCAAACTCCATCCCGGGAATTGCATCAGGAACGCAGGCCTGGGTTTGAAGACAACAACAAAAAGATATCTAGTTTGCAAAGAATCTCGGCATCCAGAAGTGACTTAATGCAGTGACAAACCCCAAATCATGCGTGTTGATAGATCAGCAAAGTCCAAAAGTGCAGGAGAAGAGAGGGATGTTTAAGGACCAAGGGACGAGTAGGGTGTCCACAGTAGCTTTTTATTCCTAAAATGGGCAGGTGGCAAGAGGTGAACTCTCGAAACCTGCTTTTGCTCTACAGACCCAGGATTTGTCAGCCTTGCCAGATTTAAGACAGGTGGACTTCAATCCTAAATTGCATGAACAGAGGGATACTATCAAGATCAAGGGAGGTACTAATGCCACTCTATAAAGCCTTTGTAAGACCCCACTTAGAATCCTGAATCCAGTTTTGGTCATCACACTATAAAAAAGATGTGGAGACTCTAGAAAGAGTGCAGAGAAGAGCAACCATGACGATTAAGGGACTGGAGGCTAAAACATACGATGAACGGTTGCAAGAACTGGGCATGGCTGGTCTAGTGAAGAGAAGGACCAGGGGAGACATGATAGCAGAGTTCCAATATTTGAGGGGCTGCCACAGAGAGGAGGAAGGGGGTTGACCTGTTTTCCAAGGCACCTGAAGGCCAGATAAGGAACAATGGATGGAAACTGAACAAGGAGAGATTCAACCTGGAAATAAGGAGAAATTTTCTGATAGAACAATCAACTGATGGAACAGAAGTGGTCTTCAGAAGTTGTGGGAGCTTCATCACTGGAGGCTTTCATGAAGAGACTGGACTGCCATCTGTCAGAAATGGTGTAGGGTCAATAGAGCTGGACTGGGTGTTTTGTTAATAGGATTTATTGGGTTAGGGATTTTCTGTCTTCACTGTGACCTGTATTGTGTTGAAGGGAGGGGTGCACTGAGGGAGCTCAACCAATCTCATTGCGCATATGCTGTGCACTGACAATAAAAATCTGAATTTGAAAAAGGCAAAGTTCTAAAACGAGGAATCGCTTTCCTATGAAAGCGCCTCCCTGGTTCCGCAGCACACGAAATATTCTTGTTTCAATTCTTTGGAGTTCTTCTCCCTGGCTTCTATTATTCACAGGTGTCTACAGGACAGAGATGATTATTCATTTATTCTCCTTATTTGCAAAACCCCTAAAGCAGGAAGTCCAGCAGCCTAAGGCCGGCACTGCATCCGCAAAGACATTGTTTTTTTCCAAAGGAGAAAAAGGGAGCAGAAGTACTAATAATATCACAATGCCCCAGCAAAGCAGCTGCATTCTCCACTCTGCATTTCCTGCCAGGTCTCATAAATTAGCACAACAAAACGCAGGTCGTGGCCAGGAGGCTCCACCGGACTTTTGGGGAGCCTGGCTAGATGCTTCCAGGTGAAGGGGGGGCATCGGAGGGGGCATCAGAGCCAGAGGAAAGGAAGCCCAGAACCCCGCAAAAAACAGGGTCTCTCCAATCCAAATTCCACGTACAGAAGCCAATTGGGTTGGTAGTGGAGTCAACAGATGGATAAAAATGCCAAATCCAGTCTAAACATCTGGATGACTTTGCCACTCATCATCATCATCATCATCATCATCTAATTTTATTTATTTACTAAGTTTATTAGGCATTACAAACTAAGGCCATGAAAGCAAAGATACAAAAATCCACCGACAATCCAAACTGCCGACTTTGCAACAACAAAGTCGAAACTGTTTCACATTTCATATGCGAATGCAGCAAAATCGCACAAACTGATTACAAAGCTAGACACAACCGAGTTGCTAAATTAATCCACTAGTCATTATGTAAAACATACGACTTTCCTGTATCCAAAAAGTCACGGGAATATAAAGTGGAAAAAGTTATAGAAAATGAGAAGGTGAAGTTTTTGTGGGGCTTTCAAATACAGAAAGATCGTCACTTGGAACACAACACGCCAGATATCACAGTTGTCGAAAACCGAAATGTACAATTTATTGACATCGCGGTACCAGGAGACGCCAGAGTCGAAGAGAAAGAACTGGAAAAAATAATGAAATATCACGACCTGGCCATCGAAACTACACGGCTATGGATGAAACATGTCATAGTGATACCCATTGTCATCGGGGCACTTGGTACCATGTCCAAGAATTTCACAAAACACTTCAAGAAATTTCAGCTTCCTGCAATAACACCAGCGGAACTGCAAAAAACTGCGCTACTCGGAACATCATATATTTTAAGAAGGTCCTTGGTTGATCCCTAGGACGCTGGCAGCAACCCGTATCAAACATTAGCGCCAGTCAATGGTATTTGTGATGCATTTTTGAATGTTCAGTTGACTGAGTTTCATGTTTAATGAAGTAAATAATAATAATAATCAGCTAGCAGATGCATAGGACATCTGCAGAGGGGAATTTGCTTTCCCAAGCAAAGAATTTTGGTTAATCCAGATGTTTGTTCTCAGATTACAATAAATTGGATTTCCTTATTGAGCGCGTGGGATGGCCTTCAACTCCATTATCCCCGATCCTGGATCCATGGAAGCAAAAACCTGCCCTTTTGCATCTATGGGAGAAGAGAGCAGATCAGAGCCTGGGCAACGTTCTGCCTTCTCTTACCTCCTTCAAAACAATGATTCCCCCCTCCCAAGAGACCATGAAAGAAGAGACAGTTCCCAGAAATATCTGGGAAACCTCTGCCCTTTTTTCTGGATGTTTTAGGGAGAATCTGACCTTCTTTCCACCAGAGTTTGCTGGTTTGCTTCTGCGATGAGCATTATAAACATTCGAAAAAGCACCAAAGCTTTTTTTTTCCCCAAAAAATGCAGATTCTGGATGGGCTGAACTCAAATCAAAGGAAAGTTATAACACGATGCCACAATAAATGGGCCTGGGTGGGGGGTGGGTGGGTTAGAAACGGGTGCCAGGCAAGAACAGAGTGGTCATTATGAGAAAGGGCCCAATGGGCCTCGCCATCCCCGTGGGCTCCTCTGCCTGGCATCTGCAGAGGGACATAGAGCATCCCCTGCTCTGTAGCATCTTTGAGGAAAGGATGCAAATTTATTTATTTATTTTATTCGGCTTATACGCCGCCCTATCTCACCATGGACTCAGGGCGGCTCACAACAATAAAACACAAGCCACAATATAAAATAAGACTAAAATCTAAAAAATTTAAAATTTAACCCTTAAAAATCCCATCATCAGTCCAGGTCGAGGGATTTGAAAAGCCAAGTTTTTAATTCACGGCGGAAGGTGTGAAGGTCAGGCGCTAATCGGAGCTCCAAGGGGAGTGGTTTCCAGAGGGTGGGCGCACCCACCGAGAAGGCTCTACCCCTGGAAGTCGCCAGCCGCCACTGTCTAGCTGACGGCAGCCTGAGTAGGCCCTCTCTATGGGCGCGAACCAGGCGATGGGATATTGTTGCTGGCTGTAAGTGGTCTGCCAAATATCCTGGTCCTAAGCCATGTAGGGCTTTATAGGTCATCACCAGCACCTTGAATCTCACCTGGAGGGCAACCGGTAGCCAATGCAAACCGTGCAGGAGGGGTGTAACATGGGAGTATCGGGATTCTCCCATCACAACCCGCACGGCTGCATTTTGCACCAGCTGAAGCCTCCGAGTGGTCCTCAAGGGCAGCCCCATGATGCCATTTGTCATTCAAGGGAAGATGTCACGACCCCTCTGCACTGCAGCTCCCCCCCTCCCCATCATGTCATTTTCCCCTCAGAGTTGCATGAGCTCCTCCTCACCCCTGGGTACAACGGGGGGAGAAACCCACTGATTTTCAGGGAAAGATCTGAGTTCAGGGACAGCCTCCAATCAGGCTTCCTTCTGAACCTGGGAAAGGCTCTTGTTCCCTGCTCTCTACACTAGAAGAGGCTGGCAGAAAATCAGGCAGCAGCCATTCCAAAATGCATCCGAGGCACCCTATTTTTATTTATTTTTTTGCCAAGGAAACACCAACGTTGGTGGCCACAAAATCCCTGGGAAACCATTTGCATGCGACCGTGAAATCATCCTTCAGTGTCATCGTCCCAGGACTTAAGAACAAGGGGCCAGCCTGCGAAGAGAATACCAAGTTGCACGATTATACGCGACACACACAAAACCCCTGTGAGAAATGCAGGCGTATGACATGCAAGGATGGCAGCTGCTCGGCCTCCGAGTGAGGCGGCCTTTGTCCTTCGCAAGCAGACAGCCCAGCATCTGCCAGGGGTTCTCCCCACACCAGACTCCCCAAGATCCTGCTGGGAAATGTCTCCAAAGCACCAGGAAAGAGACGGTGAAGCAAAAGATGGTTAGGGGAGGGAAGGCTGAAACACAGGAAGAACGGCTGCAGGATTTGGGCTAGTTTGGAGAAAAGAAGGATTAGGGGGGGGTGACACGATACCCTGCTTCCCCGAAAATAAGTCATCCCCTGATAATAAGCCCAATCGGGCTTTTACTGATGTCCTTGTACTTGCAAACCTGCGGTGGGCTGCTGGGGGTTCGCAGGGGTTCGAGAGAACCTCTAGCTAAGATTCTGTGCAGTTTGGAGAACCCCCCCAAATCCCACTTCTGGATGGCCCTCCCCACTCCACCCCGCCCCTTCCAGGAGTCCCCACGCAGCCCATTTTGGATGCAGGTAAGTGCAGGGTGTGTACAGAGGCTTGGGGAGGGCGAAAAATGGGCCTACCAGAAGTTCAGGAAGGCCGGAAATTGGCCCGTTTCCAGCCTCCAGAGGGCCTCCAGAGCCCGGGGAGGCCGTTTTCTCCTTCCCAGAGGCTCAAAGAAAGCCTCTGGAGCCCGGGGAGGGTAAAAACGACCCTTCCCCTGTGGTGCAGGAGGCCGACTAGGCCACGCCCACCATGACCAGGCCCACCCAGCAACCAGGCAAAGAACCCCTTGCTAAAATTTTTGAAGCCCACCCCTGCTGCAAACCCCTAATCCAAAACCTCCAGTCTAACCTGGGCAACAATGCCTAGAAGCCTCAGACCACTGGTCTTCCTTCTTCACAACCCAGGAAGCAGAGATGTGGGGTGCAACACAGGGGTGAAATCCAGCAGCTTCTAACAGGTTCTGGCGAACCGGTAGCGGAAATTTTGAGTAGTTCAGAGAACCGGCAAATACCACCTCTGGCTGGCCCCAGAGTGGGGAGGGAATGGGGATTTTGCAATATCCTTTCCCCAGGAGGAGGGCGGGAATGGGGATTTTGCAGTATCCTTTCCCAGGAATGGGGATTTTGCAATATCCTTCTCCCGCCACGCCTACCAAGCCATGCCCACGGAACCGGTAGGGAAAAAAATTGGATTTCACCCCTGGTGCAACATATATGCCCTTTGGCTCTGTGGGAACCCTAACAGGGTTTGCAAAACACGCTTTTAACCTGCCTGCTCACCAGTCCCAAAAGGTTGGAAGGTCTCTACGAGACACCCCAATTACACAACACCAGGACAGTTCGCACATCAGTGAGATAAACAATTCTTGCACTGACTCATTGTCGTGCACCCTGCCTGAAGGGTTAGCTCAGCCCCCGATGCAAAGGCTGCCGGTTGATAAGGTCACCAGAATGCCTCCCCCAAGACCCTCCCCCCCCCGTCCCATCCTAAAAACCGGCATTGCCTCAGTGCCTTCGCTGACATGGAACAAGACGCTTCCAATATGCCACTGAACAGAACACTGGAAGTTTTGTCTGGGAAATCCAGCAAAGATGCCACTCAGGCTAAATTACAGCCTCTTTCTCTCTCTGCTTTGCTTTGTATAATTTATGCCATTCTCATAATTTCAAAAGCTTTGCCATCTGCCTCTAAATCAATAAACCCTAATTAGTGAAGGGCAGAAAGGCGGCTGAAATTCCTTACCGCCAAGATCTAATTCTGACCCGTTTGGTAGGCATAAATCTCACTGGCCCACACCTCATCCCTGGCGTGGCAAACGCTAAGAAGTTTGTTTTCCATTGTTTAAAAACCCAGGAATCTCAACGATCTAGCAGTTGAATAATCTGTTCTTTCTCAAATAAATATATGAAAATTTCGGGAAAGGCTATAGGAGCTGAAAAAAATCCCGGAGGAGCTTTCCTTTTTGAGGCAATATATTTTCTGCAATATAAAGGCAAAATATTGAAAATAACGTTCCCATAACATAATTGTCATTATTATTATAATTATAAGAAGAAATAATAACTATACAGAAGAAGGAAGAATTATGGAAGATAACACCGAGATGTCGCAGGAAAGAGATAATAGATGTATTAAATGTTTGTTTGTCTAAAAAATAAAAAACGTTAAAAAGTGGGGGGGGGGTAACATAATTGTCATTTGAAATGAAGATTTCATTTAATTCAGGGCTCTCCCAACTTAGCAACTGGCCGGGGAATTCTGGGAATGGAAGTCCACAAGTCTTAAAGTTGCCAAGTTTTGGAGACCTTGGATTTAACCTCGGGTTTTTGGGGGGTTCACACAACACAAGGACAGATAAAGATGTAATGCCCACATTGGCACAAGAGCTAAACTTGGTTATTTTTACGTTTATGTTTTTTTTAAAAAAAAAAATAGTGAGTCCACATTGCTTGATTAGTTTCTGCTTCCAGATCCTCCCCCTCCCCCAAAGCACCAAGTCAAATAACTTCTC
This sequence comes from Ptyas mucosa, assembly GCA_012654045.1. Lineage (NCBI taxonomy): Eukaryota > Metazoa > Chordata > Lepidosauria > Squamata > Colubridae > Ptyas > Ptyas mucosa. The sequence goes on from WNWU01000075.1 coordinate 3,806,480, forward strand.
CATAATCGTCCTGAGCTACTTCTTAACTATGGGAGGCTGTAGACAACGAAGGCTTGCATGAATGCAAACTGTGAATCATCAGTCAACCACGCAAGCTGAGTTCACAAAGTTCTCCGCCTCTCAGACCTCTCAAGTTATCGTACACTTCAAAAAAACGGAAAAGTGGATTTTTTTCCCATCCCAGAACGTTTTAACATTCATTCCAACCGGGAAATTCCTGTGCCCAGCTATCTAGTGACTGTTCTGTTGAGATGCTGGAGCCCTCTCCTTCGAGAAGAAAGGCCCAGGAAGGGAGTCTTCCAACTATTGTAAATATAATGACATTATGAGGCATCCGCATGGAAAATGGTTGACTGGGAAATTCAAGCTAACGTATCTTGTGAGGACCAGCCACCGTCCTGGGCTGCATCTCTTGACAGAAAGGAATTCTTGGCAGATTATAGATTACAGATTAACAGAGTTGGAAGGGATCCTTTAGGTCATCTAGTCCAACCCGCTCCCCCAGCCAAGCAGGAGACCCTACACCATTTCTGACAGTCCAGTCTCTGTATTGTATTGTATTATCTATCTATCTATCTATCTATCTATCTATCTATCTATCTATCTATCTATCTATCTATCTATTTATTTTATAAATTTAATAAATTTAGGCTTCTTGAAAGCCTCCAGTGATGAAGCTCCCACAACGTCTGAAGGCAACTTCTGTTCTATCACTTGATTGTTCTCACTGTCAGAAAGTTCCTCCTCGTTTCTAGGTTGAATCTCTCCTTGGTCAGTTTCCATCCATTATTCCTTGTCTGGCCTTCAGGCGTTTTGGAAAACAGCTTGACACCCCCCTCCTCTCTGTGGCAGCCCCTCAAATATTGGAAGACTGTGATCATGTCTCCCCTGGTCCTTCTCTTCACTAGACTAGCCATGCCCAATTCCTGCAACTGTTCATCGTATGTTTGATCCTCCAATCCCCTCATCATCCTGGTTGCTCTTCTCTGCACTCTTTCTAGAGTCTCAACATATCTTTTATAGTGTGGTGACCAAAACTGGATTCAGGATTCTAAGTGGGGTCTTACTAAGGCTTTATAGTGGTATTAGTATCTCCCTTGATCTTGGTTGTATCCTTCGGTTAATGCAATTTAGGATTGCATTGGCTTTTTTGGCTGCCGCCGCACACAGAAGAACCTATCTCTGAGGCAGGCAGTCCGATCGGCATTGTGTAGCAAAGAAAAATTGAGCGTCCGCTGCTCCAGGGAAAAATGCTTTGATTCTCTAAGAAGCAGGTTAATTTATTTACAGATTAACAGAGTTGGAAGGGACCTTGTAGGTCATCTAGTCCAACCTTCTGCCCAATTGTCCTCACCCTGAGCAGGTCAGGGACACCAAAGATCTAAAGAGCCAGAAGAAGAAGAAGGAGAAGGAGAAGGAGAAGGAGAAGGAGAAGGAGAAGGAGAAGGAGAAGGAGAAGAGGAGGGGGGGAGGAGGAGAACTGAATTTGGACAAAGGAGAATTTGCTTTAGAGAGCACAATTTTCTGTCTAGCTGAACACTAAACGTTCGATTTAAATTATCCAGAAGATAGTTTTGTGTTCTTGCTGTGGGTAAAATGCTCTTTTTTCAACCAGAATTTGGCCTTGGGCTCTGTTGATAAGGAATCTGCCAATTCAGCCTTACAGGAGGATCTTTGACCCACTTATTCACTGCTTCTTCTGGAACAAGAGCATCGCTTTGAACTTAAATTGTTGGAGCCACTCAGTCACCATTTTGATGATGATGATGATGAGACTTGGGAGAGAGACAAAGCACTAAACCCTGGAGCTGGATTTATAGAGAAGCAGGTTCCTGATTATTCCCATGGAAGCCTTTGAGATGACTATGACCAACATTCATGGTAAGCCTTTGGAGAGCAGGTTCTTCTCACTAGTGGAACAATCCCTAGAGCAGAGGTCTTCAAACTTGGCGGCTTTAAGACTCGTGGACTTCAACTCCCAGAATTCTCCAGCCAGCTAAAGCTGCCAAGTTTGAAGACCTCTGCTCTAGATGTAAGGAGCCAAGGAGATGACCTTGGAGAAGGAATTCAGAGGCCATTAGGGACAGAAGAAACATGCTAAATTCAGTCCCAAAGGACAGCCATGACCCCGTTACAGACTTTTATAATAAGTTCAGAGGTTTGGAAAATTTAATTATAAGGAAGGAAGGGAAGGGAAGGGAAGGGATAGACAAGCTTGCAAAACTATTGTTGTACCCTATCTCAGTAAAGAATAGTCTGGTTTACATTAAAGGGTTGACACTAGAAATATCTAGTGCAATATCTAGATTGCAATATCTAAATATCTAGCGCAACGAAGAGGATTAGGGGACTGGAGGCTAAAACATACGATGAACGGTTGCAGGAACTGGGCATGGCTAGTCTAGGGAAGAGAAGGACTAGGGGAGACAGGATAGCAGTCTTCCAGTATTTGAGGGGCTGCCATAGAGAGGAGGAAGGGGGTCAAGCTATTTTCCAAAGCACCTGAAGACCAGACAAAGAATAATGGATGGAAACTGAAGAAGGAGAGATTCCACCTGGAAATAAGGAGGAATTTTCTGACATTGAGAACAATCAACCCATGGAACAGAAGTTGCCTTCAGAAGTTGTGGGAGCTTCATCATTGGAAGCTTTCAAGAAGAGACTGGACTGCCATCTGTCAGAAATGGTGTAGGGTCTCCTTCTTTTTTGGGGGAGGGGGTTGGACTAGATGACCTCCAAGGTCCCTTCCAACTCTGTTAATCTAGGAGAGTTGCCATAATTTGCTCGGTTTGCTTACTTCAGGAAGACTCAGCTTTAACCGCCATCCGATGAGCAGGCGTTCATATTATTAACTTCTTAAGTTTTCTTTTCCTGCTTACGTAAATCCCCTATTTGTTTTGCATTCGGCATTTCAGCCTTTCACCATAAATTACTACGGCCTCCTGCTACTACCCACTGCCAGCATCACATTCACATTTGGGCAAGGGCCCCACGGCACCGAAAACGCCATTCATCTGTGGTGGTGAAAAACAGGTGCACGGAAGGGACCCGACCCAGAGGAAGAAGGGATCCCGTTCCTTCATACAGAGATAGTTAAATTCGGAAACCACAAACCGTGGTCTCCAACATGGCCCAGAGCAGCAGGCCCAAAGCACCAGAACCAAACAACGTCTTTGCTTCCAATTCATAGCGTCCCTCTTGGGGACCAACGGAGTCGCAAAAGCCGCCAGTTAAATTAGAAATAACTTTAAAGCCATTTCCTGCCTGAGACAAAATCGCCCGCTTGCCTTGCACCACAGCAGCTGCTGCTCACGTGAAAACGGCACCAAGTTCTTGTCCTCCCTCAGGATCAGATTAAATCGGGGGGTTTTTTCGAATATTTTTTGTTCCGACAGCTTTTACTCGACTATCTACAAAACCCCTATTTCTCAAGAGAGAGATGCAACTTTTAAGTGATTGCTTAAGGTTTCATTTCCTGCCAGAAACAAAACCCTGAGTAAGTTTTCCTCCATGTGAAACCCTCCAGAGGTGTCGGACCACAGATCCCATCGTGCCCAGCCAATAGTCTTCCTCACAAACACATGCCCTCCAGTCTACTCATCTCTGGAGAAGCAGACTGGGGAAATAACCTCCCGATAATCAATTCCCCAGCAAAAGTGGATCTGCCCTTCCTTTCACACCCTCTGCACACTTTGAACCAGTGGTGAAATCCAATTTTTTTTACTACCGGTTCTGTGGGCGTGGTTTGGTGAGCGTTGAAGGGGAAGGATACTGCAAAATCCCCATTTCCACCCCACTCTGGGGCCAGCCAGAGGTGGTATTTGCCGGTTCTCTGAACTACTTAAAATTTCCGCTACCGGTTTTCCGAACTACTCAAAATTTCCGCTACCGGTTCTCCGAACTACTCAAAATTTCCGCTACCAGTTCTCCGAACTACTCAAAATTTCCACTACTGGTTCTCCAAACTACTCAAAATTTCCGCTACCGGTTCTCCAGAACCTGTCAGAACCTGCTGGATTTCATCCCTGCTTTAAACCCCCGGATCTGGTTCACACAAGCCTGTGCACACTGGGGTCCTCGCTCAACAGCTTCCAGATGAATGTGCGAACCGGTCCTATCTGTGGAGTAAGTGCAGATTGGTCCAAGAACTACATTGTTGTCGTGCCTTTGAATCTTTCGATTCAATTTGTTTTTCTCGCCATGTACATGTACCGACAAGGAACAATGGATGGAAACTGACCAAGGAGAGATTCAACCTGGAAACAAGGAGGAATTTTCTGACCATGAGAACAATCCACCCATGGAACAGAAGTTGCCTTCAGAAGTTGTGGGAGCTTCATCCCTGGAAGCTTTCAAGAAGAGACTGGACAGCTATCTGTCAGAAATGGCGTAGGGTCTCCTGCTTGGGTGGGGGGGTTGGACTAGATGACCTACAAGGTCCCTTCCAACTCTGTTAATCTGTTAATTTATACCAGAGGTCTTCAAACTTGGCAGCTTTAAGACTTGTGGACTTCAACTCCCAGAATTCTCCAGCCAGTGTAGCCACCTCTCCCCTTCTCCTTCTTGCAACTTCCAATTCAAGGGGCACCTGGAGCCCCCTTCAGCCCCACTGCTTGTTTCTCCACCCATTGCTCCCATTGTCTCCCCCATTCCTCCCCAGCAGTAAAACACACAGCAGCCCCACAGATTAACCCTCCCTCTTGCTTCTGAGAAAAAGGCCAGGGCTTCAGCAGAGGCGCCTGGTGCAGCTCAGCCAGCCAGTCGCTTCCCCCCCACAGTGCCCAGTCATCCATTTCTACTGGGGGCCGTCCGCCACGGGGAGGGCTGCGGAAGGTGGCAAGGCCCAGCCCCTGGGAGAGTGGGGCCCAACCCACTTCAGCTTCTGAAGCAGGAGCAGATGCAACCTACATCTTTCACAAGTGGATCTTCCGCTGACGACACCAAAAGTCAAAAGATTCGGTGAAAGCTCGACAACCCTTCTCTACACAACCCTCCCTCAGCGCAACTTGACCTACAAACTGCCCCATCCCCACCCCCCAAGAAGCCGGGGAGGACAGAGGCTGGGTCAGCCAAGACGAGGAGAAGGGTTTCAACTCAAACTTTCTGACAATTTTCAGTTTTGGTGCTGTAATTCAGCAAAATACGATTCTGGGAATTTGTCTATACAGGTAGACCTCGACTTGTGACCACAATTGAATCCAAATTTTCTATAGCTAAGCCAGTGATGGCTAACGTTTTTGCCGTCGCATGCCAAAAGCGGGGAGAGCGTGGGGGGGTCATGCCCATGCGTGCCCACACCCATAATTAAATGCGCCCTGCTCCCCGCACAACCCCCAATTTTGGCACACAATGGCATGGTGGGACCGGAAGGCCTGTTTTTTGCCCTCCCCAGGCTCCAGAGGCTTTCTAGGAGCCTGGAGAGGGTGAAAACGGCCTTTCCCACACCCCCAGAGACCCTCTGGAGGCCAGAAACAGCCCATTTCCCAACTTCCGGTGGGCCCAGAAGGCCTGAAAATCAGTTGGCCGGTGTGTACATGCATGCTGGGGCTGAGCTAGGGCAACGCTCGTGTGCCCACAGATATGGCTCAACGTGCCACCTGTGGTACACGTGCCACAGGTTCGCCATCACGGAGCTAAGCAATACAGTTGTTAAGTGAGCTTTGCTCCATCTTATGACCTTTTTATCGCCGTTGCTAAGGGAATCACTGCCGCTATTAAGTTATCATCGTGGTTGTGAAGTGAATCCCGGGTTCCCCATTGACTCTGCTTCTCTGAAGGACGCAAAATGGAATCAGGTGACCCTGGGACCCTGCAACCATCATAAATATGAGTCAGTTGATCACCTGACCACGAGGATGCGGCAAAGGACATAAGTGTGAAAAATGGTCATAAGTCACTTTTTTTCATGGCTGTTATAACTTTAAGCGGTCATGAAATGAACTGTCGTTCATTTTAGCTCAACCCGCTTTCCGTATTTGCTTTATTAATTTAGATCCACTCTTCCTTCCGCTCTATAACCCTGCAGACACAGAAGACGATTCCGTGAAAATGATCCTAGTTTTTTTTGCAAGGGGAGTGAGGGAGGGGGAAAAAAAGGCACGATAGCAGCCGCAAAACCCCGCCCTCTTGCAGGCGTGGCTCAGATCACATGTTCCCACAGCGGCCATCTTGACATTTTTATTTTTTTTTAATCTGTCCTACAGACCCTGCTGCTAATCTATCTTGGAAACAGCAAGAAGGAAAAACTTGGAAGAGAAAACCGGAAAAGGATTTTTACGGACTCCAAAGCATTTCAGGACAAAATCAGGCTGATCTCTGAACCGAAGGGCCAAATAACTAGTTAAATATTTTCCAGTAATTAGCCAGTAAACACCCACTGATATCACTGTAGGTCAAATATTGTCAGAGTCGTCCAGAACACAGAGTGGTCATCTGAAGAACTGGCTTGCTGCCAACTTCACTTTCTGAACCAAGAAAGAGGCTTGAAAAAGATAACTTAAAAACGAGGCGTTTCTTGTGTTTTTGGCTGTTTTTGCTTTGTTCTGCCTTTGTTCGATAAATATTTAGCAACTACAGAACGGCCTGGATTATCCTTGAGCGAAACCAAACAACAGAACTTGTTTAATTGTTGCGTTTATCAAAACCTTCCCTTGCACCGTGTGAAGTTATAATTTATGATCGTTTAAAAAAACAAAAAAATCCACTCTTCCCCAGAATCGTTTAACCAATTTGCTTTTGTCATCAGGATAAATATTAACACTTCGGAACACTAAATTCCCTGCGTTTGGTTTGGATCACGCTCAAGCCTGCTCGATTCCCAGGATCGTAAAATAAAATCCCGTTTACTGCATCTTTCCACTTAGTCCCACGCCAAGAATGGAAGGAAGCGAAGTCGAGCAGATCTACTTTGTTTTCAATAACTTCTCGAGGACAGACAACGGAAACCATGTGCGAAGTGGGGCTGGAGACACAGGCCTTCGCCCAAAATGAACAAACATGGTATCTCTCCAGTCAGGAATTTGGGATGGGAACCAGAAGACGGTTTACAAGTCCTTTCGGACTAAATCCAGAGTACTTCTGGCACCTCTTGCTTAAGTGTGTATGTATGTGTGTTTTTTTCGAGCAGGCTAATTTAATGGAGGTACCGTTTCATTGTCCTTCCTGCTAAATCAACTAAAATTCTGGTTCCTAGAGATTTACTATGGGATTCCAAACTAACCTGATGACCATTCTCATATCTAGCAATTTTCTGAGCCCATCGGGAGCTGCGGGATCCCCATCTGGGCTCTGTTTGTATCAGTGGTGAAATCCTTTTTTTTTTTTTACTACCGGTTCTGTCAGCGTGGCTTGGTGGACATGGCAGGGGAAGGATACTGCAAAATCCCCATTCCCTCCCCACTCCTGGGGGAAGGGTACTGCAAAATCCCCATTCCCTCTCCACTCCTGGGGGAAGGATACTGCAAAATCTCCATTTCCACCCCACTCTGGGACCAGCCAGAGGTGGTATTTGCCGTTTCTCCGAACTGCTCAAAATTTCCGCTACCGGTTCGCCAGAACCTGCTGGATTTCACCCCTGGTTTGTATGCAAAGCCCTTCTTGTCTTTCATGATCAGCAATGGCTCAGACCACATGGGGGATTCTGGGAGTTGAAGTCCACAACTTTGCCAAGCTTGGAGGCCCCAGTTCTACACAATTCCTATACCCCTTAGAGACCTAACAATGGGGATATGCAAGCTGTTTGCCTCCTTTTCTGCAACAGATGTAGGCCGGGGAGGCATTTCCTGATGCAGCTGTTCAAAGCTTCCTGAATATTAGAAGGGTCTGTGAGTAAGATGTTGTTGAAACGTCTCACTCTTAAGGAAACAGAAGAGCAGCAGTTTGAACCAGCAGCCGTTCTCCCAATTCAAGAGACCTTCGCAGTTTGGAAATAAATTTGCAAAATTGGTTAAGGAACTATGAAAATCTTCCCTGATCTGGAATCTCGCAGATGGGCTGCATCTTAAATTGGAAATTCCCTATATTTCGTGCCAAAGACCTGATCTTCTGATTGATACTCTCAATATTCAGAGATGGAGCAAGTTAATAATATAAAGAGTGGCGACATTCTAGAACAGAGGTC
>WNWU01000075.1:3814998-3827244 GCA_012654045.1 Ptyas mucosa
GGAAGGAAGGAGAGAAGGAGAGCTGCAGGGAGGGAGAGAAGAAGGGAGGGAAGGAAGGAAGGAAGGAAGGAAGGAAGGAAGGAAGGAAGGAAGGAAGGAAGGAAAGAGGGTCTTTACGCATTTCACCTGCAAGGGTCCTGCGGAAACACAAGGCTCCCAATGCGCTCCAGACGGTCCTTGCACCAGCCGCGTGGACGGGTGTCTGCAAGAGGAAGTGACACCACCACGTCTTACTTACTACCCACCCAGACAGCCAGTGCGAGAAAGACAACCCTTGCAGTTGCCTGCCAGCCCAGCTTCCTCTTTTCCCCTTCCTTACTTCCTCCCCCCCTCCACTTCTTGGGGCTCCTCCTGAGATCAGCAATCTTGACCAAGAGCCCAATCGGGGAAGGTCTAAATCAGTGGTGAAATCCACATTTTTTTACTACTGGTTCTGTGGGCGTGACTTGATGGGCATGGCAGGGGAAGGATGCTGCAAAATCTCCATTCCCACCCCACTCCTGGGAGAAGGATGTTGCAAAATCTCCATTCCCACCCCATTCCTGGGAGAAGGATACTGCAAAATCCCCATTCCCACCCCACTCTGGGGCCAGCCAGAGGTGGTATTTGCCGGTTCTCCAAACTGCTCAAAATTTCCGCTACCGGTTCTCTAGAACCTGTCAGAACCTGCTGGATTTCACCCCTGGTCTAAATCTGGGCTTCCAAGGCAGCCAAAGATCCCCTGGGCAGAGGAGAGATTCAGGTCCACCCACCCCCCAAAGAAAAGAGACCCCCCCTCTGTCTCCCCTCCCCATCACACCCACCCACCCCTTCCTGGCTGCTCAACTCCGGCGGCTTCAGTTCGCACCACCTCTAAGCTCGCTTTTTCTTTTCAACAAACCCAGATTCTTTTCTTTTTTCTTTTCGCGAAAACCAAACGTCTGAACGCGTCCCTCGAAGGCGGGAATTCGCAAACCCGGGCAAAGTCGGGCCACTCTTCCCGGGAATCGCACCTCGGGGTCCAACCACCACCCCCCCCCCCCCCCCCCGAGGGCCCCCCCCCCCCCCCGGGAGAGAGATGGAAGACTGGTACCCAAGTGGTACCCAGCTCGCGCTTGAGTTCCCACGACTCCGCATCCCCCCAATTCTCATCACCTGGCCTGGATCCGACTGAGCGCTTCTCCGGGCTTCTTAAGAAGGAAAGCGGGCGGGAAGACCCCCGGGGGCTTCAACCACTAGATCCTCCGGGGCTCTTCGGGCATCCGGGCGCTGTTGGGGCATCCTGGGCAGGGTCGGGGGCGCAGCGCAATCTTGGGGATGCCGCGGGTCGGGCGGGCAGGCGAGGGGCGCAGAAGGTGGGCGGCCTGCCAGCCTGCGGGTCCTGGGGGGGCTCCTAGCACCGTCTCCCCCCCCCCACCCACTTCCAGCCCCTGGAGGATGCTCTCCGCCCAGCCTCCCAAGCCCAGACAGAGCCAAGCGGTTACCGGGGAGGCGGAGGAACGGACGGTCCGGGCTGCGAGCCGCGATCCTTGATCCTGCGCTGGCGGCGGGCGGGTCCGATCAAGCGGAGGATCGCCCCCCTCCCTCCCTCCTCCCTCCCCCAGCCTCACGCCCCTCCCCTCCTCCGCCCAGCCTCCCTATAGCCGCGCCCACCCTGCTCATTGGCAGCGGCGCGGGCTGGGGGCGGTGGGGCTGCCGCTGGGGAGGGGGGGGCTGGTCCCTGTTAAAGGAAGGGGGGTACCAGCTCACTCCCCCTCCTCCATCAGGGAAGCCTCCCCCTCCCCACAATACAGCCCCCCTCCGTTTTAGAAGAAAGCCAGCTGGAAGGAGAGGGAAGAGACCCTTTGCCTCCCCCTCCCCACTCCCAAGAAACTGGGCAGCCCCCTCCCCAGTCTAAGCTTCCAGGTGCCATGGGGGGCAGAACTGGTAGGTTGGCATCTCCAGGAGGGTTGACCTCTTCCTCCTTTGGCTAAAGACCTCCAGGCTTCACCCGGGGCTCCGGAGGGAGGGGCTTTCTTTCCCACCCCCACCCCCCTAGCAGTTTTGATTTGGGGGAAGGGGCTTCGTGAGGCTTGACTGCTGGACACACACACACACACACACACACACACACACACACACACACACACAGTTCCCTTGGCAAGATTTGGGAGATGCTGGCTGCCCTGTGGCTGGAGAAAGAGGCTGGGAAAGGACAGACACTCATTCACACACCCAGCAGTTCTCACCAGTGGTGAAATCCTTTTTTTTTTACTACCGGTTCGGTGGGCGTGGCTTGATGGGCGTGGTGTGGCTTGGTGGGCGTGGCAGGGGAAGGATCCTGCAAAATCCCCATTCCCACCCCACTCCTGGGGAAAGGATATTGCAAAATCCCCATTCCCACCCCGCCCTGGGGCCAGCCGGAGGTGGTATTTGCCGGTTCTCCGAAACTACTCAAAATTTCCGCTACAGGTTCTCCGGAACCTGTCAGAACCTGCTGGATTTCACCCCTGATTCTCGCTTTGGAAAAGGTGGGAGATCTGTCCTTTTGGACCTGTCCGATTCCGTTAAGGTAGCTGTGCGATCGGGGATCAGTAGCTTCCGGGCTGGTCCACCTAGGGAAGCCAATCCTCAATCTTGCAAAGTTTAATCCAGTTTTTACTCAATTACTCGAGCCAAATTCAATTCCAACCCCCGGTTTGTGCACTGGCACCGGTCCACGGCATGCCAGAAACGGGATGGTGCAAACAATCGAAGCCGATCCGTGGGATGCAGGCAGCATGCAAAACCAGGCCTGCTCCGGTCCATGAAAAAAACCTCTCTCCACGGAACTGGTCCTCAGGGCCCAAAAGGTTGGGGGCTGCTCATTTAGACCCGCTGATCCACTTATTTATTTATTTATTTAGCAAGTTTCTTTGCGTGACTCTGAGTGGCGCAAAAACAGAGACGCTTAAAAACAAAATTATTACAAGCCAATAAATGACAGGGATCGGCTTTGCACAGCACTTCAGCTAAAATGTAGTTAAAATAAAACCTAGGTAGGTGACGAGGTGAGAGTTCTGCCCTGGGACGCCTGGGTTCAGGTGTTCTATTAGGCATGGAAATTCTTGTAATTCTCTCCACCCGGCCTACCCCGCACGGTTGTTGTGAAGGACGAAGGGAGGAAGAACTGCATATGCTGCCTTTTGCTCGTGATGGAAAGGCAGGGTATACAGGCTTGACTTCGTTTAGTGACTGTTCAAAGTTACTGAAAAAAGTGACTTATGACCGTTTTTCACACTTACGACCAGGAAGTAACGACACCCAGGCGCCATTGCTACCGGTTCTCCCAACCACCTGCCACAATCACTACCGGATTGCCTGATCTGGTCCGAACCGAGAGCATTTCACGCCTGCCTTGGAGGTGGGATCCCAGATACCGAAAAATGTCCACCTCCCAACAATTTCAATTGGAAGTGCCAGGAATTATTATAAAATGAAGATACTATTTGGCCGTGATGGATTGGCTTTAATCCTTAAATCTGCTTCGGTTTCTCTGAGGGTCTGTAAGGCACATTTTAAAATCACGGCTTCTGCTCCAAACGAACAGAGTTCAAAATATCCCCAGGAAGGAGGAGATTTCTGTGCTCCTTTTTCTTCTCCGGGGTTCAAGTCCTGATGTGAATTTTGCACGTCTTGGAAACGGAGACGTGCATTTTTGTAAAACATCCAGAAATCTTTCTCAGGCTTGCAGTCTGCCATTGGTATCAAGTATCTAATTGCCTGCCACTAAAATCCTTGGCGTATTTTTTTTTTCCACAGAAGGGTTGCTTTTCTGATTGTAATTAATTGTGCTTCCTCTGGGCCGCATAAGATTAAATATTCACATAACTCTATTTGGGCAAGTTTCTTCTATTGTCACGGCTTGCAAAGGGGCAAGCGAAATCATTGTGACTTCTGAAAGGCAATTCTAAGCAGCTTCTTAGGAAAGTCTCCCCAAGCCTTGCATAATTTATAGATGGACCTTCTCTGTGACAATCCACATCTCCAAGGGTGCCTCCATCGCCATGATAACCGAATCCATGCACCGGCTGCAGGTTGTTCTCCTCTCCTCTCCTCTCCTCTTTCCTTCCATCCTTCCCACCACTGGAGCCTTCTTCAGAGAGCTGGAAATTCCTTGGAGGTCTTCTAGTCCAACCCCCTGCTTAAGCAGGAAACCCTACACCACTTCAGACAAATGGTTATCCAACCTCTTCTTAAAAACTTCCAGTGTTGGAGCATTCACAACTTCTGGAGGCAAGTTGTTCCACTGGTTAATTCTTCTCACTGTCAGGGAATTTCTCCTTAGTTCTCGGTTGCTTCTCTCCTTGATGAGTTTCCACCCGTTGCTTCTTGTCCTGCCCTCAGGTGCTTTGGAAAATAGTTTCACTCCCTCTTCTTTGGGGCAGTCCCTGAGATACTGGAAGATTGCTATCATGTCTCCCCTGGTCCTTCTTTTCATTAAACTAGATATACCCAATTCCAGCAACCATTCTTCATATTTTAGCCTCCAGTCCCCTAATCATCTTTGTTGCTCTTCTCTGCACTCTTTCTAGAGTCTCAACATCTTTTTTACATCGTGGCGACCAAAACTGGATGCATTATTCCAAGTGTGGCCTTACCAAGGCCTTATAAAGTGGTATTAACCCTTCACGTGATCTCGATTCTATCCCTCTGTTGATGCAGCCCAGAACTGTGTTGGCTTTTTTGGCAGCTGCTGCACACTTTACTCAGCTTGTTTCCTAGGCTGTCCACCATCTTCTCAGGAGTGTTTTTCAACACCAAAGTTTGAAAGCATCAACCTTCCCCTCACTTGGCTCCTTCGAAGTTGCTTTGCTGTACCGCACACGTTTCTTAACGTTTATTTTGTTCCATTAAACTTTATTTCATCTTTCTCATTGGCGTAACAAACATTTTCACACATTAACGAAGTAGCAGAAACGCATCAATTTTTGCATCTTTTGACAATTGCTCCTCACAACAGAATACGCACATTTCCCATCGCTTTTTGAGCAGATTTGTGCATCTTAAAATTTCTCCCTTGGTTTTCCGGTCTTTGGTAAACACTCTACCACAATAAACAAATGCATCTATTTGTTTTAGGACTCGGCATTTTATTTATGCTTAACTTGTGTTTATTTTTCCTGCGAGACAAAACCACTGCGGTCTTTCATTCATTAATATTCCACTCCATATTCTTTCTGGCATGATACGGACTTAACATTCAACGGCAATTATTACTCAGGTTCTCAGATTCATAAAAGGAAGAACAGTCCCCCAAACTGTGAGCAAACATACACCCCAAATTGTCAAGTTTCAACCCATTTTGCCAGCGTAAATGGTCTTTTATAAATTGGCCTCATTTAAATTCCGACTCATTGGAATTCGCGAGTTGTCCACTTAAAACTTCTTTTCTGCTGCAGAGTTAAACCGAGATTCTTATTCCATAGCGATTCTATGTTTCTAGTCTAGACTGAATGGAAGGGAGGGAGGGTGGCAATCAATCACTTGCCCTAATGGCATGTCGGCGTGACCTTGGAAGAGTTGCCGGGCACACTCTATCTCTGCTGTTGTGCTGCTTTGTATCATGACATTCTGAAAATTGGCCTCGGTACATCTGGCTGCGGCTGGCGTTGCAACAACACTGGCGCTTGATAGATAGAAGAGTCCCCTGCGGATTGGAGGCCGTTGCTAAAACTCCAACGCTTGTGTGTGTCTTCTGACTCTCTTTGGAAGAGAGTGGGAAACTTGTGAGATTCAAGCCAGCCTTGTGAGGTAGTCCAGGCAAGAAGCACAGCAGTGATGGGTTCCTCCCGGTTCAGCCCGGTTTGGGCCGAGCCGGTAGCGGTGACGATATGACGTCACCGAACCGGTTCTCTTTGTTTGGGAGCTGGGCCCTCCCGCCCCCCGCCCCCCGCCCCCCGCCCTCTGCCCCTGTGTTATTCTTACCTTTTATTTGGCCCCACCCCCAATCTATTTGCTGCCTCCCTCCCAAGTCCCAGCTGATCGGCTAGATTGCGGGGCTTCAAAAGGCCGCCCTACAGCTGATCAGTGTTAAAAGGCAGTGTGGTGGTAGACCGGTGCCTCCAAAAACAAATGAGTAGACCGGTACAGCTCTGCAAGCAGTTAAAAGCCTGGTAGACCAGTACCTCTGCTAAATCCTAAAGAATTGTCACATGACCATCAAGCCACGCCCACAAAATAAGCCACGCCCACAGAACCGGTAGTAAAAAAAATTAGAACCCACCCCTGAAGCACACCCAGGTGTAATCACTGTATATTTTTTGCAAGGTTACATTGGAAGGCATGTCCATCTGGGATGTTCAGTTACCAAGTGGAGAGAAGGACCCTGGAAACATGGAGGCTGCTTGGAGGGATGGTTTAATGGCGGACAGGACCACATGGGTTTGAAGTCCTGGGCAGCTGACCACATGGAGCGGAGAGTGAGTGCCATTTATACCTTCTCCTGGGCCTTGAATTTGAGCTTCCTGTTCCTGTGGCAAGGGCATGTCATGTGCTGTTCCTAGGAGCTTGTCTGAGATAAGTTTGGCCCAACTGCACTGGGCAATGCAACGAAGGGGCCCGGCCAAGCCATGTGGTGAGCTCCGCCGATAGACAATCCCGCCATGTCCCAACCCCATCACCCTGGGGTCAAGATCCCCCGCCTCATAGACAGGCTGGCTTTAACCCACTCCCAATGTGCACCAAATATCTACTGGGGGCAGGGAGCTGCCCCCTCCCCAAAAAACATGCCCCTCCCCCGAATTTCCTCCTATATTTATCTACAAATAAATACATTCGGCGAGCAAAGATGGAGATGATCAGCCGTCCTTCTCTTACCCTCTGCTCACAACTGAACCATTCACCATTGCTTTGTTATTATGCCATCTACTCCTCGCCTGCATCATGTACCTCTTAAATTCAATCCCAGTATTTTATCTCGCACACCCCATTTGCTTTCTTTATGCTTTCTCTAAATCAGCCAAAAGACAATTTTTCATACTTTTAAAACTTTCAAAATTAAGGGGGGGGGGGGGGAAAACCAAAAATCTGTTCCGATCGTCCCCTGCTGGGCACCGAGCGGCACTGCAGTTCCCAGGTTTGCTCTCCTAATTCTGCCAAATCTTTCCAGGTTGGCTTAACAAACAGATCCCTCTGTCGTTTTTTGCGCTCCCTCTTGTTCCCTTTGCCTTTGAATGGACAACAATAACAGCACACCTGGGAAAGAAAGAACTATGCCAAGCCGTCCCATCAGTAAACTACACCCGTTTACACCTTCTCCAATGATCTCATTCACACCTGCAGCCTGATCATTTTTCAACACTCTCCACAACATCCATTCTTCCCTTTCCGTTGTTTCTCTCTTGGGTATGCAAGCTTACCTGGTTCCTTTCCACTCAGCTCCGCTCTTAAATAAGCCACGCACACGCCATGCCTTTGCAAGTCTCTCAAAGAGAGACATTCGGACATTTTCCCCTTTCCGTTCTCATCGCTTTTGTTTTCAATTCCATTTCTCTCGGCCGGAGGTTCCTTGTTTTAACTCTCTGCATCCACTTTCAGAACGATTTTTAAAACTTCCCATCAAAATTGTTCTGCATTTTCTCTGCCTTTAAATTTTAACGCTTCCTTGCTCTCTTCAGTCACATTCTTCGCAACCGTTTTCCTCACGATGCCCTTCATGCAATATTCATCTCTTGCCCTCTTTTTGCAGTATTTCATCGCATCGCAGCCCTGTAAACATCATTCTTCTCACTCTGACCACCTCATTTGTCCTTATATCCTGCTCCATTCGTTCTCTTCGGAGAGTAATCTTTCATCCAAATGTCTACGGAGATTCTCAGCCGTCCAGGTCATGGTTGGCCTAAAGATGCTTTTTTCAAGGGGCAACTGGACTTCCTTGGTTTTTCTTTGAAGACGTTTCGCTTCTCGGTCTAAGAAGCTTCTTCAGCTCTGACTGGACTGAAGAACGGAAGAAGCTCCTTGGATGAGAAGCGAAACATCTTCAAAGAAAAACCAAGAAAATCTAGTTGCCTCTTGAAAAAAATCACCTTGGGATAATCTTTCATCTAATTCTTTTTTTTTTTCCACACAGGAGTTTACTTCCTACAATCCTACAATTTTTCTCCCTTTTTCCCCACATCTTTATACACATTTTCTTCCGGATTCACTTTCAAATTCGTAATTTCAATTCATAGTTTCAATCCATTATTTGAGATATACAGATATACATTTCAATTCTTTTAGGCATTATGAAGCCTTCGCATTTGCTTCGATGCGTGAATTCACCAGGTCCATAAGAACAGACTACTTTTATATTTTATGCAAGCTTGGAGCTTTGGTCTGGGGCAGGGGTGTCAAACTCGAGGCCCGTGGGCAGGATCCGGCCTGCGATGTTCTGTTCGTGACTCTAAGAGACTCTGGGCCAAGTTTGGCCTTACTTTGCGTTTGCAAACAAGTTACGTGGCAGCTTGCCAAGCAAGATAAGGTGTTGATAAATATTCCTTTCAAAAACTGTTTGGACAAGCCTTGCTGACTGTGAATGAACATAATTCACAGTCGTGTAAATAAAAGAAGTTTTGTCAGGACCAAAATTCTGCATTTTGCTTTTTAAGGGAGCCTAGGTCAGAACAAGTTTGGGAAGTGGCATCAAGTTGGCCATGCCCACCTAGTCGGCCACACCCACTCGGCCCCAAGGTCAACCACAGCCCTGATGTGGCCCTCAATTAAATGAGTTCGATACCCCTGGTCTAGGGACTCATCTTGCAAACCAAGATACTAGTCCCTGTACTTCAACAATTCATGTCAAATGCTCCAGATGCAAAACACGTAACAAAGAAGGACAGTGGGATGGATGCCGCTAAAACGTAATTATTATGTGTAAATGTGCAGCATATAACAGAGTCCCTGAAAACGGAGGGCCGAAAAAGGGAAGGCGATGAATTGGGTTCAGTTGAAGTAATGTATTTTCCAGCTGAGGAAACTCACATTTTGCACATGTTTAATTCAAGGTGATGGAGGAATCATTAAATTTGCACACACTCCAATCGCCACTGACCTACGAAGCAAAGGATGAGTAGGTGGATGGGTGAGCTGCTATTCCTCAGTTTCCCTGCAAAAACGCTCAGAAATCAACTATGCCAAGGCTTCCTGCGAGCTGAGATTTACCCAAGGGTAGGACATGGTTCTTGCAAATCCAACTCTCTGGGCCTCACAGCTTTGTTGTTTTAATGGATTGCCTTCTAGGCCAGGGGTCCCCAACCTTGGCAACTTTTAAGACTTGTGGACTTCAGCTCCCAGAATTCCTCAGCCAGTCACAGGAAGTGACTTTTTTGCTGTACCCAGCCTCCAGAGACTCCTAGAGAGGCTAAGTGAGATATTGGTGAAGTGGAATTTTCCCCCACTTTGTGACTTTTCTTGCCATCGTTGTTAAGCGAATCACTGCAGTTAAGTTAGTGACACGGTTGTTAAGCGAATCTGGCTTTCCCCGTTGACTGGGCCTGTCAGCAGGTCGGTCGCAAAAGGGGATCGCGTGACCCTGGGACACTGCGACCGTCGTAAGTGTGAACCAGTTGCCAAGCGTCTGAATTTTGATCACGTGACACGGGGATGCGGCAAACGGTTTAAGTGCGGAGAACATTGCCGCAAGTCACTACTTTCAGTGCCGTTGTAACTTCGAATGGTCATTAAGTGGACCATTGTTAAGTCGAGGACTACCTGTAAGGCGTCCTGCCCCAAACTGAATGATTGAAGAGTTTTGATTGTTATGCAAAGCTAAAGAACACCGTTTCTTATTCTTCAGGTGGTCTTCAGGTGAAGACCAACTGGTCTTCAATTGATGTTGGAGCAAGACCGGCCAGAAGGAAACGGCCCTTGATGGAAAACAGCAAATTGGTTAGATTTAATAATTGCTATCCATCTTATTCTGGAAAAATTAAGCCCCCTTTTTTTCTTCTTTTGACTTACAATCAGCTGGCGTGATTTGGTTTAGTGGGCTTTTTAAGATGTAGGGTTTATACTCCTGACCCTTTTCTACCCTAATCGTGTGCCTCTCTTTTTAATTTTCTTTTATACAGAATTCAATTTTTGGTCGGGAGAAAGTGCAATAAAACGCAAAGTTCACGTATCACAAAAAATGGTTTTGTTTAGCTGAACCGCTGTGGTTAAATTGGCCCACGACATGCAAAATATCATGGATGTTCATACTGCCACGTAGAGAATACTCCGGGCTCCTCATCATCTACTGCTAGTAGGAATTCAAGGTGACACACTCCTATGGCTTCCAGGGAATCCAAATTTAGGATGGTTCCTAAATGCAAGGGACAGAGAAGTCCTGTTTTAAGCTTGGCTTGTTCAACAGATTCAACGCTTAGCGATTATCGTAAATCTAACGGAATTGTGGCTGGTCCAAAGCGTGTGAACGGTGGGCATCGGAGTTATTTCACAGGTGCCGATAGAAATTCAGACTGGCCTTCTTCCAAAAGCATCCTCCAGATTTGATGGGGGCTGCAACATTTCAGAACCCCCGGATAAATTTTGGCAATTAAGGTGGAATTCTGGGAAGGAAGTCCCAACCCATGGAGAGCGTGTCACGTTGGGAAGGCAACTGGAATTGCTGTGGCCTCTTGATGTACAGTAGCTGTCCAAGGTCCTGCAGTCGGAAGGTTATCTGGAAAGAGAGATTGTTCGGAGGAAATATTGCTGCCAAGAAATACCCAGGTCTAGGCCAGGGATCTCCAAACTTGGCCACTTTTTAAGATTTGTGAACTTCAACTCCCAGAATCCCTCAGCCAGCAGGGTGTCTGAGGAATTCTGGAAGTCCACAAGTCTTCAAGTGGCCAAATTTGGGGACCCTCCCGGCTTAAGTCATGGCGAGCCGTTCCTGCGATGACTTCCAAGTAAATGGCATTGTTGTAACCATGTAATCAACTCAAGGATGACCTACTTAAAAAAAACAACAATTTGCCCCACTAGATGGAGTAGAGACAGAGTTGTTTCACACTCCACTTCATCAAGTTATTGGCTGGTTTTGTCTTAATGCATTATGTCAATCCATCCAACTGTGGTTTATTCAATACACAGCCAGGCTTTAGTACTGTGGCACTGCTGAACATATTTATATAAAATATTTATATTTATATACAGTACCAGCTGTCTTTCTTTTGCTCAGGAAAAAAACAATTTGCTTTTCAAATCTCTTTCGGGGGAACTTCTTACATTTTTTTATCGATCAGGAGTAGAAGAGTAGCCAACATCTCTTTTTCAGCCCTCTTGAGTTGTCAATACTGGGTGAGTCTAAAATGTTAAGGCTTGTTGGCAATTTTTTTCTCTCTCAGCAGTTTTGGGACAATAAGGCAACTGGTCGAGTTTTATGTGCTTGCAAAATTATCACCACAATCCAGTTACAAAGCTGCATCTATGTCAACTTTTATTTATACCGAACAGCTTTTAAAAATACAGAATAAAATAGCTTTTATCTACTATTATTCACAACATCTGGTCCAAATATTACATATTTTTTAAATATTTTAACGTTTAATAAAGCAATTGTTAGGAAAAAAAAAGAGAAAACAGAACAAAACCCATAAAAATCTCAATAAAAGGACTACACATCTCCAAGAAAAAAACCCAACTTGGTATTTAACACGAGATTGTGTAGCTAAGGTCATTCACAGAAAACTCATGAAAAGAGAGAGAGAGAGAGAAGAGAGAGAGTCCCACTGTCTAAAAAACAGTTAAGAGTTTGTTACAGCAAAAGTTGTGATGAACAGGGGGTTGGGTTGGGTTGGGGTGAGTTGAGTTGGGTTGGGTTGAGTTGGGTTGGGGAATGCACTCTAGTTTAAATCAGCAGCAAGATGGTTTACTACTTGAACAGATGCTGGACGATAACACGAGGTCATTCCATTTTCGGCTACCAAATAGGCATGGATGACTAATCACAGCCACAAATGAAACCATAATAACCAAGCTGGGGTGCTTTGGATAGTGCTGGAGATGAATTCTCAATACTTCAAAGCAGGCCGGCCTGGCAACGGCAGAGACCGATGGGCAGAAGCAAAATACTGCCTAGAAAGTGGCGGACTCCTCGCGGGGCGGAGGACGAAGGGACTGAACTGCAAAAGGCAAATCCCTTAAAAGGTTGGCTAACCTCTGTCCAGCCTGGTTAAGAAGCTTCCCAGAGAGGTTCTCTAGAGTAGGGGTCTCCAACCTTGGCCACTTTAAGCCGGGAGGGCTTCAACTCCCAGAATTCCCCAGCCAGCAAAGCTGGCTGGG
>WNWU01000075.1:3827644-3842861 GCA_012654045.1 Ptyas mucosa
CTCTAGATAAGCAACAGGGACCATCACAAGCCCCCATTTTCTACAGAGAATTACTCCTAAGACGACTTCTGGAGGTTTTAAGGACTGGTTATATTGTTCAGGAAGGCCACTGGGGAGAAAAAAAAAACCCGCACAAACAAAACAAGCAGCTCCTTTTGCGCTGGCTTATCTCGCGCACGCACACCCTGGGATGAACTGCGTGGCTTCGGCATGCAAACGCACATCGAATGGCAAGCGATGGTTATCCGCTTTACAGCTAAACGTTGGGGGTCCCCGATTGCTTTGAGGTTCGGTTTAACCAGGCCTTGGAGTGGAATGCCGAGGATTTCACTTCCGAAATGGATCGGGGCCCGAGAACCAATTTTATCGAATGACAGTTAAAGGAAAGCTAATATCGATGGGAACTCTTTTTGATTTTTATTTCATTCTTTTCTCCCCTGTGATTTTTGGAAAGGCTCTGGAGATCTTGGGACAAACACGACACAGTATAGTTATTCCAGAAGTTTCTGAGCTTGGCCGAGCTTGTGGAAAGCTCTTTAAGACCAAGAAAGGCTCCTGGGAAAAAACGTCTCGGAGAGGTAAGAGTTACCTCTGGAAAAACGAACTCTCTGGGAGATCCTGATAGCTATTTAAAAATAAGTTCAGATGAACCAAATTTACCTGCGGATGCGAACAGCTGAGCCACCAATTCAAGAGAGAACCATGAATACAAAATATTGTTTTTTAGCAGGTCAGATGGGTCGGTTTTCTACCAAGGATCTCAAGCCAGGGTTTCTCAGAGACTTTTAATTCCTCAGCCAGCTTTCTGGGAGTTGAAGTCCACAAGTCTTAAAGTTGCCAAGGTTGGAGACCCCTGCTCTAAACGACCCATTTCTGCTCTGAACGGGTCCCCGTTTCTTCCCCCTAGGAATGTAACTCACCGCTAACAGGGTGAAAGCAAAGGGGAGCTCAGAAACAACAGAAAAGGCCAAGGCCTCGAGGATGCCCAACATTTAAGCTGTAACATGGAAAACAGCCTGACATTTATACCAGCATTACTTAAGAGAGGTGATCGAAGCTTAAAGAGAGGTCTGGGCCACCAGCAAGATGTTGATCTGTTTTGGTCTAACTGCTTAACCTTTGCATCTGCTTAACTTTTTTTTTTTTAATTAATCAACGGAGTTGGCACAAGACATCTGGATACTTGAGGTGGGAAGCCCCCCCAAATAACCCATGTTCATTAAGATGGGGTCCAATCCATAACACAAGCCCCACTGACTCGATGGGAGCTGAGCTCACTCTCTCCAAATGAGGCCTGTTACTGAGGAGGACTCCGGCGGCGGCTGCTGCTTGGCCAGGATTCTCTACCCGGAATGGGAGTCAGGTTCAAAAATAGCTACCTGAGATGGTCACACATGCTTTGTGTCTGGACCAGCTCTGGGCTCCAAAGTATTTGTTGCAAGTCTTCTTTGGAGGGAATGACCAAGAAACCCTGCCTCTTCTTTGAAGGACACTGTATAAACATGGGTAAATAAAGTATACACAATTGCTAGCAATTTGTCAATGAAATAAATTCATCACATGACACTGTCATGACAATCATATATATATCACTCCCACCCAGGAAGTCAGGTAGTTATTATCCTAGGTGGAAATGTCACTTGTTGGATATTGGTTTTATTTGTTTTTGTTTTTTTCCTTTTTAAGCTTATGGAAACAAAAATACTGCGATGCTCATGTACAAAGTTGTCACATTGAAAGTCAGTATTAAACGGTGCAAAACCAACTGTAAATTTAAAAACCATTTTTCCCCCCCGATACAGATTATTCTGATTAATACGTTTTTGCTATTCAGGGATAAAATTAACAATTAAATATAAATTTAAGAGGCATCGTTTTATAAAACACATTCAAACATTTTTTTTCTTTTCAAAATACTTAATTTAACAACAAAAAAAAGTCATGATATTTTACTTTAAAAACAAAGTTCTTCAAATTATTTTGTTCTGAATATTTGTCTTTACATCTCCAGCGTGACGTAGCAGTGTTCCTTGATATTTCTTTTAATTTAAACGAAATAAATTTCCCCTTCCTTTACATATTTCTCTGTACACAACATTCTCTCACTCCGACGGCTGAAAGCCAGATAGCTATGCACAAAGACACAATTTAAAGTGTCTTGTTTTTACTTTTTTTTCCAGCTAAAATACATAAGACGCATTTTAACCCACCCACCCCTCCCTTGCACCCACATCCCACCCCTCATTCCAAGGAATATCCATTGATTTCAGGCTTTCTCCTAAGTAAACGGATTTGGGCATCCCTGTCTTGACGCTTATGCTCTGCTCGGGACACAGCACTTAGAAGCCCACCGAGAAGCAGCTCAGATCCAGGCAACAAAGGAAAAGATGCAGGGGGGAAAATCCCCACCCCCACCCCAGGCTAAGATTCCTGCAGCTGCCTCCCCCTTTCGTGGACAGGAACCACTTCCAGCCACGTACTCCGCAATTCAGCTACCAACTCTCCCCAAAAGAGCTTACATTAAAAAAAAAATAAAAATCAAACCAAGTTTCTTGAGGACTGACATTCGGCTTCTTTTTGTTCTTACAGCTGCAGAAACACTGAACCTCCAGGGGATTTGGGATCTCAGTGGCTTCGATATTATTGCCACAGAGCCCTTCCAAATCTTACGCAGGACAGGCCCATTTCCTAGCTACTTTTGTAGGGTAAACCGAATGCCTTCTTACAGCAAAATCAGCTATTCAGGAGGGCCTGGCTTTCCTCAATGAATTTCATGATTGCATCATTTACCAAATCAGATTAAATCACCATAAAAGCTGCATGTCCCTCCGCTTGCAGTCCTGCTGACGCAGCTACTACAACCGCATTAGCTAAGATTAAGATACCATTTCTAGGCATCAGCACTGCATTCTGGATGAGGAAGCCTCGGGAAAGCAAGACCTTGTGGTTTTTTAATAGGAGGAATGAATCTAACGGGAGTCGCTCCTTCCTTGCTTCTGTGTAATGTACAAACAGGCACTCAGATCATCGCTGCATCTGATTGGAAATCAGGTAAACTAAGGTTTGCAGTGCGCCACGGTTGCTCAAAATACAGGTCTCACCAGCGGTGGCTATTATGTTATTTGCTACGCACTTTTACTCTTGGGCAAGCTTGTAGAAACGAATGTGCAAAGGTGAGAGATAGATAGCACTGTTTCAAAGTCAGGGTCATTTGGGGTTTGCTTTAGCAAAGCATCAAAGCAGAAGGCAAAAGAAAAATAGAGAGAGAGAGAGAGAGAGAAAGACTAGGAGCCAAATCAGAATATATTACATTCTTCCAATATTCTGGCCGTACAACTTTCTTTTGCTTCTGTAATGCACCTAAACTGAAGGGGGCTTTGGCATTTTACAAGATTACAACCATCACCAAACACAGAGCAGATGTTCTTTCCGTCTTTCTTTCTTTCTTTCTTTCTTTTCTTTCTTTCTTTCTTTCTTTTTCTTCCTTCCTTCCTTCCTTTTCTTTCTTTCTTTGGTTCACCTAAATAAAACGGGGGAAAACTAAACACACAGCTTGGTCCTTCTAAACCAGAGGTCTTCGAACTTGGCAGCTTTAAGACTTGTGGACTTCAACTCCCAGAATTCTCCAGCCAGCATAGCTGGCTGGAGAATTCTGAGAGTTGAAGTCCACAAGTCTTAAAGCTGCCATGTTTGGGGACCCCTGTTCTAAACTAATTCAAAACTTGGGGCTACACTCAGTTGTGTTAACTCCTTACGTAAAGATGCCCCGGATGGCAGCCTCGTAGTGCGATCGTAATGAAGCTTTTCTCGGAAAGAGGTCCAGATGAACGCGAGGGGGGTTTCCCTGCAGAGGAAGGCCTTAGTGTCGTATATCCCTCCAAGCCAAGGGAGGTCCTGTTTTCAAAGAACAGAGCACGAATTCTGATTTAAAATATATATATATAATTAAGAGAGGCCTTCTTGCAGGCTTGATTCTAAAGATGCAAAGTACCGAAAGCTCTCAAAGAAAGTTATCAGAGGAAAGAAAAGCTCCTGGATGGGAACTACAGAAATGGCAGGGGAAAGCTACCCTCCACTGACCTCCAGTTTCTGTTCCGCACCCTTCAAGCACCTGGTGCCCTTCGGACGGGCACTTGGGCCTCCCCTCTACTAGCTATCTTTGATGGCACCAACAACCAGCTGCAGAATCTGCCATCAACCACGACGACATTCGTGAGCAGCTGGTCGGAGCGTACTGGCCTTAAAATCCCTTAATGCCTCTCTGACAAATCTTCCCGCAACTTTTTTTTTCCTTTTCCTTTTCTTAAAAAAAAAAAGGGAACAATTTGGGTGCTACCTTTGGGGGGGGGGGGAGGAAGAGCAAGGAAAGCTTCAACTCACCTGTATCTACAAACTAAGCTGTTCTAGTGAGAACATTAAATAGGAATAAATTCTTACAAGGGTTTCAACAGCTGCACAATATCAGAGCCAAGATCAGTTCAGGGGGGGAGAAAGAAAAAAACAACCCCACAACAGGAAGAGACCGAAATGGGGCCCGCGGAGGCACCCCAATACCCGTTAAAACTGTTTGGCAGACAGCAATGCCGTGCATAGCGTCTCTCCTCCCCTCGCAAGGGACCCTGGGTTCCATTTGGGGGGGAAAAGAGTGTGGGAAAAGGCAATGCCACCTGCCTCTTGCTTTGGGGGGGGGGGGGTTGACAAAAATGTCTGAAAATGGAGAGGCCTGGAGACAAAGGGGACTGTTTTACAACTCAAGCGCTTAATAAATAGTAGTAGTAGTATTATTGTATGAAACCAACTTGTACCGTAGGCGATGGATCTCTTAGCAAAGCTGCGAGGCATTTCAGTAGCAAGGCCAAAGAAGGGTCCCAGAGCACCCAAGAGTTGGGAATGCCAATCGCCCTCGGCCCCTTCTCCACCACAGGGATGCCAGGAGCAGGTGGGTTCCTGGTTCCCTCTTCCTGCATTCAAGGCAAAGCCTCCACGATCCACTGCAGCCAGAACCGGGGAACATTGAAAGTGCTGCTTGGTTTAAGAACGGGAGGGCGTGGCAGAGAAAAACAATCCCAACTTCCAAAGGTTTGGAACAGGCGGCCGCAGTCCGAGACCAGCCGGCCAGAATTCAGTCATCCGGAATCTTAATTTTTGTGCTGTAATGCAGCTGGGAAGGGGAAAGTCAAAAAACGGGGTGAAGTTTCCTTCTCCCACTGCCATGCACCCCTTTCTTCTGAGGCTTGCAATGTTCCAGGAGCATCGCCTGCAATCTTCTAACTGGTGATGGGAGCGAATTCTGGCCGGCTGCCCCCCCCCCCCCCCCCCAACCCTGGAAATAGACACACACACACACACACACACACCTGCCACCGGTCCTGATTTACCGTATTAGGCTCTGCGGCAACAGTTTATATACAGAATACCAATGACTGGTGCAGGGTTTAGGTTAAGGTGATGCAGGCTTAAAAACAAATGGAATGTAGAACCTGCAAACAGGATCAATCCGACCTGCCTGAGCGCTGCTACTCACAAGGCCACGGAACCATTTTATCGGGGTTGTTTCAAAAAAGGAAAAGCAGTTTTGCCCAGTATAAAAGCATCTCATTCTTTTTCTTCTCCTTCTTCTTCCGAATGCCCACAAAGTATACCATGTAACTGTAGAGAGACATTACAGATTGCTCTTGCCACCTACAATAGGGAAAGCTGCTTTTTTTAAAAAAAAATAAAAATAAAATAAAATAAAAGTATCACCTGCCTCGGCTCTTAAGTTCCAGAATTTAAAAATGCAAATATACAAAATAATAATAAAAATAAAAATACAATACAATACAACACAGTAAAGTAGCCGGAAACTGCGCGAGGATCTGTTACGACAGCCGGGAGACCGAGGTCCAGCCGGGGCTATACGGCGGCCTCCGAATCGTCCTCTGAAGCCCCGCAGTTGCTGCTTTTCCGGAAGCCTTTCCAGCTGTAGCCCAGGAAGGTGGGGCTGATGGGCAGGAAGCTGAAGCATCTGTACTTCTTGATGAACTCCATGCCGAAAGGCAAGTCGTAGCTTTCCAGGCCTTCCAGGGACTTCCCGCCTTTGCCTGAGCCCTTCTTCCATTTCCGGATGCCTCTTTCCTCGGGGCTGCCTTCGTTTTTTCAAAAGGGAGGCAGAACAACAAGGTGTCAGCAAGAAAGGAACAAGCTCGTTTGGGGGGGAGGGCCATAGAATGGGAGATTTTATGATGGCTTTATCCAGGGGTGAAATGCTCCCGGTTCGGACCGGATCGCCTGATCGGGTAGCGATCGTGGCAGGTGGTTCGGAGAACTGGTAGCAATCTTGGCACGAGAGGCTCCACCCACCCACCCGGTTGTCGTTACTTCCTGGTTTTAATCAGGAAGTAATGTGGTTTGTACCCTCTGCGCATGGGCAGAAGGTTTTGCTTTTTTGCTTTTAAAAGTTAAAAAAAAAAGGCTCTGACGATCTCAGTGCAATCGTCAGAGCGTTTTTTTAATCTTTTAAAAGCATTTTTTTACAACCTATTTGGCCGAATAGATTGTAAAAAAAAATGCTTTTAAAAGTAAAAAAAAAAAAAAAAAGATCGCACGCTACAGCTGATCACTTTCTTGCGCGCTGTTCTACTTACCCCATGCCTCTTCTTGGTGTGCACTGCACCACTGGCTTTATCTTAATTGAATATATTATGTCCTATAACAGGGGTCCCCAACCTCCGCGCCATGGCCCGGTACTGGACCGCACAAGCGGCAGGCAAGCATAGCCACGCAGCTTCCCTTCTACAAGCGCCACTTCAAAAAAACAGAAACTACCCCAGTTGTACGACATTCCTTCATTTCTTTCGATGGAATCTCAGAATATCCTGGTGGATGGAGACCCCTGCTAATGAGCGCTGATGACGGGGGTGTTCTCCTTGAGCGCGAGGGCCTCCTCAGGATGAAGGGGAAGCAGGGCAGAAAGAAAAGAGCCCACTGGGCGACCTACCTGGAATGGTGTTATCTAAAATAAACGCCACACAGCCACCAACAAACATAGCGGTCGTCAGCAAGACGTTGAGGACTTGATCAATGCTGTCGATTCCTGAAAGGGCAGAAGGTGGGAAACGGCGTCTGTCAGAATCCGAACAGGTGCAACACAGAGAGAAAGGCAAGCTGGGACGGAGAATGAGCAGCTCCATAGAAACACAGGGACATCCAGTGCCCTCCTGCCCAGACGACGTTGCAGAGCGTGGTTGAGTTCCTACAGAACTTCTCCCTATTGAAACGTTCAGGGCTGGAATCCACAGCTTGCCCAGTAGCAGCCATTGTCCCCACCAGTGAACGGGTGGAGCTCCTGCCGCTTAATTCCTCGCCTGCAAGGGGAAACGGTGGTATCTCCATTCGTCTACTTTGGGGAAGGGTGAGATCTCAGGGGAAAAGGAGATAAAGGCCGGAATCTCACTTGAAGATCTTTGGGGAAGGTCAGAAGAGGGGACGAGTTCTCTTCAACTGCTCGGAACAAGAGAGGTGGAAGCTTGGTTGCCCCCGCGGCCCTTGGACAATGATGGACTTCAGCCCATCTTTGACGCTCAAGGTCTACTAACCAGCCAACCAATAGAATCGGCCAACAGAATGACTTAGAAGTGGGGGAGAATTTCCCTTTCGCTGAAAATATCCTGAAGGATTGGATGAAGCCCCCAGCATCCTACTAAAAGCGTGGAAGGGCCCATGGAGTTGGTCTCCAGCCCCCCCAGCATTCTTCTGTAGGGCTTATAAAATTGTGTTTTATCAAGATGACGGAGCTATTTCCCCAGTCAACTCAAGGTCGGTCTATTGAAAATGCTCCCTCTCTCTGCCCTGGGTTTGGCCTGTCCTCCTCTTGCTCGCACTGCTTCTCCTCGTGTCTTGGTTTTTGACTCTTTCTTGGTGTGTGTCTGTTCCTCTCCCTCTTTTCACATCTGTGTTTTTGTTTTTTGAGAGAGGGAGGGAGGGAGGGAAAGAAAGAGATGGAAAGTTGCCCGTAGGTTCTGGCCTCCTATGTTCAGCTTCTTGAATGAACATGGGCAACCAGATTGATCAGGTAATTATTAATTTGATTAGCTGTGACTTTTAAGCAGATGGCTAATTAACTGTCTAATTAATTAGAAAGATGCCTCTGTGAGGAATTTTAAAAAAAGAAGGCAATTTCATATAGCCAAAACCAGTAGGCTGTATCAAATGTCTCAAGCATCTGGAGGATGACAACTTGAGAAAGGCCGGAGTAAACCAGTTTTCCCTGCAGGTCAAACAGGATGAAAAACAGAAACTATTTCAATTTGGAAAACAGCCCAGATTTAAAAACCTATTTTTTTATTAAATGCGGTGCACAGGGAAGGAATTAGGGCTGATAAACTGGACTGAAGCTAAGCCAACTGGGGAGCCTTCCAGTTCTTTGGAGCTCCAAAATCCTTAGCTGCAGAGAACACTGTTTGGGAAGCTGCTTTAAGTAGACCGAGCCAATCTTAATCTGCATTTAAAAAGTTAATTAACTAATCACCCCAGTTCCCTGGTGAACAGCTGCAGTCTAGGGGAGAGTTATTCAACCTGGAAGATGCATGGACTTCAATTCTCAGAATTCCACAGTCAGCATCTTCAAGCCATCAAGACTGAAAAACACCGCTCTAGGTTGATAAGAGTGCAAGCTGTAATAACAATCACCTGATCGTGGGGACACTGTGATGGTTGTAAGTGGGAGGACTGGGCCATAACCCATGGTCTTCAGCGTCTTCTAACTTTGAACGATTGCTAAGTGACTGGTTGTAAGCCAATTTCTTATTTTAATTGGAAGGTATTTGAGCATACATGCGTAGCTAAGAAGATATAGATTACGTGTACCTGTAAAAAGTGGGTTTTGCCGAAGATAACTTGGGAGCACCAGCCCAAAGAAGATAGAAAATCCAAGAACAAAAAGGTTCCGTGAAGAGTTCAGATCAATGAATTGCAGGTTTGAAAGTCCAACTGCAGTGATCATCCCTAAATAAGAAAGGGACAGGATTTCCAAATTATTCATATTTGTACCACAGCTTCCAAGTTATTTTGAAATATGGCCTTGAAAAGTTGTGGTGGCTACCTGGAAAATGTGAATCATAACACAACCTACTTTATAAGTCAATGAAATGACATATGAACTAAAAACCCGAAATCTTAATACAGAGCATTATATTTTTAAAAAATCAAAAGTATTTGGATTATGTAATCATTACACACTATGATGGACAGCTAACAGCTAACATCAAAAACGTCCTCAAAAAAGCTCAACAAAGAATGTTTTTTCTGCACCAACTCAGGAAGCTCAAACTGCCCAAGGAGCTGCTGATCCAGTTCTACAAAGGAATGATGGGGTCTGTCATCTGCACCTCTATAACTGTCTGGTTTGGCTCTGCAACCCAACAAGACAGACACAGACTTCACAGAGGATAATTAGAACTACAGAAAAAACAATGGCTACCAACCTGCCTTCCATGGAGGACCTGTATCCTGCACGAGTCAAAAAGAGGGCTGGGAAAATATTTACAGACCCCTCGCATCCT
Source organism: Ptyas mucosa (assembly GCA_012654045.1). NCBI lineage: Eukaryota > Metazoa > Chordata > Lepidosauria > Squamata > Colubridae > Ptyas > Ptyas mucosa. The sequence continues at coordinate 3,837,187 of WNWU01000075.1, forward strand.
GGACATCAACTGTTTCAACTCCTACCCTCAAAACGAAGCTATAAAGCACTGCACACCAGAACAACTAGATACAAGGACAGTTTTTTCCCGAACGCCATCACTCTGCTAAACAAATAATTCCCCCAACACTGTCAAACTATTCACTAAGTCTGCACTACTATTAATCTTCTCATCGTTCCCACCACCTACCTCCTTCCACTTATGACTGCATGACGGTAATTTTGTTGCTTGTGTCATTTGTACCCTATGACTATCATTAAGTGTTGTACCTTATGATTCTTGACGAATGAATCTTGTCTTTTATATATACTGAGAGCGAATGCACCAAAGACAAATTCCTTGTATGTCCAATCACACTTGGCCAATAAAGAATTCTATTCTATTCTATTCTATTCTATTCTATTCTATTCTATTCTATGATATAAAAACACTCTGGGGATTATTTCATAGGATTCAGAGCTTTGTTTAAAGAAACTGCAGCTCCAGCATTCCACGATTCACATGTACCCTTCCAGGCACTGAGCTCTCTGCTAGCCTGGGTTGATTCTAAACCAGAGTTTCTCAACCATGGCAACTTTACAATGTGTCGACTTCAACTGCTTTCCGGTTAGGGAATTAAGAGCTGAAGTCGGCACATCTAACCATTGCCAAGATCCCTTACTAAGAGAAGTTAATGAGAAAAGGAGTTTAAGATGGTCCAGAATTCCTTCAAAAAAGGGGATATGAAAAGCACAATTCACACAAACACAACAGAGTGATAATCACTTACCAAAGAGAGTACAAAACAGAGCTCCCAGCACTGGATCTGGAAGAGATGCAAACAGCGCACTGAATTTGCCAACTGTTCCAAGTAGCAGCATGAAAGCAGCGCCGTACTGAATAACCCGTCGGCTTCCAACCTGTAAAACATTCATGTGGGAAGAATAAAAAAACAATATTCCGACAGCAACTGGCATCAGATTTGCGCTCCGTGACAGAGCTTGAAAATCTTTCGGAGGAAATGATTAAAAATAAAATCATTTATAAGGCCCGCTGTGGTGGCCATGGGGAGATGCTGGAGATGGAGAGCCTTGAAAGCAGATAAGATGCTCTCTGGCCATATGTAAACATGACATCGTTCTGGAATGATGTGACGTATAATATTGTATGTAAAACCTAGCGGACTACTGGTTACTAGTGAAACTTAGTCATTTTTAAATGCTATTCTTTTTTAAATATGGAACCTATGTATTTGTTACTTAATGTTACTGACGGACGCTCAAATAAAAATTGTGCAATATTAGAAAAGCTACCGGAACGCCTTAAATCTCAGGGAAAACATTTTGTTAAAGATACTGAGCACTCCAATTAGTTTATACAAAATAAAAGTTTGTTTTAAGCTTTTGGGGTCCTTATTTCAGAAAAAGGAAGTACCAAAAATACATTTTCCGCTCTATATCTATGTTTGTGTGAAATATTTTGTTTTGCTTTAGAATACGAGAAAAATTACATAAACTACGGTTACAAATTAAACACCTTACGCGGTTGCAAAACAGATTTGTGCCGCAAAGATAATATTGCCGTTGATTGGATCAAACCTTAGCATTATTTACTGTTATAAATGTATTAATGTGGCAAAGCAGATGCTACTAGCAAATCTTTCTTTGGGGCTACAATCTGCTTCATGCAAGAACCACAAAATATACAAGCTTTATCATGTCTTCGGCTTGCCAAGAAGGCAACTCAAAAACAGGCGTGTGTCAAGAGAATTGAAGCACCAATGGCTTTAATCAACTCCACTCCCTTCTGAGTTTGATTGATAGGACACCAATTAAAAAGCAGGCCAATTATTTTCTCTTGTGAATTCTCTTTTAGTGGCTGGATTAGGCTAAGGAAGAATGACAAGAATGCAGTTTTGTTACACAAATACAGTGGTTAAGCCACAATGTGATCTGCTTATTTGTGGCTATCAACAATTAACATTTTGGACCTAGCTGTAGGATGCTACATGCCTGCCCATCGACGTAATAACACAATTATCAAATCCAAATGCTTCTCTGAATATCCTGTCACTTAATATAAATATAATTAGGCAATGGGAACAGAAATCAGTCCATGTCATGCTTCCCCCCCAACCCAAACATTTTTCTCCTTTAATACTCAAAAGAAATATATCCAGTAGATGGCAACGTTTGAACCTGGACTGCCAAAGCAAAGCCCCACCTAGGGGAGGGGGAAGGAGTAGTTATAGGACAAACTACATGAGGGGTCGGCAACCCACAGCTCTGGAGCCGCATGCGGCTCTTTCATCCCTCTGCTGTGGCTCCTTGTCGCCGGTCAGCTCCACAATTGATAGGGCTTTTGGTTAGAACAGGTCAAGGAAAAAGGATGCTGCATTAGGAGACTCTTATGGTGGGGGAATCGGACTTCTGGTCGGCTCCAGAATTGAACGGGGGCCTCCGGTTAAGACCTCTGTGGCTCTTTGGATGTTTATTTTATTTATTTATTGTATTTATTGGTTCGATTTATATGCCGCCCTTCTCTGGAGACTCAGGGCGGCTTACAATGCGTTAAGCAATAGCCTTCATACTTATTGTATATACCTGCTTAGTAGGACTTTTGGCCCCCCCAAGCGGTGTTCTTTTTTTTTATACGAAATCAGCTTATTGCCCCCACAATCCGGGTCCTCATTTTACCTACCTCGAAAGGATGGAAGGCTGAGTCAACCTTGAGCCTGGGGAGATTCGAACTCGCAGTAATTGCAGGCAGCTGGTGCTACTTAACAGCACTTTAGTCTGCTGCGCCACCACGGCGCTTAAGGTTTAAGGTTGCCGACCCCTGACCTACATCCTTGTAGACCTAATTGTGAGTAAGACGGACTTAGGATTGCATGAACTACAATTTAAATCACAAACCCCTGTCCTACCTGTACTTAACCTACTTCTCGATTCCTTTTTTAAAAAAAATAAAAATTAAGCCTTCCTTTACGAAAGGTTGCAGGACTGCAGGGTAAAATGTAGTAGTCAGGTAGATTTGACATTTCCACGTGTGGGATCGGCTGTGCTCAGAATTATATAACAGGCCCATAAAGCCTATGTAGCAGGGGGTGTCAAGCTTAGATCTGGCCTGCGGGGCCACCCTGGAAACAGTGAAGGACCAGTCCGCGATGCCTCTGCCAGCAAAAATGGAGCTCAGGAGAGTCTCTGGAGCCCCATTTTCGCTGGCAGAAGGTCGCAGGAGGCCGTCGCAGCTGAAAATGGAGCTCTGGAGCCAGTTTTCACTGGTAGAGCGCTTGGGCCGCCACAGGCGCCCCCAACACAAGTGACGTCGAGCTGGCCACGCCCATCCTGGCCACGCCCACCCCAGCAAGGTCAAACACGATCCTGATGCGGCCCTCAATGAAATAAAGAGTTTGACAGCCGTGCGACATCGAATCAAGGCAGGCACAAGTCTGCCACACGAGATCTGGTTGGGCTCCACGGCCCTTTGGAGTATCACGGGCTCTCTTTTTTTCTCGTTTGCTTTGTCTGAACAAGGGTCCTGAAACATTTTCATAATCAAATTCTATTTCACAAGGTGTTCATTAACTACGCCCCTTCATAATAACTATTATCATTTCATATTCCCTTGGGGGTGGGGTGGGGTGGGGAGGTCGATCAGTTTATCAGCCCTTCCTCCATTCCAATCTATGCTCGGAATTTATATCAATTTTTTTTTAAAATCAAATTTCCCGTAGCTGAACATTCCAAAGGAATCTAATCTCATCTCCAAACATGCAAGACGCAGCCCTGCATTCCAAGGACGTGCTGAAGACGAACAATCGCACTTGTTCCACTCATGCGCCTGAGCAAGCGCTTCTCAGTCTGAAGAACCTTTAGGCGAGAAAGACACACGGTGCCCGGGGTGTTGCACGACTTCAGCCAGATGTAATCTATTCAGGGAACCACGATTAAGCAACTTGGGGCTCAGCACGATACGCGAACAGTTTATACTCCCAAGAATACCGAGAAGCCGAATGAATTTTGCTTGCTTAGTTCATGTCAAATACCTTTGTAATTCCTAAAACTCCAATGTTAGGACTAGAAGAAGTCGATCCATTTCCGGTGCCAAACACTCCGTCTAATACACAGGAAAGGCCTTCTATGAAAATGCCCCTGCGCCAAAAAGAAAAATATGTCAACTTGTTTTTAATCGGAAAATGAGTTTGATCTCGGCGCTGGAATAATCTCTTTCTTTTCTCTTTATTTAGATTTATATACCGCCCTTCTCCCCGAGGGGACTCAGAGCAGTGAACAGCCAAAAGTAAAAAACATACAGACAAAATTTAAAAGCCAAATTAAACCAAATTAAACAATGGCCCCAATTATTTAAAATCCCAATTATAAAATATTAAAACCCCAAATATTAAAATATTTACAATTTAAAATTTTTAAATTTATTTTTACAAAAGAAGGGGAAAAGGGAAGAATTAGGCCAGGCCCGCCTGGTGGAACAGGAAAGTTTTTAGCTCACGGCGGAAGGCACGAAGATCCGGGATCCTCCTAATCTCCGGGGGGAGCTCGTTCCAGATAGTGGGTGCCCCCACAGAGAAGGCTCTCCCCCTGGGGGCCGCCAGTCGACATTGTTCGGCTGACAGCACCCGGAGGAGCCCCTCTCTATGGGAGCGTACCGGTCGGTGGGAGGCTGTTAGTGGTAGTAGGCGGTCCTGTAAGTACCCGGGTCCTAAGCCATGGAGCGCTTTAAAGGTGGTAACCAACACCTTGAAGTGCACCCGGAAGACCACCGGGAGCCAGTGCAGCTCATGCAGGAGAGGAGTAACATGGGAGCGCCACGTCGCTCCCATCACCACCCGCGCGGCCGCACTCTGCGCCAGTTGGAGCCTCCAGGTGCTCCTCAAGGGGAGCCCCATGTAGAGAGCATTACAATAGTCCAGGTGATTATTGTAATGCTCTCTAATATTGGAACCGTCAAAGGAAACCAACAATTAATTCTGCTTTGGCCCACCCCTGGAGGCTCACCTGTTGATTGCATGGATGGGTGGAGGAGGAGCACAAGATAACCTGGCACAGGCATAATAATCACCGATGGATTCAATAATACTAGCAACCACAGCACTGAGCATCCCAATCACACCAGCAGCCGAAATGGTCGGTAATCCCCACTGAACTGTAAATGCAAAGACATTCTGTATTATATTGATGTAGGGTCCATCCAATGATGAGCTTCCAAGCTAACCAACGGTGGTCTAATTAACTGGCATCCAGATGTTCCTTTCCAGCATCGGTGGCTGGCATTTTCAGAGGGAAAACAATCTGCTCCGTAGCTCACAGGCAACTGAGCAATAGCACCCCTGTCTGCGTAACAGAATTAATCTCTCATTCGATCACACCAATGAAATACTGAAAAGCTGAACTGCAATTGGATTCTTTATCCTGGAGAATTTGTAACTGGTGTGATCTGAAGAATTTCCAAAAGAATTGGTGTCTTCAGAACGCTCTTTAGATTCTACGTGGGGCTTATTCATTTATTTTTGGTGTGATGTAAAGCTAGAAACCGGGTTTTGTTAATCCGCAGGCTCTCTCTCTTTTTTTTTTTTTAATTTGATTTATATGCCGCCCTTCTCCGGAGACTCAGGGCGGCTTACAATGCGCTAAGCAATAGCCTTCATACTTTTGTATATTTATACAAAGTCAGCT
>WNWU01000075.1:3847861-3864973 GCA_012654045.1 Ptyas mucosa
CCCCCCCCCCCCCCCCCCCACTCCCCAAAAGCAATTTAAAAATAAAGTATTAGCAAGGATGACCTATTTACGAGATATACTGTTTTGGGAGAGTGGCCTAAGCGGGTAAAAAGCCACCCTCCGTATTGATTGATAATGACATTCTCCCGCTCAGGGGTAACAAGTGACTGTCATCCCTGAAGCTGGCCTGGCTCAGGTCATCTTGAGACTTCAGTGCTGACACGCAGGAGCTGAGGGACAGGGAGGGGGGGAATAGAGAGTGTTGGGGTGTTGCAGTCAAAACAAAATGCTTTCTCGTGGGAACCAAGGACGTTCCTGCAGGTGCTCGGAAGGAGGGGACTGCAGTCACCTAGCAACCGGACAGTATCCTGACTGGACCCTGTGACTGATTGCTTTGAGAAAGTGACAAAACTTTCACTTTTAATTAGGTGGAAACCGTGGGACTATTCAGAGTCTGGTGGCGCAGTGGACTAAGTGCTGTTAAAGTAGCACTTAAGTTGCCAGCTGCCTGCAATTACTGCAAGTCCGAATCTCACCAGGCTCAAGGTTGACTCGGCCTTCCATTTATTTATTTATTTAATTTATTTATTATATTTATATACCGCCCTTCTCCCCGAAGGGACTCAGGGCGGTGAACAGGCAAAAATAAAAACATGTATACAAAATCTAAAAGCAAATAAAATCAGATTAAACAATAGCCACAACTCTTTAAAATCCCGGTTTTAAAAATTCAACCCCCAAATTTAGATATTAAAAATTATAAAATTGTTTTTACGAAAAGGGAGAAAATTAGGCCAGGCCCGCCTGGTAGAACAGAAAGGTTTTTAACTCACGGCGGAAAGCACGAAGATCTGGGATCCTTCTAATCTCCGGGGGGAGCTCGTTCCAGATAGTGGGTGCCCCCACAGAGAAGGCTCCATCCTTTCTAAGGTGGGTAAAATGAGGACCCGGATTGTGGGGGCAATAAGCTGACTTTGTATAAATATATACAAAAGTATGAAAGCTATCGCTTAATGCATTGTAAGCCGCCCTGAGTCTCCGGAGAAGGGCGGCATATAAATCAATTTTTTTTAAAAAAAAGAGTCGGTTTTCACCAGCCTGTGCCAATATGACATATCCAATAAACCTGTTCTTTGAGGAAATTGCCTGCCTCAAGAGTTTTGTTTGCTGTGGGTATATTACTTGGAACCCTGACATTAAACCGACTCTTTTAAACTTCACGCTCCCACCAGAGCTTCTCTCCGGGTTCCTGAGCCCCGGTCACTTAACCCGTCTACCGGGGCAGCGGAAACACTCAGGGGAGATTGACATGTGACACCTGTACAATACTGACAGCCGGGTGACCAAGAATACTTACAGCATGGCTATGCCCCAGTGTTTGCCTGCTCTCTCGCCTGCAGCCTGGAACCCAGAGAGCCCAATGAGAGCTACCGTGGGGGTAATAGTCAGAGGTCCAATGTATCGCAAGAGTGCTCCGGGCAGGCCCAGGAAACCAATCACCACTTCTATCAAAGAAGACATGATAATAGCACCTTGGATCTGAACAGAGAGAAAAGAGAGAAGCCTTAATTAGATTCCTCCCCTTCTTTCCATTTTTTTTTTTGTTTTTGTTTTGTTTTTTTAACAGAGAAGGTTTTATATTTTCGCAGAGATTTTTGGAATGGGTCATGAACTGCAAGTCAAAAAAAAACCCCAAGTGACTAGGCAAAACTGGGCGATGGCATGTTATATGCAATGGAGTGCTTAAGCAGCAAGCTTCCCAACTAAAGAACACCTGAAGTGCAGAGGTGATGCTCTGTTATCATCAGAAGATGATTCAGCCGAAGGATTACTAACCTCGTCCACTTCTTACTGCTTAAGCACAAAGCTTAGGTTGTAACACACAACGGGGTCATTAGACCAAGTCTGGCAGTTGTGTCAATAGCCACATCACACGGTCATTACAGGAAGACCTGGGTTCCAAGCTAACCTTTCAAGTTTCTCAGATCGAACCGGCAAGGGTCGGTGATGCCACGAAGGTGATGCTCTTAGCTCCTAGGGGGCAGAGTGTATGATGCATTGGGTCACACGTGCTCTTTAGAAGCTGGCATAGAGCAGCGCAGCGGTCTCAGGAGACTGCCAGCCCCCCCTTGGCTGGGCTGCAGGCCTCTTGACAGGATGGAGCTACGGTTTGAAGATGGGGAAGAGAGAGGGGATGTTTTAAATTGAGGAACAATTGGCAGCCCGCAGCAATGGGATGGGTGAAAAGCTCCATGTCACAGGTGTGCATTGGATCGATATTTTATTATCGTTAATTGTTCTAGATTCTTAAGGACCAAGAACGCCTAAAATATCAGGAGTTCAGGTGGGAAAAGAGAAGTAGAGCAGCAAGACTGACAAATCATCTATAGAAAAGCAAGGTAGTGCTTCTAACTCTTGAGTGGTTTTCCGGAGCAAAAATACAGTAAGGCAGTGCAGATTACTCTCCCTATAATAAGCCTTTGACTGGACAACTACATAAATGACCCAGCAGCCTCTTAACAGTTACTTCGTTATTATTACTGATGAGAAGCACTTGCATGCCATGAAACAGAGAGTAATAATCACTCCTTAGCATGACCGCATATCCTTAGCAACCATGGTCTGAATCTCATGCAGTTGGGAACTTGGCAATCACAAAGAAAAGGACAGGACAGGTTAAAACTCCGTACATGGAGAAGGAATTTTAGGAAACCAGAGTCAGCCATCTGGAGAAGGGCCCAACAGACGGCCCAGTGCTGAATAGATTATGCAAGTTTACCTCTCGTATTCTGGGGTACCAGATATGTTCCGTGTTCAGCAGCTCCGACGTTCCGTTTGTAGCCATTACAGCTTGGAAGGTGAAAAAGAAACACTCCTCGTTATGGCAAAATAAACGGCTTTAATATACATAAAAACTTAGCTTCTTCTTCTACTTGGCTCCCTACTGCCCCAGATCATATATACATAGTACATTTTATATACAGAATAATCCATTCCGCTGGTCAGTTTAACTGCCTCCTCACAGCCACCAAAAAGCCCTATGGAATTGAAAGTATGCCTTTGTGAGATGGTGGTAATTGGAGCTGTAGCATGTACTGGTAAAATGTACTTTCTAAAATAGTGTTAGGAACGTATTTATTGTCCTGCTTATGCTCAGGTAGAACAAAAAAAAAACCCATTTCTTTTCTGGTTTTTTTAAAGTAATAACTGTACATACAGATAAATAGCTTGTTGTTCCCACCTTACAGTCACAGACAATAAAGCCAAACTAACTGCTAGCAAACCACATTGTGTGCCCTGTATAATATTTTATGAATTGTCTTATATAAGATTGTGAATTACCCTTATTTTTTGTGAACATCCCTTCCTGGTCTTGTTTGATCTTTTTAATCCCCTCTGTCCTGAGTTTTGACTGAAAGGTCAATTGACCAAATTCTAATGAACAACAGGGAAATATATTTTGCGAGGGGGGGAAGGGGGCAGGGGGGACAAAGGAGGAGCAAATCCAAAATGATGACCACCCTCCTGCTTACCCAAGCTTCCATAGAAAGGCTTCAACAAATGAGTTAGGGAAATCTACCTGTTTAGCCAGAGGAGACCTCTGCCTTCCATGAGTTAGGAAGATCAAGGATGAAATTGTGAGTTTATGCTTAGCCAGCTTGGCTCCTTCCCTAACCTAATTTTCCCTTCCACCAATTGAGTTTATCTGTTTGGCTGCCTTCTTCCATAGCTTCCTCCTAGTCCACCACTACTCAGGGTAAGCAGAAATGATCCAAGGCGGCAGGGTTTACAGCATCCATATATTGTGCTGCTACTACAGCCAGTTGTCATCTCAGAACGGGGCAAACCCCCAGTGGGCATCAAGAGGCAGAGATTGTTGGATGATCCGGAGGATAATTTCACAGCACAGATGTGATTCGGGCGTGTTATGTCACAAAAATGTCGCTTCTTAATTTGGCTGGCTAGACTGTAATAACAGCTCCTGTCTGACGCCTCCGGTTTAAAGAGGACGGCTTCTAAGGCAGAACAAGAGGTCTCTTTATAAACAAAATGTTCTCTACTTACCCCACTAGCCCCCACAAAGTTTCTAGCTTTTGCTGAAGGCAAAGAGCAACGTCATCATCCCGATCTATTAAAAACCGCGGTGACATTATCTGACCTTCTGCCATGCCCTGAATTTCTACAGGGTGAGGAGAAAAATCTGTTTCTGAATCCAGAACGCTTTCCCGATGCCCTTATAAGAAACACACGCTTTTTAGGCACTTGGGCTGTTCATCACACTAGGCACTGTTTATTAAAGAAGTTGCAACCGGTCACATTTATTATTTAACTGTCATGTACTAATAGTTGGGGTTGCAAATACACCAAATGCCAAAACTAAATGGACCACATTATGGCTTAACACAATATGTGAACATGCTCTTAATTTTTGACCTTAACTCTGAAAGCCTCTTTTCCCAGGAATTTGGAAAGTCGTGCATGTTCACAGCTCCTCATTTGGAAAAGACTTTGGGGCACTGCCAAAATACTAGGGCCTTTCTCAAGTAAAATATGATTATGCCTATGCATGCTATTGCCTATTGGCAGCCAAACAAGATGACTCAGCTGTGGAAATTAGTAACGCAATTTCCCTCTCATTTAATATTTCAAACCACTCTTGATATTCTAGATGCAAAATGAGATTTCTCTGGGAAACATCTAGTTTGAAGAAGAAAAAATCAAATTCCTGTTCCGCTGCTTTTACTGAATGTGTTTCATCTTTGGAAAATAAAAACCAGAATTCAATATAAGTTTAATGGCTGACACGCTTATTTAAAAGGACTTTTTTGTTCGTAATGTGAAATCAAGGAGCCTGAGGTTAGACTTTACAGCAAGAGAGCCATGTTAGTAAAAAAAACAAACAAACCAGGAATCTGCTAGCATCTTTTCTAACTACAGTAAGCCTAAATCTTTAACTTATACATGGCTGCTCCAAATTGAGGTGCCCAGCTGACACATTTGTCACCCAAAAGGTGGAGATGGGAACTTGAAGGTCAGTTATACTAAATTTAATCTTAATAAGGATGAAATGGCTGAGGGAGTGGAAATTGTAGACATTTTGGAAGAGTGTGACCATGTCATACTCTGCCACGGGTAACTGAATGAAGTCAGACTAGTGTTTTAGACTTTAAGAGAGCCAAATAAGAGAGAGATTAGGAAGGATTCTACGGTTGGAAATCCTAGAAGGGAAAACAGTTCAGGATGCTTGGAAAATTCTGAAAAATGAAATATTAGAGGCCCAAACAAACACAATACCATAGAGGAAGAAAAACAAAAGATACCAGACGAGACACAAAGAGATCTCTTAACGAATTGAAGGAAAGAAATTAAAAATGGAAGCATGGAGACATGTAACTGAAACAGAATACCAGCAACTAGTCTGACTCTGCAAAGATGGGTCAGGAAAGCTAAGGCTCAGAATGAACTAAGAGTGGCAAAAGATGCCAAAAACAATCATTTTCTTCCATTCTGTAAGGAATAAGAAGAAAAGTCAAGGAAATGAACTAATTGGGGAAGATGGCAAGGAAGAGATGGGCAGAAGGGAGAAAAGGGAACTGCTCAATTCCTTCTTTGCATCCGTCTCCACCCAAAAGAAAAAAGAAATAGTCAAAGTTATCAGAAGTAGCATCGTAGGAGACAGAAGAGGGAGGTAAGAAATTGGTAAAAGGATCCTATCCACTTTGGACAAGTTCAAATTCTCAGGACCAGACGGTTTACATCCCAGAGTAGTAAAGGAGCTGGCAGATGTGATCTCAGAATCACTGAAGTTCTGGAGCACGGGAGGACTGTCAGAGGACAGAAAGACCTCCAAGCTCTATGATTAAATGATTAAACGATTCAAATGGACAACAATCACGGAGTTTTCAGGAACCAATTACTTGGAGAATAAAAGGAAAACATTAATGACGTCACCGTTGCCCATTTTTTCCACACGATCTTCTTTGATATTTCTGGGAACCAGAAAATTAATCTGATTCCAAGGAAGCTGTACTTCAAAGCAAAGTACCCCTCCGGCATGATGCTTTGAGTCACTGGGATTGATCAACCTGACATCTAATTAACAGATTACTTTTTCCTCATGCGTGCCAATTGCTTTTGGAATACCTTATAGCTATGTTATAAGTGCCTGTCAGCCTCTGAAGTGCGTTTACTTATATATTCTGCGCTTAGGTTGAGGTAAGAGTCCAGCTAAACTGCCTTTATATCATCAAAATCATCCACCAAATTCCAATGACCTAAGCGTGGGCAAGACCAGAGGTTGGCTGCTGCCAGTTTGGGCGAACCAGTAGTTCCGACCAGCAGCTGTCCCCACCCCAACCCGGCTATCCTGTCCTATATAATTGCCGTGTGTTTGATGCCACACAGGTTCACATTTTCGGTTCGGTTGTTATGTGACGGCCACCTCTGGGCAAGACTTATCTGGCAATAATAAAAAACTAAATTTGCAAAATTCTATACAAACAAGATTGGAAGCAAAATATATGGCCTACTTTCAATTCTGGGAACGAATTCTGTTTTTCTGACTACATTTGCATATAACGAGGCCCCTGTTTAACGCAGCCTTTTCCATGCTGGATCCTGGGCGCTAATCCAGCATAGACAGTGGGAATATTGATTCAGCTGAGCTCCAGGCTGTTCACTCAGGACCCTTCCTTCGGGCAGGTCTTTTCAACAGTTAGACTGAAACTTGCCTAAACTAGACAAGCCAGTTCTACTTATGCAAGCCTTCTTAAATAATTGTTTATAAAACTTGCTTCACTAATCATTGTTCGTAATGCTTGATGCAATTTATTTATAGCTCACCCAGTGGGTGAAGCAATAATGAAAACTTAAGATTTTTTTTCTTTTTTTCTCCTTGGTTTATAAAGAGTGGAGTGTATATATCCTATTTTATGGAACACAATTTAGATTTCCTGAATTCTTGACACTCCATTCAGCTAAATTCAGGAGGCTCTGAGGGCTCAAAAAAATAAAATCCCCAAATCCCTGGGAACGCATCCTGTTCCTGCTGTTCCTCCTTGGCTATTTATTGCCTCTGAACTTGAAGGTGTTGCAAAACCATCTAGCAGCCTCAATAAGTAAATTGGTCCACGAGGTTCCCCCCCCCACCCAACTTTCAGAAACTCCTCCCAAGAACAACTTCAATGAAATTCTCGTGGGAAGAATGTGAGAAGCTTGTGTTGCGTGTCCCTTGAGAAACCCTGAAATTTGCATTAAAAAGCCATTTTTGTTCTGTCTTTCCTTCGGGGATCTTCTAGACCAGCTACAGAATTGGTAAACCACTCTGGAGGTTCTGTAAAGGCAAGTCCTCCTCATGACTGTTATAAATCAGTCAGTCTTTTAAAAAAAAGGAGTTTCTCTCCATTTTGGCTCTTGCCCTGAAGGACCAAAGGCCCGGAGGGAAAGATGGTTGCTCACCTGTGTTATTACACTTCCATTTGTCCAGAGAGAGGATGGCTCTAGCGGGAGCCAAGAATGCAAAAGCACTGGCCTGAAACAAGGGTAACCTGAAAGAGGCAAAAAATCCACATTTTACAACACTGCCACAACACGCAAGAAGAGCCACCTCTTCAGTGTTATCGTTACTAGTTATCTTCCCAAATCTAATCTATCTAAATTTATTGTAGTGCCCATAAATACGAATATCAAGCAACGTAAGCAGTTAAAAGTTAAAATGTTACTCTATTGTTGACCAAAGCACAAAAACCGATAAAGAGAACAAGGAACAGAGTTGACATCAAGCAATGTGTGGACTAATTTGATGGTTTTTGAACAGTCATAAAGACCTTTAGGACAACAATCTTCATCAATGAAACAGAAATATTCTCGAAACCTCTCTCTTTATTTAAACCAGGGCTTGCCAAACTGGGCAGCCTTTAGACTTGTGGACTTCAACTCCCAGGATTTCCCAGCCAGCATTGGGAGTTGAACAATTCTGGGAGTCTTAAGGCTGCCCAGTTTAGAGAGCAGATTTAAACGATAAAGGTGGATGAGACAGAGAGCATCTTTCGGAAACTTCTCAGTAAATAGTATTTTACTATAAATCACTCCAAGGGCAAAAGCTATTTCTTAGTTTTAATCTAGGGAATCCTAAATACCTTAGCCCTGGACAGGTTTGAGATTATCTTTTTTTCGGCATTCTCAAATGATAAGACCCCCCTCTTACAGGGATCCTCCCTTCCACCACAGAATCTGTCCCCAACAGAACACAAGGTAGAATTCTTTACTCTCTCGTTCACTTTCTTCACGAGTCCATTTGTTCTAGTATGGCAGGTTAGAGTCAAGGTTTATTAGCCAACAAATCATATAATCGGCAGAAATCAAAGGGCACCATTCATTCCCTTTGGGGGGAAAATTGGCAGCTCCTACAGCTTAAGATCCTTGACATTGGAATGCCAAGGATACATCACCATGTTGAAGTCTGCCAGGCTTAAATTTGCCAGGGTTGGAGACCCCTGATTTAGGGACTTTCTTTTCTGGTATCCATTTTCATGAAGACTTTACATATGCTGTAGCCCTGAGACTTCTATACTGCTTTACGGTGCTTTACAGTCCTCTCTAAGTCGTTTGCAGAGTCAGCATAATGGCCCCTCCAACAATCTGGGTCCTCATTGGGTCAATTCAAAATAATCTTTTATTTTTCTGGATTTTGACCCATCGCATTGGTTGATCAAAAGGACCGGGTCAGAAACCTTATGGGCAAGCAAAAATACTCAATTTGGGGGTTTTTTTTTTTCATAAGATCTTTTTCAGATTGCCTATTCTAATTCAGGAAACTCAGAAAAATATTCAACAAATCCTGGAGGTTTTCTTTGGGCTGGTGTCCTTCAATAAGCTTCACCAGTTTATTTAAACCGGCCTGCCTTTTTTATCCTACGGAGTTATCATTCCCCACCCGATATTCTCTTTCGTAGGTAAATATACTCAATATTTTTTGAAAGAAAGGCTCCCAAATGAAATCATACTTGGACGGGCTAGACCTAAAGCAAAAGATGACTGCGTTCATTCTTTTGTTATTTTTCCATGTTATTTTTAATATCCTGCCTAGAATAAACATAATATAGATGTAGGTTCTCAACATACTTTGGCCCTCGTGCGAAGGTGAAAAGTGTACATTGTTTTTTTCTACAGTAACAGAAGACTATAACTGGATGGAAAATTCTATGCCCTTAATACTAAAGGAAATCGAAAACCTATTTTGCTTTGATCGTTAATTTCTAATACCATATGTAATAGAGAAATGAGAAAAGTTAAAATATGTGTTTTAAAAAGAAACAAAACCGCAAGTCTCCCACTAAAAGAACATTTACACGCTGCGGGTAGCTCTGCCGGTTCCCACTGTTGAACACAAATCAACTCCAGCAACCATGCAGAGAAATGTTAGTTAAAGTAGGAAACGGGGTATCCATTATCGCTATTCTTTGCGGGCTGCAAAAGTGCTGGCAGAGGGAAGCAGGTCTTGGCTGGCGCAGCACTTTTTTCCATACAGAATAACAAGAGTTGGAAGGGACCTTGGAGGTCTTCTAGTCCAACCTCCTGCTCAAGCAGGAAATCCTATACCATTCCAGCAGCGCTGGCTGGGGGATTCTGGGAGTTGAAGTCCACCCATCTTCAAGCTTCCAAGGTTGAGAAACACTGAACTAGAGAATCAGGGCACAAGGTTTAATGTTAATGAAGCTTTGCTACCTTTTACCCCATAACACATTGCCAGCATCAGATATTAAACAGGTAGCCCTTGACTTACAACCATAATTGAGCCAGTAACTTTGCTTGTAAACCATGACGGTCTTTAAGTGGGTCATCATGTGACTGCACCTGATTTTCCAACCTTTTTTTGCGGCTGTTGTTATGCCTGCAAGAGTGATGTATCCTATTATCTGTGTTGAAAGAATGCTTGGCCATCCCTCTGATCATGACATGGACATGAATGGTGCCTGGAGCATTAAAGTGCCTTCAGTCCTTCTAATCTCTGCTGGAAGGACTTCAGGCTCCAGGACTAAGAGAAGTATCTGGCTGAGAACTTGGGGAGCAGCTGCTGACGAGAGGGGACAATTTAGGCACTACTTCAACTCCCTCGGTATAAATTAAGTAACGTTTTTCATTTTATTATCAGACTCAAATAGGACTAATGCTTTTAATCTTGCATATTATCTACCTGTTTCCTGAACTGTTTAACGATTACTAATTTATTATGCTTTGAATGAGTGCTACTTGGCAAGTGGAAATTTTGAAATATATAAATTAGACAGCTTTTCTTTTTAAATTTGTTTACATTAAGTTAAATGCTTCCATCACCGTTCTGAAGGAGCTTTCTGAACATTCATTCCTCATAGCTAGTCCCAACATAGGCTTCAACTCCTATCATCTTTGCCAGCATATTATTATCTTTTTTTTAAATATATATATCCATCCTTTCTGTAGGAAGGCAGTTTAAAGGAAGCGTACACAGACCTCCCTCTTATTTCAACCCCCATAACCACCCTAGGAATGTAGCCTAATCCAAAGCCATTCTTTGAGACTCACAGTTGAGAGATGCCATGGAGCTGGTTCTCCCCCAGGTGAAGTATTCTGCCTTTAATCAAGACGTAATACTGCCCTTCAGCATTACTGCCTAGACTTCACAGGAAAAGTTAAAAGCAGTTTACTCATCACCAAAGAGTAACTCACCTGCACCCAAATGTTGTCTGCAGCAAAGTTGTGATTCCAACACAGAAAAATATGGTCCCAATCAACTGGCTGGTGGCCCACTGGTCAAATCCAACACACATGGCATCTGCTAGCAAAAAGGGCACTGCTATGGTGCCACTGAAACAGGTCAGGTAATGCTGCAAAGAACAATGGGTTATTTTTTTAATCACGTGTATGTGTGTATGTATACCTGTGTAAACTGCTTTCCCTATGTTTGCAATATCATTATGATTAAACCAAGACAATTAATAATTCTGTATGAATAGTTTTATCCATTAGGAAATGACCATTATCTTAATAAAGAAGCTAACTCTGACGATCTCAGTGAAGGATTAGGAAATGGCAGTCCAAAATAAAAACTAGTATTATGCCATCAAGTTTCCAAATTCTATTGGGGAGGGTCCAGCAGATGTTAGGGAAGAGACCACAACTCAGTTACGGATTCAGACTCTTTGTGGTGAAGAATCTCATACCTATTAAAATGGTCTTAAGACAGCAGAGTTTGAACAAACTCCTTGGTAGTCAAAAGTAACCAAGTTAGATTGGATGCATCAAAAGTGTTACCTTCATATGAAGCAGTTACCAATCTGCATATGGATACTGACACGAAATGTGAAAAGCCCCAATTTTATTCTCTTGAATTCTTATCACCGGAAGAACTTATTCTCACATTCAGCAATTTTCTTAGCGTGGCAAACCAAAATCTCTAATCAAAGGCAACCTCGACTTTCTGCTGAACAACTACCTCTGTGGGCTCCATCGCCACTGCCAAGCCAGGCCACTAGCTGATGGACAGTTGATCAGCGGACTAGGTGTCTTGGCTCAGCTCTGCACTCAATTGGCGTACAAAATTACAGAAAATTTAACATCGGCCAATGTAGACTGGTATAAAACAGCTCCAGCATATCACTGCATAACCTCCCACTAACTTCCAGAGTATAAGATCTATAGATCAGTGTTTCTCAACCTTGGAAGCTTGAAGATGGGTGGACTTCAACTCCCAGAATCCCCCAGCCAGCAGCGCTGGCTGGGGGATTCTGGGAGTTCAAGTCCACCCATCTTCAAGCTACCAAGGTTGAGAAACACTGATCTCTAGGAAGCTGAGCGACACAAGCCCACTAAAAATGGAAAGCTTTGCTAGAGGACCATTGATTTAATGTGCTTGCATATCACCCCTTCATTCTATTCAAGAACCAGGCAGGAGAATATTCTCATGGAATGTGTCCAGGCTTAAAGCCCCTCTTCCATCCTGTTGCTCTTCAGGGCGTACAGACGCATCTCCTCCGTGTTAGAAGAGAATCATCCTGGCTGCACAACTGGGTGCCCTAGCAAAGTTCCCAAGCACAGCAAATGCAGGAGGCAGATTTTACATTCCTAAATAATTTCGGAATTCAGGTCCTCTTGGAAATGTTTTTTTGTTTTTTTAAATAACGTGGTGTGCCTTCATAGAGTGATGCAGAAAGTATTTGTTCAAGAAGAAAACACTATGGCCAGAAACACCTAGCTCTGATAAGAGTCCACGCATTTCTGTTCAGAGCAACAGAGAAGGAAACCGGGAATAAATTATCCGTAGTTTCTTGCTGCCTGAATTACCTTAATAAGCACAAGTCCTGGGAAAGTGTTATTCTCCTTCGGTCCCTGCTAAGTAATTCTAAAAATAATGCTTCAACATTAAATTCCGACTTCCTTAATTGCTCGCTAGCATTTCAATGGAAAAAAACAATGATATTGGAACAAATTGTACCTGTAACCCCAGGAATATGCAGAGATACCAAGGTGGAACATCTTCAATTGTGTAGATCATGTCCGTCCTTTGTGCGTCTGAGCTTCCGCTACTGTCGAGGGTTTCTGCCAGAGAACTCTGTCAACCATTAAATTAGCCACCATTTAATACCACAGTCTATTAATAGGTTACTGGGATACGTCGGAGAAGGTCTGAGAAGGCCTGCTGCAAAGCGCTATCAGTTCACATAGCAAAAAACGACGACAACAACAAAACCCCAAACCTTTTACTTTTCTAGTCATCAGTTAAATTACATGAAGGCCCTCCTCTCTTTAGTGTGACCAACCTCTGCCTTTACATATAAGCAAAGCATTATTCTGTTCCTATGATATAATCACAGCATATCCTGCGCCAGAATTTTTTTTTTTTTTTTTTGGTGGTGCCCAACTGTTTACACAAAGAAATGTAGATGGTAGATTAGAGGTTAAGGGATATTTTCTGGGGAAAAAAGAAAGATTACACTTGCATAAGAGATCCGGACTCCCTGATTTATGAGAGCACTTTACTGTTTTCTAATGAGCTTTCGTTTATTGCAAGATATATAGCTTTGCTAGAAATATAACCCTAGGCACGGAAGGGACCATTTAGTCCTAATTCAACTCTCATCTCCATCCAGGAATTTAATTTAAAGAACCCTAACAAATGTCCATTCAGTCTCTGCTTTCTGTAACATATAGACACTTAATGTGGAATATCACTGTTAAATACTATTGCTGATTGGCTTTTCAGATGAACAACTCTCAATTTTTTAAAAAAAATCCACTTTCAAATGCAGAATCTACCTTCCTATAACTTAAATCTATTGTTCTGTGGTCCTGCACCTTGGAACCCACTGACTCTCTATCTTTTTGTTATTTGATGCAGGGGTCTCCAACCTTAGCAACTTTAAGACTTGTGGATTTCAACTCCCAGAATTCCTCAGCCAGCAAAGCTGGCTGAGGAATTCTGGGAACTGAAGTCCACAAGTCTTAAAGTTGCTAAGGTTGGAGACCCCTGATCTGAGTTTTTCTATCATACAAATATTCTCTTCTCAGGACCAGACTTAATCACTTTCCTTAAGTTCTCTTCATAGGACTGGAGTTTCCAATCCCAGATTCAGATTCAGAATTTAGGGAAGACAATGAGGTGTAAAGTTTGATGAACACTTACATGGCAAATCTGAGCTTTAGAATCCTTTTTGAGGTTCTTAGTCGGAAAAGTGTCTTTAGGCCTCATAAACATTCAGAAGAATTATGGAAAAAATTATGCAGCCATCAAAGGTAACAAAACCAAGGATGAAGATTAGGTTTGTGTGAGAGGCAATCTGCTTTACATTACAGGTAATCCTCACTCATCAACTGCAATTGGAAGCTGCAACTCAATCGCTACACACGGAGTAAGTTAAGTGCAACATCACATGACCACACCAACTTAAGACCTCTGTTCCAGCTACACTTGTTAAATGAACCAGCGCTGGAAAGTTAAAGATGGCGTGGCCAACACTGACCTAAATGATCTGACTTGGGAGAGAACACTTCCTTTCCCTTCTATGAAAGAAAGACCCAAGGCATGGCTTTTCTGCAATTAGTTACTGGGATTTTTCAAGTTCAAGGTTTACGAAGGCTTTAGATTGAAAGGAAGACTTTCCAAAAGCTACATGAGGTCAAATGAAATATATGAGGAACAATGTTGAAAGTAAATAAGCAGTGATTATGAAAGGTCAAGCAAGGAAGACACACAATTCTCTGTCCAACAGTGGAGAGCAGCTTACTCTTTAATAATGAAGTTATTAATCTCTAATGGAAGCAATTAATTACTTGTCTAATGCAGTATGCTTTTGAAGAGGAAAAAAAAGATGGCTAGAAAAAGAAGAGCAAAGAAAAGAGTGTGAAGCTCACAGTGAAAAAGTATAAGCTTTTGTGTTACGTGTCGAGGTTTAAAGACCAAAATAAACGTTCGTTGCAAATCTCAAAAGGCTGTAGGCTTCGTATAGGCCATTTTCATATAAATGGTGTTAATTTTTTGTTATTTAAGAGCTATGAAAACAGGAACACCACCTAACGCCTTTTATTGGCAGTAGCCCTTGGGGGGGAAAAAGATCTATTTAGTTTAGCAGTTGCAGATTTTGCTGAAACTTAGGTTTATATAACAAAACTGCTGACTTAATCCATACTTGATTGCTGAGTATCTTGTTCTCAAACATGACTTGGCTTCTTAAACCCTGAAATGTCCGGTCTGATTTAAGCACATGCAGCTTCCTCCTCATATTTCCTCCTGTGTATACGCCGTGTTCGTTATCGAAGGGATTAACAGGAAATCAAACAAAGGAGTAATTTTTATTTCACAAGAAAGCATGTTCTGAAGCTGTCACTGTAGCTGTAGCTATTTCAAGCTTCAGAACCCAATCCCTTCCACAGCAGTGGGGCATGGTATCCGTGAATTCCCCTAGGGCAGGGGTCTCCAACCTTGGCAGCTTTACGACTTGTGGACTTCAACTCCCAGAATTCCTTAGCCAGGCATGCTGGCCACAAGTTCAAGTCCACAAGTCGTAAAGTTGCCAAGGTTGGAGACCCTAGGAAACAACGGATGTCAGTGGATTCCTACAAGAAACAGCTAAACTCAAACACTCAGATCTCTCATCTCCTCTGAAGACCAAGTTTTCAAAAGAGTTAGGAGAATGTGCACAAAAGAGAGCTTATAGAAAACCTATACTACAAAGTGTAACTTTACCTGGGAGGAACGTGACCCCAGGAAAGAGCTGTCTGTTTGGGTTTGCCTCAATAGACCTAGACACAGACACTGCACTTCGAAAATCACAATTTAGGGTTTAATGAGTTGAATGAACATAGACAATTGCATTCAAACTACAATGAAGCAGCTTCAGGTTAGTTATTTGGAGACATTTCCTGATGGTCAGGCCAGCCAAAGAGTGGAATAGGCTGCCTGACGAAATGGTATGTTCACTGAAAAGTCTTGTTATTTTAAATATTTAAAAAACCCACCAGGCTTGTTTCCTAGATTATACAACTTGAAAATTTTCATTTACAACTTTGCACATTAGGGGTGTGCAATCCACTTGAAATTGAATTACGTTAACACAAAACATCTAATGCCAACCTCATAGGAAGCAATCTGCTCTTGAAAGTCAAATAATGATGGCTCTTGACATGTTACATGACAGCTTAGTTGGGGTATTAAATAAGTCGAATTATACAAGTCAGGTAACTGTATACCTGACAGCATACAGCTGTTAACTGCGAAAAGAATTTAAAATCCTAATCATATTTATCTTTTAAAAAATGAGGTATTGGGGGGAGGGAGGAACATAGGGGAAAGGTTTTAGAAATACAATGCCTTTCCCAGAAGAGTTCCATGATACAAAATGTTCTAACTTCTGTTTGCTTCCTACACTTTCCTGAAATACTCCGAACTTCGCAATATTCTAAACGTGGCAATATTGGATTTATCCTTTCGGAAGATTTAGGCTAGACCGCACCAGCTGCTTAAATCAGTGTTTCTCAACTTTGGCTGCTTGAAGATGCGTGGATTTCAACTCCCAGAATTCCCCAGCCAGCAAAGCTTCGAGCAGCCGAATCTGAGAAACACTGGCTTAAAACATTCAGTAAAGTACACTTAAGGGTTAAGTTTTGTTGACAGATTCTACATCAAGAGTCAAGGCCTTGAAGCCTTTTGTAGAAGACAAGAATCTTCCCCATAAAATCCCAGAACTGAAGGGAGTGGAGGGACAAAAACCTTTGAAGCTGTTATAACCCCCGTCAAGGTGGAGATTACAGAATGTGAAGAATCCAACCAAGGGCACTGCTGGCATCCAATCTGCCCCAGCAGCAATCACAGCAATCTTGTGATTCATGCCTTACTGGGAAGCAGCCTTCGGTTGCATTAGCTTCATCTACTTGATAAAAGTTTGTGGGTAGTCTTCGTGTGATAAGGAGGCCCCCGTTCCTGGATATTTTCCCACAGAACCAATGATACGACAGACGTCCTTTTTTATAATAAGCAAGGGTGAATGAGTCAGCTTTTGTTTTTCATTATTATCGGCCAAAAGGTACTGATTCACTTTCTTCTGTAGTTTACCAGAACCTGCAGCCTTATAGAAATGGTGTTTTTTTTTTTAAACTTGCCCTGGTTGAGAAAAGATTGGGAGTGCCTTCCTCTATTTTTATCTCCAAACCTAATTTTACTGCATTCAGCAATCAGCTTCTCGAGTCTTCAAGCCCTTCCTTAATGATTCCGTTCAACAGAAATCAGTTTGAGCTACTGAAGAACTCCACAGGGCATTGTTAGCAGCCGAATTTGAGCAAACGTGCAAATTAATTATAACCGTTCATTTGTATCAAGATGTTATGTTCATCTACTTTTTAAGGTACCTTTTCTGCAATTCCATTTTCTGTGGTATAGATTGCCATAAGTTCTGTGTCTTCTGTATCTTGATCGCCACTTGAGGTTGCTCCTCCACTTATTACAGCCTAAAAAAAAATTATAATTAATAGTAATATTCTAAAATAATTACAGAGTATATAGCAGGGGTTCCCAAACTTGGCAGCTTTAAGACTTGTGGACTTCGACTCCCAGAATTCTCCAGCCAGCTATGCTGGCTGGAG
>WNWU01000075.1:3885776-3899870 GCA_012654045.1 Ptyas mucosa
CCAGCTATGCTGGCTGGAGAATTCTGGGAGTTGAAGTCCACAAGTCTTAAAGCTGCCAAGTTTGAGGACCTCTGGAATAAAGCATAGCTGAGAACTCTACCCAGACAGAGAAACGGGATAGAGACTCTTGCTACCAGGGGATGCTTTACATGGTTACTAAGCCAAACCAAATAAATAAACTGCATGATGGTTTTATGCAATGTGAAGTTTTGGCTCTGTCCAAAAGTACAACTAGTCCTTCAGTCCGCAACCTTCTCAACAAGGAAAAGCCACTGTCCATTGGCAGCTGCTCTGCCCGATGGTGTCTAGGGTCTCCAGCCGGCTACTGATCTCACACAGATTTGAATGGTTCAGGCAAAGGACCGAGATCGTCCCAAAGCTTCAGTTAGAACAATAGAGCACGGCAGTATTTGCTGCCATTTGGGGGGGAACAGGCTTTGGCCCAAATTAGCAAGGCTTCCTCGTGTGAAATGTGTGGAGAAATGGCACAGCAATCTGTTGACTTGCCATCTCTTTGTGCGGAGAAGCTAAAAAAAGGAAGGTAATTGTAATGAAAGGTGAGGAAGGGAAGCCAATTCTGCAGGTTTTGTATAGAGAGGTAAGATTTAATATGCAACAATGTAAGATACTCACTTGGAGATAAGAATCCCCTTTCGACTTGCTCGAAGTTATGTTGCAATTATATTTGTGAGTGACTTGACAGCAACTCATCTCTTGCAGCTTCTCCCAACTGCTATGTACATTATACACGGGAAAAATAGGTCTGTTTCTTTCACACTTTATTTTTTGTTTGAACATTTAAGCAAGAGTGGGCAACACTCAAAGAAACCCTTTGCAATGGGACTTTGCTTCTGCTGTTTACATACCTCCCGTTTTGTACAGTATCTATCACTTCAGAGTATGCTTTGAGAATGTTCAGAATTCTGCAAAAAAGGGAGGAAAAACCTGGTTGATACTGGATTTCATTACTGGATTTTACCCAACATGTGAATTAAGCCTCAGCACCAATCAGCAAACTGGTAGTCAAGGTAATTGAAAAATGAAAGCATGATTTCTCAACTATTTGGGGACAGGAAGTCTCATTATTTTAAGGACTGAGATGCAAGGCATAAAAGATGACTATTTCCCAAATAAATGCTGCTTAGACTTCCTATGAGCTGACTCAGATCACATAATGAGTTTGAATTTACTATGAGCCCAATTCCTTAGAGCTGAGGAAATGCTATCTTGTTCATCTCACTTCATGATGAGAATCTGCAGAAAACAAGTACAACCAAAGATAACTAGGAAGTAAATATTTTTGACAGATATAGAGGTATTGTCTACACTCATTCACAAGGAATGCAATCTAAGATAAAAATCTAGGCTACCTTGCTAAGTGAAAAGATTGAGTAGCAGTAATGCAAAGACAAAAGATACTGTAGCTTCTCTAATCTCAAGGTAAAGTATCTACTTCTGTGCATGGGCCATTACCAATATTAGGGATACACTTCAAGAAGTCTGCTATTGTGGACAGTGCTCTGCAAAAGTATTTGAGAACAAAGCCAAATTCCAAAAAGCTTACAGTTTATAATAAATATAGAGTTGGCAATGCAAGAAAAACTCCAAGAAATTTTTAAAAAGTGCTGCTGTAGCTATTTCTGACAGACTTCATAAACCCATAGCAAAACGGTTTTTAAACTATAGCTAATTATAATACTAACAGCAATTTAAGCAATAGTAAATAGGAAATATTTACAGACCCCTGGCATCCTGGACATAAATTGTTTCAACTCTTACCCTCAAAACGACGCTATAGAGCACTGCACACCAGAACAACTAGACACAAGGACAGTTTTTTCCCCGAACGCCATTAAACGCTAAACAATTAATTCCCTCAACACTGTCAAACTATTCACTAAGTCTGCATTATTATTAATCTTCTCATCGTTCCCACTACCCACCTCCTGCCACTTATGCCTGTAATTTTGTTGCTTGGATCCTTACGATTTATATTGATATTGTTTCCTGATTGCTTATTTGTACCCCATGACTATCATTAAGTGTTGTACCTTATGATTCTTGACGAATGTATCTTGTTTTTTTATGTACACTGAGAGCAATGCACCAAAGACAAATTCCTTGTGTGTCCAATCACACTTGGCCAATAAAGAATTCTATTCTATTCTATTCTACTCTAGTAACCAACAAAGTTATCTTTCCAAGGCCACGTGCTATTTATATTTCTTTTTATCCTGGGTCATTGGAAAGGTTGTTCTTTGGTGGGAAAATCAGAGTGAGTTATCGGGAAGAAGAATCCTTGCAGGGCTGAGGAGTCTTTCTTAAAATGTCATGGGCACTGACCCATTAAAGAACCATTATGCAAGCTCACCATCCTTGAATAAAGCTTCACTGTCAAAAAGTAAAGGATGCAATTACGTCAGCTTTACTTATTTTGCAAGTGGGATGACAAAATTAGGGATTTCTTAGTGGAAAAAAACTGATCAGTGAGAAAGCATAAATAATTCTTATTTGAGCAAATCCAGTGTTCTCAATCCACAGCATGAAACAAAATGAGGTAGTTGCACCAAGCATACAATTCCGAGGAACACTGAATGCAGCAGACTTGGAACCCCATAAACCAGAAGGGAAAGCTCCAAACATTTGAACAACTTGTTCATTTCAACATGTTGCAAATACAAATTTCAAACGAACTCGATTCTAAATTCTCTAACAAAACATCCACTGAAGTTTTCAAATCAGATGACAGAATGTTTTGGATAAGCCAAAGGCATCAATTTCAAAAAACCTTTTGGCTTACCTAATTATGGCTTGAGTTCCCTTAGTTCAGGGGTCTGCAACCTTAAACACTCAAAGAGCCATTTGGACCCGTTTCCCACAGAAAAGAAAACACCGGGAGCCACAAAACCCTTCTCATGCCTGACTATTTCTTGAGCGGCCACAAAACTAACATACGTAGTTGAATTAAAGGTTTTGTTTTCTTCTGAAACTTTTCTTTTCTTGGACTTATCCATGGTTGGCCTACCAGAGGTTGAAAAGCTCAATAAATCGTGTGCCGGTGCACACTGGCAGTTGTGATGCATATTTTGAGTGACAGGGAGCCGCAGCAGAGGGGTGCAAGAGCCGCAGGTTGCTGACCCCTGCCTTATACCAAAATTGCCAGCAGTTTGCCTATTTATACAAACAAGCAAGAACACACATTCCTATAACAATAATTATTTTACTTAAAGGCTTTACTTTGTTAAAGCCCTAGGCGTGGCTGTATTGTATTGCCCAATTCAAGCATAACAATGGAAGTAACAAACCTCTGGAAGAAAACAATATTGCTTTTAAAGTAGTAATAAATATCTGTAATAATAAATGTCCCAACATTTGTGTTTGTACTTTTGAATGTGCTAAACTAGCAATGATGGAGAAAAGCAAAAGCACAAATTAGATCCCAATTCTAATAATTTTATTTTCAGTAAATTTCATTAGTGACTATGTTGAAAAGAGCTGGGAAATGTAAGTTTTTGATTCTAAAATTAAGTTTCAATCAAGATAAAGGCATCTTTTAGTGAAAGAAATGCTTAACCTAATTCAATGACTAAAGGGCCACATTAAAAAGGAACAAAACTCATATACTATGTTAAATCATAAAGCAGTTTATTTTGGCTTGGCATATGGGAATCCAGACAATGTGTATATTCAGACACAGATTAAATTTATGCCCACTTTGGTTTCAAGAGTTTCTTGAATAAATCACAGTAACTAAATTCAGACATCACATTAAGATATAAATGAGTTTTCAATTGTGGATTTGTGTAATATATGAAACTAAAACTCAACAATTACACCATGGGTTAATATATATGAATGAAACCTTTATATACGACTACACATACATAAGACTTCTACACATCACATGAAGATGTGGTGTTGCTTGTCCAACTCTGGTTATGATCAAATCTTATTTCATTTAAGAAATCATGGTTTATTTCAAACAGGAAACCATAACTGAATTATGATTGTTCCTGGCCTATAAAAGATTACCTGATCGAACAGGACATAAAGCTGTGTCTGAAAACTGATTTACATTTTATCTTGCCCCTCTAATCTAGAGACTCTGAGATTGGGCTGTATAATTTTAATTAAAAAATTGCTGCAACTCATTTTCTCTCTCCCTCTCTCTCTCTCTCTCTCTCTCTTTTGCTATACTTTTAGCAGCATTATATAAATATATTACTTTGGCCAGGCCATATTTTAGCAGACCAAATATCACGTACACTGAAATGAATGTGTTTATTTCAATTGAATTATCTGTTTGTATCCAGGTTCGTTGTATTATTTTACCACACAGTATTATATTCAAAACAACCCTGGTCCCGTCCTCCAAGTTCTACGGCCCATAAACTTTTTTCATCAACGATGGAAAAAGCATTTGTTGTCTTTGAAATGTTCCAAATGCAGCCCAGAAAAGCCCGTGGAATTCCCACTGTCTATTTCTGCATGAAGGTAAATGGTGGTGAATCCAATCCAACTATGCAGCCTGTGAAGGCAATGGAAGCCACGACCGGCCTGAACTCCGTCTAGCCTTTCCAACATCAGCCTAGGCTGGCTAAGTGCTGCCATCTGCTGTGACTACACACATGCATATACTACACAACACATACACATACCTCACACACACACACACACACACACACACACACACACACAATCACTATACTCACAAAAGTCTGGAACCCGTGACTCCCACGGAACAGAAATTTTGCAAAACTTTTATAGAACATCTGAGGGAATCCCAGAGCCGTTAAGAGACATACAGCCAAAGACAGAAAGTCCTGGTGCCCCAGTGGTTAGAATCCAGTATTGCAAGCTAACTCTTGACCACTGCCAGGAGTTCAATCCTGACCGGCTCAAGGTTCAGCCTTCCATCCTTCTGAGGTCAGCAGATTGTTGGGGGCAACAGGCTGACTCTGCAAACTGCTTGGAGTGGGCACTGTGAAGCAATATATAAGTGCTCTCGCTATTACTGTTTGGTACAGTCCTTGCTGTATTTGGCTATATTCATTTTTAAAACTTTGGTCCCCTTATTCTACTGAAGTCCTCATCACCCAGATTTTAAGGCAGGGTGTCTCATCCTTGGCAACTTTTGTGGATTTTAACTCCCAGGATTCCCCAGCCAGCACGTCTTCAAGTTGCCACGGTTGGGAAACACTACTCTTAAGAGCGAGCACACCTTGCCCCACTCAAAAGAATGTTCTGAAGATCTCGATGCAAAAGTCACGGGCACTTGTGAGTCTGGATATGGTTATGAACCTTTCTCGAAGCTTTCACCTATCCAGAGTCATCAAGCTGATTTGAGAAAAGAAAAAACAAATCGTCAGAAATAAATGGGTCGTTCTTGGCAAAACTGCTTCCAAACAACATCAGACAATTATCCAAGAAGTCATCTAGATGAAACCGCTGGAGGAGGACTTCATCAATTTGGGGTGAAGCATGCTAGCGATCCCCAGATCCCAGTCAGAGCAGCAAGTCAAAATCTTGATCTGATGCCTGGAGGCTTTTGAAGTACTGGACAAGGTAAAACAGTTTAGAATGAGTCTCAACAAGAGAGACAGGACTGTTTATTTAGAAGACTCATCTGGATCGGACTCTCTGCCAGTTGCAATTAGCTCATCTGATATGTCCTAACCGGGAGGATAAACTCTGGATTCCTCCCCACCCTGAAAATGTTAAGGAAGCCAAAGCCTCAAGGCAAAACTTCTGTTTATTTATTGCATGTATAACCGTCATGTTGGCTTACTTCAACTACAAACAACACAGTTGTTTAAATAAAATATCCACAGTTGACAGTAGAATATGTAAGTATAAAAATTAAATAAGCACCATAAAAAAAAACTCAAACCAGATGTCGTACCACTCACCCTAGGCCCTCCAGAATACTTCTGTTTTCATGAGGCCAAGAGAGTGGTGGGCAACCTAATTTCTAACCTCGTCTATAGAATTACAGAATAAGAGCTAGCTCTTCCCTTTTGTATCCTTGGAGATTGTAACAGTCCTTTTCTATGAGCGGTCTGAAAGGTGATCGAGGCAGCATCTTCCTTATCTTTCAGAATGCAAGAGGCAACATAACCAAGGCTGGGGATGGGGGTTGATTTGGGGGGCTCATCTTGTCCGTTTGTGTGCGTTGCACATTTAATGGTTTCATGAGATGTAACTTGTCAAGGGTTGTGCTCCCAGGTGGCATGCAACTATCGAAAATAAATAATCTGGACTCTAAGTCAGCACTCATATCTCTTGTCAGAAAATGGGATTGGCTAGTCTAAAGAAAAGAAGGACTAGGGGTGACACGATAGCAGTATTCCAGTATTTGAGGGGCTGACACAAAGAAGAGGGGGTCAATTTATTCTCCAAAGCACCAGAGGGCAGGACAAGAAACAATGGCTGGAAACTAACCAAGGAGAGAAGCAACCTGGAATTAAGGAGAAACTTCCTAACAGTGACAATTAACCAGTGGAACAGCTTGCCACCAGAAGTTGTGGGTGCTTCATCACTGGAGGGTTTTAAGAAGAGACCTATCTGAAACAGTATAGCTAGTTACCAGCGCTTTTAAATAAGAATAAGAATTAATACAGGCAGTCCTCGACTTACGACCACAAATGACTCCAAACTTGAGCCGGTGAGCTGAATTAAACCTGCAATACTGCATTCTAGCCACTGTGCCACCACAGCGCCTTACTCTTAATCCTAATTGATAAGTGCCATATCTGGTACCCTAAATCAACATAACCTAATCCTAGCTAAAAATGTACATTTACAGGTAGTCCTCGACTTGCACAAGTTCATTTAGTGAACATTCAAAGTTACAACAGAACTGAAAAAGTGACCTATGACCGCTTTTCACACTTATAACCACTGCAGCATCCTCATGGCCACATGATCAAAATTCAGTCGTTTGGCAGCTGACTCATATTTATGACGGCTGCAGTGTCCCAGGGTCACGTGACTCACTTTTGCAACTTCCTGACGAGCAAAGTCAATGGGGAAGCGAGATTCACTTAACAAGTACGTTACTAACTTAACAACTGCATTGATTCACTTGACAACAGTGGCAAAAAAGTTTGCAACTGTCTCGCATAGCAACAGAAATTTTGGGCTCAATTGTAGCCAAGGACTGCCTGGATGAATTCTTATTTAAAAGTGCACACCAATTGGTATACGGGTACACAGCTGTAAACTAAAGATTTTTTAAAAATAAATTTAATAGTATTTACGTGATTTTTAAATTTCACAAATTACGTTTACAGAGAGACAAAGTTAGAATTTGGCTTTTTCAGCCTAAACTGAACTGGCCAGCTCGCAATGGAATAAGTCACCAAAAGGAAAGAAAAAACCTTCATGAAGAATCCAAGTGGGTCAGGAATGGTGTTTGACACGGAGAAACAGCTCATAAGTCTCGACAGATCAACTGAGTCGAGAAAACGGGAGTCGATGGAAGCACAGGGAGGTGTGGCCAACGACAAATCTGACTCAGTCTCCAGGCAGATCTGCTGTATCAAACCCATTCCTGACCCACTCCACAGCCAATTGGGAGAAGGTAAAAGCCTCCATGACCCCATACTAGTCCCGGCTATGTCTGGCCCCAGGAAATCCCAGGTCACAAAACAAAGAACCCCTTGAGCCTTGGGATAAAGCCGATAGGAAGTGGCAGACACTAGTAACTCAATCAAAACTCCCAGGAGATGGAAATGCTGTACCCATACAAGATCCGTCATCCAAGGTCAACACCAAGGCACACAAAGAGGATGAAATTGGCCAAAGGTGACAGTCCATCCAGGTGAACATTCCTTTCAGGATACCAAACATCGCACCTATTATGGAACAAAAGACCCCTTCCTCTGTGTGACTGCCACCTCCAGCCAATTGATATATCTCAAACCTATAACACTGTCACAATCTTTGACTGGTGTTACTTCACTTTATGCTCTCAGATCATCTTTGCTCTGTTCCAAGCAACTCACCTGGGCGTTCTTTGGATGACCCAACTGCGATTCGAATTGATTTTCTTCTAACACACGCACACACCTTTCGGTATATACAGTTAAATTTAGGCTCGCATTAAGTAATGTGAGTGAGGTAATGAAACTAAACTGCACTAGAATTCCATGAGCTTCTACTGAATAAATACTGCACTGTACATTACCAGCATTATTTCCATCCGCTGTACTGTACAGAGCAGGGGTATCAAATCCGTGGGCCAGATGCGTCACATGCTGGCCACGCCCACACCCGGTTTAGCAAAGGGCAAAAAAGTCACGATATGTCACGTGACGCCACGAGTTTGACACCCCTGGTGTAGTGTCCTATATTTCATCCCAGACAGCACATGGCAGCACTGAGGTAGCCTTGGCTGATCTCAACATCTCTAGGATCCTGCTTAGTACTTTGATGGGAAATATCCAGAAAATAGCTGCATACAGAATGCAAAATATTGAAATTCATAGAAGTTGGGTGGCTAAAATAACTTTAAATAAATAAGTAAAACATGAGTTTAAATGGTTTCTGACACTTATTATCTATGATAATTAATTAATTTAAAATATCATTTTAATGCAATGTAATGATTTTTCTTCTGCAGGTCTTTCCCTCCAAAGTAAATCAATCTGTAGTATAATCGGAAGTCATTGTTTACATTATGGTATCATCAGAAAAAAGTTTTAAGATGCTACATATTTACATTGAGCTTCCTTTTATTCTGGAACACTTAACTGAGACATATCTGCTTTTTAAAAATAAAATATTACCGTGTTTCTCCAAAAAGAAAGCCGGGTCTTATTTTCTTTTGACCACCAAAAAAATGGCTAGGCCTTCTTTTTGGAGGGTTCTAATTATTGACTCACCTCACAGTGATGGCACCGACAGCCCTGCCCAGAAGGAGCCTGTTGCTGGCCCACTTGTGCGGCTGCTTGCCACCACTCGCACTCATCGCCCCGGCCTCCGTTTCATCTTCAGATGCCTGCCGGAAGGCATCTGCAGCCGATAACACAGCTCTGGACCAATCCGGAGCTCTGTTATTGGCTGCAGATAACAGATGCTGGCAGGCATCTTGAAGGCAAATCGGAGGCCGGGGCGATGTGAACGAGTGGCGGCAAGTGGCCGCAGAAGACGACGAGGCAGGTGTTGGTGTGTTCGAGAACTGGTAAGTAGGGCAGCTCCACCCCCCCCCCATCCCTACCCTAGCTTATTTTTTACCTGTGTGCCTCGCCCCACCCTCTGCACCACGGGATGGGTGGTGTCTTAATTTAGGGCTAATTTTGTAGGTGGGACTTAATTTGATCGCATGCGCTCAAAAACGTGATAGGGCTCCTTTTCAAGTTGGGTCGTCTTTTTGGAGAAACACAGTACTTATTTTTTATTAAACTTTTTATGACCGATTACTGTAATCAATCAGGCCTTATTAAAACATTTGCAATTGTTTCAAAAACAGTTCTAACTATATCTATCTAACTGAAATAGTAATAGAAAAATTATTCTTAAAATACAGGTAGTCCTCAACTTACGACAATTGAGCCCAAAATTTCTGTTGTTAAGTGAGACATTTGTTAAATGAGTTTTGCCCCATTTTAGGACCATTTTTTGCCACTGTTGTCAAGTGAATCAATGCAGTTGGTAAGTTAGTAACATACTTGTTAAGTGAATCTGGCTTCCCCATTGACTTTGCTTGTCAGGAAGCTGCAAAAGGGAGTCACATGACCCTGGGACACTGCAGCCGTCATAAATATGAGTCAGCTGCCAAACAATTGAATTTTGATCACGTGATCAAAATTCATGATCACCTGAGCAGTTATTTATTTATTTATTTATTTATTTAATTTTTATGCCACCCTTCTCCCCTACAAAGCGAGTCTGAATGGCTTACAGATTTATCGTTGATTATTTCTCACCAGTCCAAGCCCTTTTCAGGTAAACTCAAATCAGCACACCTTTTAATGATTTGTGCGGTTCCTGGAACATTTTTTCACAATGTTATTATTACAACCCTGCCTACATAATTTTCTGTAATCATCATGCAAAATGAATTTTCAGTGAATTCACATCATTCTTTCGCAGATTTGAAAAACGTTGACTCACAAAAAAATTATTGCATCTCCATGACCTCACAAACGGCAAGTATTACTTCTACCCATCAATTCTATCTTTGAGCTACAGATACAGACCACCCAAGCAACAACAACAAGAAGACTGAATCAAAACTATGTCCTATTCCTGCAGCTCCATTCAATTACACTGGTGGTATTTAATCATGCACATTTCCAATGATGACAGTTGAACTATTATTTCATGAAGGATATGTGGAAATCAGCAACTTAGGTTCAATAAAAATGAAAGGGAAACAGATTAGTTAACTGAAGAGAGGGAGAGTAGCATTTCCTGTTCATTTCCTCTTATTTCAAGCACAAAAAACATTTAATGAGACCTACCTTAGGGATTTAGTAATGTATTACAAAAATTCCGCAATATTGGAGGGCATTATCTAACATTTTGTTTAATACACGTGTAACTTGCACAAGTTGCAGATGGAAAGTTATACAGCAAGGTGTCACCTCTCATCTATATCCTATTAAAACGCTCATGA
This sequence comes from Ptyas mucosa, assembly GCA_012654045.1. Taxonomy (NCBI): domain Eukaryota; kingdom Metazoa; phylum Chordata; class Lepidosauria; order Squamata; family Colubridae; genus Ptyas; species Ptyas mucosa. The sequence continues at coordinate 3,896,398 of WNWU01000075.1, forward strand.
CTATAACCTTTAACTGGCCAATATAATGCAACATAAAGCAGAACATTTTCAACTAAGGTCCCTCAAATGGGCTAATTTAAAAAACACATTGGGACCCCGTGATTCCCTTGAAATCTGGCAAATTATATAAAACATTTATGGCATAAAAATTATCCTATTCCATACAAAATTGTCACAAAAGATTTCCTGCGATCAACTGCTGGTGTTTGACTGTAGTAAACAGTTCAACATGAGATACTTTCAGAGCAGATACATCTCTGAATATCTCCCTGAATTTTTAAGAGCTCTTCCACAACACCAGGAGCTCTGCAATTTTTGAAGGCACTGAGGAATAATTATCTTCAAAACAATGACCCAACAGAGCACATGGGTTGTCCAGGTTTTTTCCAGATTCTCGGGAAATATCCTTATTTGTAAATGGTTAACCAACCCCATAAACTTACTCTAAGATAGTTAACATTTCTATTGTTAAAACACGTCATTGTTTCTTCCAGGCTGTCAACTGTATTACAGACTGCAAGTACAGTCCCTTTGGAACCACTACAAAATTCTGTAAGATGACTCGGCTTCTATCTTGTAAGTTTCCAATGCGATTCTGCTGATCATTCTGCTGATTCAGCTCTGTGTCACCATTCTCAAAACTGAATACTGGAGTCATGCCTCTTACACTGAGACGAATGTTCACACCAGGTTGCATTATCTTTTTCACACAATATCCACCATCATTCTGGGCATTGTTCTATTTCTTATTGATTCTGATGAGAATAAAAAGTTATTAAGCTATTGCTTAAACTATAGGTTCATCCTCTCATTTTCAAGATTGAATGGATGTAAGCAAATATTAGATATTAGAACAAACCATTCACAGGAAAAAAAAATCATAAGGCAGAAATTTAATAATTATGAAGTTTCAAAATACCTTCATTCCTGCATCAGGACAGAATAGCAAAGTGATCACACTGTTATCAGATGGGATATTTGATTAAATAGTAAGAATAACTAAGATCAAACCATACAACCAGAGTGACAGGGAAATGAACACCGAGAAAATCAGAGATGGAGGGTGCTATTATTCTTGTTAAGGTAAAGATCACAAATATGCAAGTCACACAATTAGTAGATTTACTAAAAACGGACATCATCAATCATAAAGTAATTATATTATACAGTCAACTCCAAAAGAATTCTACAGGCAACATAACATTCAATAACATTTAGGCAAAGCAAACCATCCGGACCCAACAGTAGAATTCTCCAGAAGAATTAATATTTCCAGAATTGGGCAACAAATGAAAAATGCCATGCTGTGTAATGAAAATGACTTATGGTTTCAAAAAGGTCTATTCTGCACCAGCAATCTCCCCCTGGGATTTTCTTATAGTTCAGCTGTAGATAACACATTAAAGTCTGCTAATATCAATCTGTAGCTCTTCTGTATTTCTATGTTACTTAAATATCTAGCTACATTTTTATTGATCGATGACAAAAATAATTTCTAGATATTAGTATAATGCTTCCATTTTACATTAGACTAAATATTACCAACTCAGCTTGCTTAAGGTGGGTTTTTCCTGGGACTGTATAGGAAGTTCAGCACTAGAATCAAACAGAGAATTCCACAAAACACCCCTGAAAACAACAATGGCAAATCATTTCTGTAAGGAAAAAAAGTCTGGAGGCCAGCTGGCAGAGGATGGGCTCAAAGGCAACTTTGCTTTAAAAAATGTCCCCTACCAAGAACCTTCCATATAGATTAATTTAAACCCAATACTCTTGCTAACTACTCACCTGATAAATTACACTGTCAGATCTAGCTCAAGAGCTTATCAGAAATGAAGACGAGTGGGGGGAAATAAAAATCACACCCCGTGGTATGGTAAAGTATCAGATCTAATCAATTTATGACGAAAGCCACATAGACGGAACTCAGCTGCGTTATTCAGCTTTCAAAAAAATGTACAATATAAGTATATTTTTCCCCTGCCTGGACAACCCTATAAGGTGGGTTGGGCTAAGAAAGAATGACTGGCCCAAAGGTCACCCAGTGACTTGCAAGCCTAAGGAGGGCCTAGAACTCAGAACACCACACCCCACCCCACCCCCATCCCCGCCTGGCTTTTAAGCCAGAACCTTCACCATTCCAGATGGATGGATGGATGGATGGAGTGTGTGAGAGAGACAGACAGAGATAACAGACAGATCTTTATTATTACATATATCATTATATATCTTAGATATATTGTGTATCTATATGTATATACTGTATATGCTACATATACACACACACATATACATATATAGATAGATATAGATAGGATGAATGGATAGATAGATAGATAGTAGACAGATAGATAGATATAGAGAGGATGAATGGATATAGATAGATATGATAGCTAGATAGATGATAGAGAGATGGATGGATGGATGAAGAGAAAGATATTAGAGATAGATAGATAGATAGATAGATAGATAGATAGATAGATAGATAGGATATTAGATAGATATAGAGAGAGGATGGGACGGGACGGGACGGGATGGGACAGGACAGGACAGGTAGATAGACAGATAGACAGAGATAGATAGAAATAGATTATAAATAGATAAAGAGAGAGAGATGCATGGATGGAGAGATAAACAGATAGACAGACAGACAGATATTAGATAGATAGATAGATAGATAGATAGATAGATAGATAGATAGATAGATAGGATAGGTAGGTAGATGATAGATAGATTATAGATGAATGATAGATAAGATAGATAAAATAAGAGAGAGATGGAGAGAGATGATAGAGATAGATATAATGATATAGATAGATAGATGATAGATATAAAACTCCACACAGAATATAAAAGGAGGAGAGATAAGACGGATGGAAGCATCTGCAAGCAGGAGAGAGAGATTTCCCATCCTAAGACAGCAGCCCCTCTTCTTCCCCTATAGGCAATGCACCCCCTCCCCTCCCCTTCCCCTCCCAGCCACGTGCCGGGGAACCGGTGAAGCTCACCCGGCCTCGGCAGGCCGCAGGTGAGTTCGCCCCCAACCCCCCTCCTCCTCCCCCCCACCCCCGGCCTCCCATTTTGTGGCAAAGGAAGATGGAGGCAAGAGAACCAAGGGCACCCTCCCCCCTCCCTCCCTGCCCCTTTCTCCCCCCTCCCCCCCCCCTCCTCCCCCCCCCCCCCCCCCAAAAAAAAAAGGCATTTCCCCCCCCGGCCCCGCCCGCCCCCCCCCCCCCCCCCCCCCCCCCCCCGGGGAGGCTCTCCCCCCCAGGGGGGGGGGGGGGGGGGCACGTGCACGCGGGGAGGGGAGGGGAGGACCTCGGGGGAGGGGTCGTCAAAGGAGAGGGAATGGGGGGGGCTTCGATCCCGGAGGCCGAGGCAACATGGGGGAGGGGGGGATGGGTAGGTGGTGTGGGGGGGGTCGGGCAGCAAGATGGCACCGCATCGCGGGGGAAGGGCAGCCTCCCCCCCCC
>WNWU01000075.1:3914943-3936207 GCA_012654045.1 Ptyas mucosa
GAAGGAAGGAAGGAAGGAAGGAAGGAAGGAAGGAAGGAAGGAAGGAAGGAAGGAAGCTATATACCACTTCACAGTACTTCACAGCCCTCTCTAAGCGGTTTACAGATTCAGCCTTTTGCCCCCAACAATCTGGGTCCTCATTTGACCCACCTCGGAAGGACGGAAGGCTGAGTCAACCTTGAGCTGGTCAGGATCGAAATTCCCGATAGTTGGCAGAATTAGCCTGCAATGCTGCCTTCTAACCACTGCGGCACCAAGAAGGAGAAAGGGAATAAGAGAGCGAGAGAGGGAAGGAAAGAAAGGAAGGAAGGAAGGAAGGAAAATACCAACAGCCCTTAGACTTACATAGCGCTTCACAGCCCCCTCTAAGAGGTTTCCAGAGTCAGCCTCTGGCTCCTCCTCCTCCTCCTCCTTTGACCCACCTTGGAGGGATGTCAGCCCCTTTAAAGAAGCCTGGACTTCAACTCCCAGGATTCCCCAGCCGGGGGGAGGCTGTGTGCGGGGGCGAGGCGGCCGGAGAGCTCTGGGAGTTGAAGTCCAGCCTTCTGCCAAGTGGCCCAAACAGGGAGGGGCCGGCAGCCAATGTTGGTTTAGTTGCATTAAATGAGGATTCGGGGTTTAAGAAGCCTGTCTCCCTTCCAGCGCCCACCCAGGGGTCCTTCTCCACCATCCTCATCCTCCCCAACCAGCCAGCCCCCCCAAAGTCGCCCCGGGGGTGAAACGTGGGGGCCGCTTCCCTCGCCCACCCGCCTGCCCGCCTACCTTGGGGGCCGAGCCATGGTAGCCTCGGCTGCCCAGGAAGTCGACGGTGCCGCTCTCCGGAGCCGCTTCCAGGTCGCCGAGCAGCTGCGCCGCCCACGGGCGGGTCTACGGAGGGAAGGCGGCCTCCTTTGCTCCGCTGCTCCCCTCCTCTCCTCTCCCTTCCCTTCCCTTCCCGGGGTCGCCCAGCTTGAGTCACCGGGGCAGGCCGGGCTGGTGTGCAAAAGGCAGCCAAGCCAACCAACCGCTCGCTCGCTCGGGCTGCAATGCAAGCTGGCTAACCGTGCAAAGCGCGCGCAAAAGCGCCCCGCGCGCCCTCCGCGCTCTGCACGCGCCCCGGGGATTTGCGCCCCTGGGTCGTGCGCAACTGCCTTCCCCCCCCCCCCCCGCCTCTATTTTGGAAGCTGCCAATGAAGGACACAGGCGGTCCTCGACTTGCAAGGGGGCGACCGCTCAGAGTTACGGCGGCGCTGGGGGAAAAAAAATCTGCCCTTTTGCACGTGCTTTTTGCAACTGCGGTGGGGAGCCAAATTCTGGCTGCTCATCCTTTTAACGAGGGTGGCTGGATGCCAAGGCTACGGGATCACCCCCCCCCCCCCGAAGGTGGTCAACGGGGCAGCCAGGTTCACCGTTCTGACCAAAGGTCGTAAAGCGGGGCAGGACTGACTCAACCCGTCGTTCGACAGAATGACAAATGGGCTCATTGGTGGCGGCGGTGAAGTCGAGGGGCTGCCTGCGGTTGAAAAAGGATCCCAGAGTGAGTCTCCGCTGGATGGTTTTTATTAAGAGAAGCGCGGATTTAGGATTCTTTGCTAGAGGCAGCTCTGAACGGACAGGAGGTGGACAGCATCACGTAAATGGGATCAGTAAACTCTTCCAGGGAAACAGCCCCAAAGGTGCTTTTTCAAGAAAGCTTGCCTCTTGAAGGACTCAGAATCCAGAGACATTTGGGGGAAAATAATTCACACGCTGGCTTTCTGAAAAAAAAAATTGGGTCTATTTCTCAAACCAAGGAAAAATAGATAACCAGATACGCAACTCTATTGCATCTTTGGAACGCAACTTCTTAGATGTTTGTCTTAAGTTTTCCCACTTTAGTTGCCTACTAAAATCTAACTCTCCTTCCAGCACTCCCTCAAGTCTCCGGGGTCTCTTGTGTTCAGGGTGGGGGTTTTTCCACCCTTTTTTTTTTTTTTAAGGGCAAACTGAAAAAGTGTCAGAATCCTATTTCACCTCAACGACGTTTTAAAATTTTGGCTAGAAAATATTCAACAGCAGTTGGATTGTTGCCTTCTACCCTACTTACTGTGACAATATTCGACCAGTCCAGCAAAAGTGGACCAAGGCCTCCCACCTGCATCTCTGCAAAGGGAATGAATTCTCAGGAAGGCTTGACTTGGGCAGCTCAGGTGAGGCTCCCTCCTGCCACCTTGAAGCCGCAGGAGCAGCGTTTTTATGCTCCAACCTCCCGAATAATTGGGCTTTCCAGAGTTTTAAAATGGTTCCTTTTCTAATATTTCTATTGGTGGTGATTGGAACCTTCCTACTCAAGCCAGAAGAGCATGTGTGCCTAAGTATACCTACCCAATTTTGTCACTGAAAGGAAAAAAGGGATGTATTTTGAGTAATGGGTAATTCTAGTGTCGTATTTAGGGTAATCCTTGACAATATCCTGCCTACCATCAATTACTTTGCTAAATAATTTCATATCCCAGGGAATTTTATTTTTATTTTGCTGGTTCCATATTGACATATTCTTTAATTTGATCATGGTTAAAATTTGCTAAATTCCACAAAGTGTAAAAATGCCCCTCAACCATTCTCCAATCGGCATCATAATTCCAGTTTAACTGGCCGACAGGTTTTTAAATCCTCCTTTTACCCTAAAAAAGCAGCAAAGCCAATTTCTCCCATCTCCAGTCATTAAAAACATAGTTTTACCAGAAAAAGTTGATTTCTTCTTCCAGTTTTATTCCTTCTTTGCCAGGGATTTAATTGATGCTTTATCCTTCTATACACTCCAAGAGCCTGAGTGGCGCAGCAGACTAATGCTGTTAAAAGTAGTATTTAGCTTCCAGCTGCCTGCAATTACTGCGAGTTCAATTCTCACCAGGCTCAAGGTTGACTCAGCCTTCCATCCTTTCTAAGGTAGGTAAAATGAGGACCCAGATTGTGGGGGCAATAAGCTGACTTTGTATAAAATATACAAAAGTATGAAGGCTATTGCTTAGCGCATTGTAAGCCGCCCTGAGTCTCCGGAGAAGGGCGGCATATAAATAAATTTAAAAGAAAAAAATGTCCCCCCAAGGCATTTTGGTTGTGCAAAGAAAAACAATGGACTACATTTCTCTCACTGTGTCCCCCGTCCCCCCCCCCCCCATCAGGAAAAAGGGAAGGACAAATCACTCCCAGGAATCTTGTCAAGAAAACTGCATGAGTCAATATTTCCTGAAATACATGTTTCCCAAACATCATGTGTAGCTGAACGCATCTAATTACTCCTTGGTCATCTTGACTAAAATGCTTCTTCAAAACCTGCAGTCTAAAGGTTTAATATTCTGAAACTTGGCAATTTTATTAAGCATTCGGGCAAAAATTAAGCAAAAACTGAAATATGGTTGGGGAAGGAAAACCTATCCACGGGAGAAATGAACAATACAAGCAGGATCCAAGACATTGGGGCAGTGATGATAAAATGGTCATGAGGCAAAATAAAAAATGAAGTATTCTTTATTGAAAAGTTTTCAGTTTCGATTAGAACATTTTTTTCCCCCTCCAAACATTTCTTTTTGCAGCCGTTAGCATTCCCCGTTTCAACTGATAGGGTGAAAAATTCTGCAAAATTCTGCTTCTCGTGCAGAGTCATTATGGACAAGTAGCATCTAAAGGTCACAGGCTTTCCACACACAGAAGTTATTCGTTTTTAAATACCGCATTCATTTTCATACGAAAAGGATTAAAAGCTGAACGATTAAAAAAAAAAAAGCTTCTACAACTATTTTAGGTACTCACATAATAAAAAGGAGAAGTATTTACACGGAAATATCTACAAGAGGGTCTAAGTGCATCGGGTGCACCAAGACGGAGTAGCTGAAAGGGACGCTGCGCTACGCAGCCTCACGAAAATCACATCTCCCCCGCCTTAATTTCTTACGATTCTTCTTGGTCTTCAATCTTTGGGGCCAAATAATATTTCAAATGTCCCATATCTGCTATCTTGTATTCCACAACTGCAGGAGACAAAAAAGAGCCAAGGAAAAGAGTTAGTGGCCAAGCCTGAAGCCATCAAATCAAACCAATCAAAATGGGCTTTGGAGCCATTTCTCAGCGAGACCCGCAATATGCCACTCACCTAAGGGAACATCCGCAGACATACTGAGTATCACTGTAGGGGACAAAGGCGTCGCTTTGGTGAAGAAATTCAAATATCTCAAAGCAAAAGTGAGCTGGACGGGTTCGTTCATCTCTATTGACACCTGCAAAAAATGAATGAAGATCCAAGATTAAAGGAGAGAGAGAGAGAGAGAGAGAGAGAGAGAGAGAGAAAACGCAATGGTAGAGAGACAGTTTAAGCTTCCTCGGGGCCTACTTACGGCTTCCTCCTCTTTATCGACGACGCTGGTTTGTGACAGTTTGACGTTTCCACTCCCAAGTTCTCCCGTGGCAGAAAACTTGACACCGTCTTTCGTGCAGGAGATTACAACGGCGTCTCCAATCTGACTGAGGTCACGGCAGATACGTGCAAATTCAGCCGAGGGCATTTTCACCACACAGCTGTATTCTTGTTCCTGAAAGATCATATAAGCTTTAGGAATCATAGGACTCGTTTAGGCCAGGGGTCAGCAACCTGCGGCTCTGGTGCCTCATGTGGCTCTTTCACCCCTCTGCTGCGGATCCATGTCACTCAAAATATGCGTCGCAACTGCCAATGTGCGATACCTGCTGGCACACGATTTATTGAGCTTTTCGACCGCCAATAGGCCAACCATGGGTAAATCCAAGGAAAGAAAAGTTCCAGAAGAAAACAGAACGTTTAATTCAACTGCATATGCTAGTTTTGTGGCCGCTCAAGAAATAGTCAGGCAAGGGAAGGATTTTGTGGCTCCCGGTGTTTTCTTTTCTGTGGGAAATGGGTCCAAAAGGCTCTTTGAGTGTTTAAGGTTGCAGACCCCTGGTTTAAGGTGAAATCACCACCTGGATTATTTCATTTCCCACGGGACAGAAACCAGAAGGGCCAGTAAAACAGATGCAAATCAAATGAACATTTTTTAAAAAAAAATTAACAAGAGAAGCAAATGTTTATTTTTGCAAAGTTTTACAGGTACTCCCCGACTGGTGATCACCTTTTGCAGCCTTCTGATAAAGCAAAGACATTGGGCAAGCCAGATTTCACTCGTTAGCAACACAACTGTTACTAACACTTGAGGACTGCATGTATTTTACCGCTGCATTTTCTAATGGGTTCGAGTATGGGATTAAGAAATGTTAAGAATTTTAGGAGTTACATATTAATCACAGTCCCACTTCCAAACTATAATAGAAATCTGCAACACAAAACATTTTAACATTTGTTTTTAATCCCCTCCCCATTAAGAACAGATGCCGTTCAAACTGCCTGTATAGGCAGCCCCTACATAACCGTAATCTGTTCAAGTATCCATATGAAGTTATGAAGGCTCTCTACATATGTCGAGTCCCTTAAGTTATGGCCACTGCAGGAACCCCGTCACATAATCAAAATCCGGGTGCTTAGCAGCCTGCCCACATTTAGGACCACAGGATAGATTTTAACTCCTTCCTCCCTGTCTGCCCCTTTGGCCACCCTGCTGCCTCGCAAAGGGTCAAGGTTGGGCACGCCTCATCGGCAGTGGGAAGAAGACAGGAGGTCACCTGTGGGGTTGCAGGGAGGTGGAATTTAAGAGAAGGCAACAGGAGAGGAGAAGCACGAGATCCTGGCCTGACATTACTCAGGACTCTGAAGGCAACTGTTTTTGCCAAGTGAGTGGTGCACATATTCCACCTCGAGACTGAAATTCTGGTCTTAATTAGGATCATTAAGCAAGGACTACCTACATCAAAATGGCAAAATAGAACATTAGCAAGCATAGTAATGTGTTGTTTTTTTTTCATCGTTGCCGCTGCCGTAGATTCAGTCGAAAGACGGCAAACAAGCCAGTCTTTAAACCATCCAGGATAGCGCTTACATTTAACGAATTCATTAATAGTACCTTTGAGGTAAAAACTCACTTACTGGAATTCCAAGCTGTTCTACGTCCAAATCCATCAATTTCATTTCATAGTCTGAAACCTTCTCCTGATCTGTTTAAAAACAACAACAACTATATAATTAACATTCTTTACCAGAACAAAATGATTTCCTGACTCAATACTGTTTACTAGCCATAAACTGCAAAGCTATTTGAGTACGTATCAAATAAAGGACGGCAACAAAACCACGGAGTCTTTGATCCGGTTCTTGGCAACCTGTTCGCACTTAGAACCAGCTGCCAAATTCTCTGTACTCCGGTGAGTCAGTGGGGAAGCTGGCAGGGAAGGTTGCCCGCTCCCGCCTGCCAGATTGCAGAGGAAAAGGGGCTGATTGCCAAGAGGAAGGGAACTCCTCCAAAAACCTGCAGAACGGAAGGTTGAACTTTTGGGATTGAAGGTGTTTCGGCAGCTCACTGAAGCTGTTCCCTTCTGCACAGGGAGGGGAGGGGAGATCCCACAGCGGCCTGTAGAAACAAAGTGTGAATCCCAAAGATCCAAGCTTTGTTTCTGCAACCTGATGGAGATCCTTCTGTGCAGGGAGGGAGGGAAGCTGCCTGGCCTCCTGCTGCAGGCAGCTTTTGTGCTCCAGTCGCTTAATGATGGGAAGAGCTGGGAATGTGGTTGCTGAACCAAGCAACCAAGTCAAGGGTTCCCCGTAGATTGAAAATGTTGCAAACAAATCTTCATATAATCAGCTTCTGGTTGGGATTGCATTTAAAAAACGTTCTCTATTCCAAACTGTTCACATCAAAATGCACATTTATGTCTGATTGTGCATGTTTTGTTATTTATATATTACATAATGGATGTCCTATTTCCGTTTTATTTATTTATTTATTTATTTTATTTATCTTAGATTTCTATACCACCCTTCTCCCTGGGGACTCAGGGCGGTGTACAGCCAAGTAAAAACACATAATATAAACATTAAGAACAAATTAAAAAGAATATCTAAATTTGGCTCCAAAATTTAAAAACACCCCGATTTAAAATTATTTAAAAGGCTTCGCTTAGGCCAGCCCGGCTTGTTGGAAGAAAAATGTTTTAAGGGCCCGGCGGAAGGCACGGAGGTCATGGATTCTTCTTATCTCAGGGGGCAGCTGATTCCAGAGGGTAGGGGCCCCCACAGAGAAGGCCCTCCCCCTGGGGGTCACCAGCCTACATTGCTTGGCTGATGGCACCGTTGCATTTCCGTTGCAAGCTGTCATCAGTATGACATTAAACATAGGAGTAAAAAAAAATTTTTTGATAGATGTTAGCAGACTGGCAGTCAACGCAACTTGTGGACTGCTGTTTTAGAAGCTCAGCTAAAACTGTCTGCTCTGCTGCAATTTGCACTGGCTGAAGCTTCCAGATAACTCAAGGGCAGCCCCACGCACATCAATAATCCAATCAGAGGTGACCAAGGCATGAGTAACTGAGCACACCTCCCCCCCCCCCCCACTGCTCCAATTGAGGGGTGGACACAACCGGTGGATAGCTTGAAGCTGTGCAAAGGCTCTCCTACCCATGGCTGCCACATGCTGTTTGAGCTAAAGTCCAGAAGAACACCCCCCCCCAATTGCACAATGGGTCTATTTGAAGCCATGCAATGCAGTATCAAAGATGGTATAATCCTGAAACTACAGATATCACCTCACTCAGGTGCAGCTGTAGAGAACCACCTCCAGGATTAGTTTGGAAAAACACACCTATATCTGATCACCATAAACAATTGATGTTCTAAAGGAACATCACACACTAAGGAACATCAGAATACTGCCTTTTGTACATATACTTTCCAAATGATTTGTTGTGCAGCAATTAGATTTCATAGCTTGCAATATTCTTGTCATGTGGCCACATCCAAAAAAACTTTCTATTCTGGTCTGCAAAAGTAGAATCTACCTGGACACATTTGGATGTTCTATATTCTAACAGACTGCTTCAAGGGACTCTGTTCTGACATCAGAATGTATCTTACCCCTTTCTAGTCTCACAGTGAACACCTACTCCCAAGAAAAGACAAGATTTAATAATTCAGTTAAAACTTACTTGGTGTTTCAAATACCAAAACCAGTGTGTCAGCATTGTCTTCAGCTCTCAGGGTGATGATGTCATCATTACCAGCACACTTGAGCACTTTGGACATACTAGGAAAGAAAAAGAAATGCACATCTCATTATTTTGATATACTGCATTATTTGGACAATACACAACATGAGACACATTGAACAAGTTAGTGCAAACCAATAGGCTCAGTAGGCTGTTGTCCCAAGGGAAAGCAACGAGAAACTGTGGGTCCAAATTCATTTGTAAAAAGGCTTCCAGAGAACAAAAAGCCTGTCAACTTCCTGACTGTAGACTTATTTTCACATAAACCAAGCAGCAGCCTTTCTGTACAAAGTGGGCTAGAAAACAGGCTTCCTTGCCTACTTGGACCCACAAGCCACACAACAGCATTTTGTGTTGGTTTGGGTGCTCTGTGTTAAGGTCTACCGGATTGTGGGGGCAATAAGGTGACTTTGTATAAAAAAAGAACACCGCCTGGGGGGCCCTGAAAGCCCCACTAAGCAGATATATACAAAAAGTATGAAGGCTATTGCTTAACGTATTGTAAGCTGCCCTGAATTTCCAGAGAAGGGTGGCATATAAATCGACCAATAAATAAATAAATAAATAAATATCCAACAATAACCTCATGTCCATGATCCAGCAGGTATTAACTTTGATTTTAAACACAACAGCCTAGATTTACACAATTTTATTTCCTGATCCAAAAATTGGTTTTGATCCAACCCCCTCCCCCTTCCTATCTATGGTTAACTGTGATCAGAAGCTCAACACAACTCAACATACTTTCTAGGGGGAAATTCAGAAAGGACATCATTGACATTTAAGTATTTAAAAGTATTTAATAAGGCTATTTCATTCATTCAGATATCGGGTGTCTTCTGCTTGTGTTCTTTATTTTTTTGAGCAGTGTATATTTGTGGGGGGGGGTTTCATTTTTTTTGGTGTGCATTTTCACTAATTTTTGTTGTGGGCGCCTACAGGATTAAAGTGTTAGATATCTCAACTGGGAAAGGAGGACCCCTCTAGCAACCTGTGTGTGTGTTTGTGCAGGGATTGCAATAAACTTGCAACAGGTCGCCCTTTTTTTTGAAAAACCCAGGAGATTTGGAAATGCCAAATCCAGTTGCAAAAAGAGGCCAGGGAAACCCTGGCAAGGGGCTGGCTCCCCAGGTGAGAGAAATAAGGATTATTCCTGTAAAAAGTATACCCTAAGCGACGTCATTTTAAGTGCCTTATTGTACTTTGTATAATCTGATTATATAAACTGTACTAGTAGAACATATTAAGAACATGAGAAGAGGAACTGCGTAGTTCTTAAAAGATGCTTGTTTTGCTGTTTTGAAGGATACATAAAACTAATGTTCTGATAAAAATCCAAAATTGGCTTGTTTGGGTCATTCTGACCCTTCCAGAGGGGAAATACGCATGTTATAATATCACGTACATTGAGGGGTATTTTTGTAGGGTATTTCTACTGGGAAGAAAGGGAATTGCCAGGGCGGAACATGTGCCAAATAAGATGTGAAACTGATGCTCTAGGGCCGTGATGGCAAACCTGTGGCACACGGAGCCATATCTATAGGCACGCAAGCGTTGCCTTACTGCAGTCCAGCACACATGTGCACGCCAGCCAGCTGATTTTCGAGCCTTCTGGGCCCACTGGAAGTCAGGAACCGGGCTGTTTCCAGGCCTCTGGAGGGCCAGGGTGGGAGGAGGCTGTTTTCGCCTTCCCCAGGCTCCTAGAATGGCTCTGGAGCCTGGGGAGGGCAAAAAATGGGCCTAGCGGGCCCACTGTGCCATAAGCGGGGGGGGGAGAGCAGGGGTGGGTGGATCATGAGTGCATGCGTGGGGGGACAGGGCGCATTGAATTATGGCTGTGGGCACGCATGCATGCAGTCCCCCCCACTACCCCCCTTTTGGCATGCGATGGCAAAAAGGTTAGCCTTCACTGCTCTAGGGAACCGCATTCTGAACCCTGAAAAATGTATTTAAGGTCTGCAAGGAGAAGACCTCATCGATCCCTCTTCGTTTGGAAGGGAGACCCTTTGCAAAGTTATAATAAATCCGTCTCTGGCTTGTTCGTTGTCATTGTCTCCGTTTTTTATTCCTAAAAAGGTAAAGCTTATTTCCTGTAGACCACACCACGCCGTTTTTGGTTTTTTTTTTGCATTTTCACTAATTTTTGTTGTGGGCGCCTACAGGATTAAAGTGTTAGATATCTCAACTAGGAAAGGAGGACCCTTCTAGCAACCTCTCTCTCTCTCTCTCTCTCTCTCTGTGTGTGTGTGTGTGTGTGTGTGTGTGTGTGCAGGGATTGCAATAAACTTGCAACAGGCCGCCCTTTTTTTCTGAAAAACACAGGAGATTTGGAAATCCCAAGCCCAGCTGCAAAAAGAGGCCAGGGAAACGCTGGCAAGGGGCTTCCCCCCATGCCTTCTTGCGCTTGGGAGTCCCCAAGGGCCGCTTCCATCAAAGGAAACCGGCTGGGCAGGAGGAGCATAGGCCCCAGCGGCCAAGAGGGGACCGCCTGCCTTGCCTTCTCTCTCCCCTTTTTTGAAAATGGCAAAAGAAGCCGCCATGCTTCCTTCCTCGCAGGCCCCCCCCTTGCAAAAAATCCCGCGCCAAAAAGCCAAGCCACGCCCCCGAAGGGAGAGGACGGCGACCAATCGGGCGGGAGCGCGCCGAAAAGCGCGGAACCCAGCGCAGCCAATCCCCTTCCAGAACTAGAGCGCGCGCGAAGCCCGCTTTGACACTCCCGCCAATGGCGCGCCGGGGGTGTGTGTGACGTCACAAGAGGCGCGACCGGCGCAGGGATGGTTCCCGCCTTTCTGTGCGTCTGAGGAGAATTCGCGCCTTCTGCCCCCTCCTCAACCCACTCACCCCCCCTCCCCTCCCCTCCCCTCCATCCATCCATCCACCGCTCGCTCGGCCGCTACCTGACGAGATTGACGCCCATGGCGATATTGCGGTCGCAGCGGTAGGTGTCGAAGCCCTCGGAGCGCATGGTGAGCTGCACGAGCGAGACGTGAGAGGAGTCCATGCTCTGCAGGCTGATGCCGCCCGAGCCCAGGTCCCAGCAGGCCTCCGTGATCAGGTCCTTGAGAGCCTCCAGGACCTTCTTCAGCAGCGAGCCCTGAATCAGCCGCGCCTCAAACATCCTGTCGGCAAGAGCGGGAAACTTTTCGCGCGAACCGGCTTGCCCGCGCCTTTTTATAGAGCTGGGAGACCGACGCCCCGCCCACTTGCCCGACGATCTTTTACTGCGGCTGCGCACCGGGTACGTCACCTTTTTGCTTCGGCCCCGAAGAGGCTGTCCGCAACGTAGAACCAATCAAAATAGGAGTTCGTTGTTGTCTCCGCCCCTCGCGGATCTGCTGACCAATCAGAATGCAGGGAATGACCCGTGCTTTGCTCCCAGTTTCTGGAAGAGGCTTTGCCCGGACTTGTTCGCCTGGGCTGCAGAGGCAGCTTCCTTCTGCAACCGGGCGCCCTCCGTATGTGATGGGAAAAAGCCCCCATTACACGACCAGCGGCCGCAAGCAGGGATTTGCGATCCATCGTGTCTAGGCAGGCGTAGACATTTCTTCCCCAGAACAGAATTTTCATCTCTTCCCATTTATTTGTACTCATTTCATGTGCTCATTTACATTTATGTAAATTTTTTCATGTCTGTTTTTATACTTATGCCTGTTATCTTGTACATGTTTGACAAACTAAATAAAATAATAAATAAATAAATCTGTGCTGGATGGCCTTCGGCTGGAGATGATGGGAATTGAAATCCAACTCGGGGAAAAAACCTGCAAAATGTGGGTTGGTGGAGATGTGGCCAGGCTGACTTGCGGAGTTGTTCATTTTACTAATGAATTAAAAAAAATTCCCCACTGATTTTCTCCCTGCAACTGTAGGAAGTTAGCACCCACCCTTTTCCTGGAAGAATGAAATATTTTAGGAAATATTAAAAAGGCAGAATATTATGTTCCCCTGGTTGAGAAATGGAGAAACATGTTTTAAAGACAAAGCAACTCCCACTTTCCTGCCTCCCCCATCCCTTTGTTAATGGGCCAGAGGCAGAAACTCAATCTTTGACAATAGGACCCATCTGCAACACAATAGCAACAGAAACTAACACAATGGGACCTATCTAGGACAGAAACTCACCACTTGGCACCTGGGAAGATCACATCAGCCAGCAAGGCTAGCTACAAAACCCCACCCCCTGGGAGTCTGACAACCAATCAGGATTCTTTTTCTGGGCCCCAGGAAGTTCAAAGCCAGAGAGGGCATAAAACCAGGGGACTCACTGCATCTCGGCCCTTTTTTCTGTTCAGGAACTCAAACCATGTGATCCTGTCCACCATTAAACCATCTTTCCAAGCAGTCTCCATGCTTCCAGTGTCTTTTTCCCCACTTGGAGCTGAACCCAGAAGGATAATTCTTCCAACACAACCTTCCCACAAAGACCCTCAATGGGGAAGCCAGCAGGAAGTCAAAAGTTGCTCCCCTTCTCGCTGTTTTATGCCCATCCCCCCCAAGTCATTCTGTTTCTCCGTTCAGATAAGGAACAGAAGGATTTATATTCCTTGCAGACAGCTGGTCATTTAATCCCTGACCTCTGAACCTTTTGCCGGGCCTTGAAGACCTGGCTCTTCCAACGGGCAGGCCTGGGTTGATTCTATACTGACTTTTTAGCTTTTTATATTCTTAAATCTTAAATTTGAATTGGTATTCCCACGTTTAACTTTATTTATTGGATACTCTGTTTTAATTTTTCTTTTAACTTTTGTATTTTCTGTTTCTTATTGTTGTGAGCTGCTCTGAGTCCTTCGGGAGAAGGGCGGCATATAAATCCAATAAATAAATAAATAAATAATAAATTTGCATCCTTTGAGAAGATTCACTTGGAGGTTTCTCTGTGTCCTCGGGACAGCTGATGACCGAGAATCTCCATGGCCTGGTTTGAGATAAACAACCAGACGGCAGCTGAATTCCCACGAGGCCTTGACCCAGGAGCGCTCCGTCTTCTCCTAAGCCAGGGGTGAGCAATTGTGGGCTCTTTTACAACCTGTGGACTTCAACTCCCAGAATTCCCGAGACAGCCAAGCTGAATTCTCAGGAATTCTGGGAGTTGTTTGTTTGTTTATTCAAATTTATATACCACCCTTCTCCCGAAGGACTCGGGGCGGTGTACAGCCAAAGATAAAAGTATAAAGTACAAAATTTAAAAATATATTAAACAGATTTGGTCCGTCAATTAAAACCCCGTATTTTTAAAAAAACGAATTAAGAACAATTAAATTGAAGTCCACAGGTTGTAAAAGAGCCACAATTTGCCCACCCCTGCCCTAAGCAAACCCCACCGGGGTTGGCAACCCTCCCGCCTCTCGCCTCTTTCACCCCCCCCCCCCGCCCCGAAGCCCCCGGGCGCCTCGTTGCAGATGCTTCCATTCCTGCGCTGCAAAAAAAAAAAAAGCCTGCCAGTGGTGGGCCCCGCCCCCCTCGGTCGATCCGCGCCGGGATTGGCTCCTTCGCCTCTTTAAGTCCCGCCCAGATTCCCGGGCTCGGCTGTCACTCTGGGCGGAGCTCCTGCTTTTACTGCTGCCGCTGCTGCGTTGTGGAAAGCCGAAGCGGAGCGGCGGCCCAGGATGAGCGAGCTCAGGCAGCGGCTGGCCCGGGAGCCCGAAGGGCAGCCCGACGCCGAAGGGAAGGTAGGCGAGGCGGTTGCATTGAAGGCGAGCAGGGACGGAAAGCGGCCGGAAAACGTCTGTATGCGGTGACGCGTGTTTGGCGTCTGGAGCAAAAGGGGGGGGGGATTTCTGGGATTGCAAGGAGAGGGGCTTGCAATCCATCCACCCAACCACCCCCGGAGCTCGTGCAAGGCGAGGCGGCTTGCAAAGATTCCCCCCGCCCCAGCCTTGCGGAGCCCCGGGGCCGGAAGAGCGGCGGCTCCGGCTCTTAAAGCCGCAGCGCTTCGGGGTTCCTTCTCGGCGGGGAAAGGGGTGCGCCGAGCCCGCTGCGTGGGCTGAGCTTGGGGAATGCAACCCGCGGGGCTTTCCTGGAGCAGCGGGAGATGTCAGGGCGCTGCTAAACCGCCTGCCCATCAATCCACCAGGTCCTTCCATCGGATTAAATGGAGCTGGAAGGGATCTTGGAGGTCTTCTAGTCCAGCCCTCTTGCTCAAGACCTATAGAGCATTTCAGACCAAGACCCTGAGCCGTTTCCAAGAAGGGAGGAAAAGCAACTGTTTTTAAGCTTTGTGGCAGCCCACCAAGAAGAAGTGGGGGTCTACCTATTCTCCAAAGCACCTGCAGGCAGGACAAGAAGCAACGGGTGGAAACTCATCAAGGAGGGAAGCAACTTAGAACTAAGGAGGAATTTCCTGACAGTGAGAACAATTCACCAGTGGAACAGCTTGCCACCAGAAATTGTGGGCACCCCACCATCACTGGAGGTGTTTAAGAAGAAACTGGACAGCCACTTATCTGAAATGGTACAAGATCTCCTGCTTAAGCAGGGGGCTGGACTGGAGGACCTCCAAGGTCCCTTCCAGCTCTATTCTATTGTAACTGCACCCAGCGGCTCCACAAAGCCGGAGAATGCAGGGCTGGGCTCCTTTCCTTTCCCTGGTGTTGTGCCACAGGTGTGCCACCCAGCTTAACGCTGCTCTATTTGGAAACTTGCTTGATCGGGCTGTCAGAGGTCAGGTTTAAATTTTTGGCCAACCGTTGCAGCATCTGCTTCCAGTCTGGCCTGGTTTTAGTCAGGGGTGAAATCCAGCAGGTTCTGCGGAACCGGTAGCGGAAATTTTGAGTAGTTCGGAGACCCTGCAAATGCCACCTCTGGCTGGCCCCAGAGTGGGGTGGGAATGGGGATTTTGCAGTGTGGGAGCTTCATCTCTGGAAGAATTCAAGAAGAGACTGGACTGCCATTTCTCAGAAATTGATTGATTGATTCAATGTATATGCCGCCCTTCTCTGGAGACTCAGGGCGGCTTACAATGTGTTAAGCAATAGCCTTCATACTTTTGTATATACCTGCTTAGTAGGGCTTTCGCCCCCCCCCCCCAAGTGGTGTTCTTTTTTATACAAAGTCAGCTTATTGCCCCCACAATCTGGGTCCTCATTTTACCTCCCTCGGAAGGATGGAAGGCTGAGTCAACCTTGAGCCTGGTGGGATTCGAACTTGCAGTAATTGCAGGCAGCTGGTGCTAGTTAACAGCACTTTAGTCTGCTGCGCCATGAAGGCTCATGTAGGGTCTCCTTCTTGGATGGGGAGTTGGACTAGATTATCTACAAGGTCCCTTCCAATCCTTGCTATTCTGTATTCTTCTCCCTGGAATGGGGTGGGAATGGAGATTTTGCAGTATCCTTCCCCTGCCACGCCCAGCAAGCCACGCCCACAAAACTGGTAGTAAAAAAAAATTGGATTTCCCCACTGGTTTTAGTGCGAGGAGGAAGTTCATCAATCATCAGAACTCTCACCCGATTCTGACACTATTTTTCCGTCTGACTGGCTTTAAACTCTGTGCATAGCTGCTCCCAATCTACTACTTGATGTCTATACAGATTCTTAGTCATCCGGGTCATGGTTGTCCCAAAAGTGCTTTTTCAAGAGAGCCCTGGTGGCGCAGCAGACTAAAGCACTGTGATTAACATTCAGCAGCCTGCAATTACTGCAAGTTCGAATCCCACCAGGCTCGAGGTTGACTCAGCCTCCCATCCTTTCTAAGGTAGGTAAAATGAGGACCCGGATTGTGGGGGCAATAAGCTGACTTTGTATAAAAATATACAAAAGTATGAAGGCTATTGCTTAACGCCTTGTAAGCCGTCGTGAGTCTCCGGAGAAGGGCGGCATATAAATCAAATTTTAAAAAAAACAACAACCTTGGTTTTTACTTTTTGAAGATGTTTCGCTTCTCATCCGTTCAGAGCTGAAGAAGCTTCTTGGACGGGAAGCGAAACATTTTCCAAAGAAACATGGGTTATGGTTAGGTTTATGGGTTATGTCTAGTTTAATGAAAAGGAGGACTAGGGGTGACATGATAGCAGCGTTCCAGTATCAAAGGGGCTGCCCCAAAGAAGAGGGAGTCAAGCTATTCTCCAAAGCGGCAGAAGGCAGGACACGAAGCAACTTGATTAGTGGAAACTAATCAAGGAGAGAAGCAACCTGGAATTAAGGAGAAATTTCCTGACAGTGAGAAGAATTAATCAGTGGAACAACTTGCCTCCAGAAGTTGTAAATGCTCCAACACTGGAAGTTTTTAAGAAGATGTTGGACAACCATTTGTCTGAAGTTCTGTAGGGTTTCCTGCCTGAGCAGGGGGTTGGACTAGAAGACCTCCAAGGTCCCTTCCAACTCTGTTATTCTGTTATTCTGTTAGTACTAGGTTGGAATAGTTGAAAAGGAAGAATCAGATTTCAGGGCAGGAGAGAGCTCAGGAAGGTTCCCCAACAGGTATCATTACCCCACTCCAAATTTCTTTGGATTATTTTCCTTGCAGACAGCATTGTCCATATACATGACGGATCGTGTCTCTTAGAGTCCTGGAACCAAGATATCCTTTGCTGATATTCCTCTCCGGGAAGTGCTATGACTGTAAGACCTGTATATCTTGGAACCGATAATGTAAACATTTCAATTAAAATCAGTCAAGTTCTGACATTTGGAAATGGGCCAGAATTCAATTCTGGCTTGGAGCAAAGTCTCCTGCCCCCCCCCCCCCCCAAACAACTTCCCAAATTTGATGCTAAAAGAAAAAGGGGTAGGAAATGCTTTATTCCAAGGGGTCTCTAACCTTGGAAACTTTAAGCCTGGTGGACTTCAACTCCCAGAATTCTTGGAGGTGAAGTCCAGCAGCGAAGCTGGCTGGGGAATTCTGGGAGTTGAAGTCCGCCAGGCTTAAAGTTGCCAAGGTCGGAGACCCCTGCTTTCTTCCAATATTTCTATTTTTTTTTTTTTTTTTGAGTTCTGCAAGAAGGGGCATCTTACTAATCTCAGGACCCTGTTGCTGTGCATTACTGTCAGCCACGATGCCTTCCTGTTCAGCGGAGCCTTGAGAGAGAAATCCCGGTCTCAAGAGGTTTGCAATCCTGAAATAGACCAAGGAGAGAGAAAGTCACCTTTAGAAAGGAATAAAACACGAGCGACACCCTGAGGCTTTATTTCCGGCGCGATTGTATAACAGGAGGAGATTTGGGGGCCTGTATTTTAATCGCAGGACTGTTAGAAAAATGTTGGGGTTTTCCCCCCACTCATTCAAAATAGAGATCGCTGTTTTTTCCCCCTTTGATTTTTCCTCATTTTGCAATGCAAAATATGGTCGCATTTTAGGTTTTTGCTGTTGGCTTCTGATGCTAGGATCTTGTGCACTGAGTGCATTCTAGGGAATGTTCTCCTTTTATGGAATTCTGCTTCTACTACTTGCCCTCTGTGTGTGTGTGTGTGCTTTCATGCACATACCCATACATTTCCGTATGAGTTGTTAAAATAAACTCACAGGAACTGAAGCCTTTTCCTTTCCATGAACCGTGCACACTTGAGTTTTTATGCTCGGCAAAGGCCTGCTACTCAGACAGGATGCAGCAAAAAAAATGGAAGCTGTACTGAAACACCTTTTTCCTTCCTTCCTTTGCTTAGAAAACCATTAGCAAGAGAGAGAGGATGTTTGGAAACCAAAGATACTTCATTCCTGAGCAATCAGGCTAATGGCTTCGTTTTAGTGGTGTTCCCCTAATGAGCTGTTCGATGCTGGCGTTCCAAAAACATCATAGCCTCCGTTGCAAATTTCCCTCCAGAGTATGAGTAGCTGCTTGGATTGCAGAAGGATTCAATTAATTAATCAGAATATGTACTCCAAGAGCGTATGCACCAAGACAAATTCCTTGTGTGTCCAATCACACTTGGCCAATAAAGAATTCTGTTCTGTTCTACTCTACTCTACTCTACTCTACTCTACTCTTCATTCCAATATTCTGTTCTGTTCTCTTCTGTTCTGTTCTACTCTACTCTTCATTCCAATGTTCTGTTCTGTTCTACTCTACTCTACTCTACTCTTCATTCCAATATTCTGTTCTGTTCTCTTCTGTTCTGTTCTACTCTACTCTTCATTCCAATGTTCTGTTCTGTTCTGTTCTACTCTACTCTACTCTACTCTTCATTCCAGTGTTCTGTTCTGTTCTGTTCTGTTCTGTTCTGTTCTAATCTATTCTATTCTATTCGAGGTGGAAGGGACCTTCGAAGTCGTCTAGTCCAAACCCCCAATAAGGAGATCCTATGCTATTTCAGACAAGTGACTGTCCACTCTCTTCTTAAAAACTTCCAGTGATGAAGCAGCCACAACTTATGACAGAAATGTTCCACTGGATAATTGTCCTCACTGTGAGGAAGTTTCTCCTTAATTCCAAGTTGCTTCTCTCCTTGATTAGTTTCCATCCGTCGTTTCATGTTTTGCTCTCTGGTGCTTTGGAAAATAATTTGACCCCGCTCTTCTTTGTGGCATCCCCTTAAATACTGAAATACTGCTATCATGTCCCCACTAGTCCTTCTTTTCTCTAGAATGGACAACTCAAATTTCTGCAACTGTTCTTCACATGTTTTAGTCTCCAGGCCTTTAATTATCTTAGTTTCTCTTCTTTGCACTTTTTCCAAAGTCTCAACATCTTTTTTGTAACGTGGGGACCAAAACTGGATGCTGTATTCCAGGTGTGGCCTTACAAAGCAGTACTAATCCTTCACGTGGTTCTGAATCTAAGCCTCTGTTTATACAAATTCATAGGAGGAAGCTGAGTGTTGGTGTGGAGGAGGTGTCTTAACCTGATACTACTTGTTAAGCAATACTTCCTTGTGATCTTGTGAGGCTTGAGGGCTTGTTATTTTCTCTGCCTGCTGGTCTTTCTATTTAGCAACCCAGCACCTTAATACTTTAGCAGATGTTTATCTGGAGCAACGAAGATGATGAAGGGTCTGGAGGCTAAAACATATGAAGAACGGTTGCAGGAACTGAGTATGTCTGAATAATGAAGGAGTAAGAAGGAGTAAGGGTGACAAGATAGCAGTCTTCCAATATCTCAAGGGTTGCCCCAAAGAAGAGGGAGTCAAGCTATTCACCAAAGCACCTGAAGGATGGACAAGAAACAGTGGATGGAAACTAATCAAGGAGAGAAGCAACTTAGAACTAAGGAGAATTTTCCTGACAGTGAGAAGAATTAACCAGTGGGACAACTTGCCTCCAGAAGTTGTAAATGCTCCAACACTGGACGTTTTTAAGAGATTGGACAGCCATTTGTCTGAAATGAGCAGGGGGTTGGACTAGAAATCCTCCAAGGCCCCTTCCAACTCTGTTATTTTCCTCCCAGACTAGGACATCTCAATGGCTTTCTATCAATAGGTGGACATGGGTCATCTGGAGAGGTCCAGATGGTGCTGTGATGACTAGATGTTAAGGGAAAGCATCCAGAATTAGTGGATTTTGCCTTGTTACATGTGTACTGTGTAGTTGTATCGTCAATTCCCAGCACCAATATCTCCTTATATTGCTTTAGAAATGAAAAGCTCTCATTGCCTTCTGGAGGACGACAGCAGGAGTTTCCGGTTGAGCTTATTTCATACGGCGTTACGGAATACAGCCTTAGTGCGTACAAATTCCCAAAAACAGCATATAAAACGTGCAACAAAATATAAAACACTAGAACAGCGAATTATTGTAAAGACACACAATACGACTCTTCAGAAAGACAGCTATTTGAAGTTTCAACTGCCAAAACATCTTAGGGAAATATTTACGCGAGCGAGATTTGAACAGCTCGACACAATGGTCAGACATGGGAGATTCCATTCTATATCTTACAATGGACATCTCTGCGTTTGCGGAGCGCCAGAGGTAGAAGAGCTGGCTCACATCCTATCCTGCTTGGGTAGAGGGTGGGACTGACTATAGATGACCTACAAGGTCCCTTCCAACTCTTAATCTGTTAATCTGATTGTTGCCTGTATAAGAGGGTGAGAGACAGGTACCTCGGTCTCTATACCAAACGAAGGACCCGTTGGGATCCCCATATCAAAACAACTTACCTTATGCGCGGCCAGAATCTGAAAATAACATTTAACCCAGCACAGGTACTTAAGCAAAATGGTTCAGTTGAGATCGGCGTATGCAGGATTGATTGGGGTAGATTGCAGGGCTGACACCAAAATATAATTTCATCGTATTTTATTTATATATTATGTTATTGTGTTTTATTCCAATTTCATTTTAAAGTGTGTTTTATTCCAATTCCATTTTAAATTGTTTTTATCAGATTTTAGTAATAATTTGTGTCTGGAAGGCTGCACTTCGATATGGCCCAAGGGCTAATCAATAAAGTTAACTAACTAACTAACACAGGACGAGCGATAAATAAAATTACAAATAGAGTTAAACGGAATGCAATATAGACTTAACCTCCTCACGGTGCATCCTGGGCAAATATGCCTTTGTCGCGGCTAAATAATCTACGCATTCCGACTGCTGAACTTCACAAGGATTTCCCAGCTAGAAGAAGCAGCCTGAATACTGAAAAAAAGCATGAGCTATGCCAAGTAGAGCACCAGGTTGGGTTGAAATCCTGGGTTTCAAATCTTGGCTCAACCGTCGCTGTCTTTTGTCTGGGTTTTTTGCCGCTGCATGATTGATGACTAACAGCCCAGGAACGGCAATCGAAGGGAAGTCACTCCAGGATTTTTAAGCCCGAAATAAATGGGAGGGAAGGGGACCATCCTTGGAGCAAGGCCATCGATAAACATTTGGTAACACCATACGATTGCAGGGTTAGAGCAAGGTGACACTTGTGATGTGGCTGCTTTTTGTGTGCCTTTCCAGAATGAACATTCCAGCGTGTCCATATTTAGGTAACTCTTGTCAAAGGTCTCCATCACCCTGGCTTCTCTTGGGTTGATGCAAACTTCTCTCTGATAAGATAAAGACACTCCATTCTCTCTGGTTCTCCCCATTTGCCCGAGAACAACCCGGTTGTTGTTGGTTTTTTTGTTTTTTGTTTTTATTTGATTTATATGCCGCCCTTCTCCGGAGACACAGGGCGGCTTACAATGCGCTAAGCCAGGGGTTCCCAAACTTGGCAGCTTTAAGACTTGTGGACTTCGACTCCCAGAATTCTCCAGCCAGCTGGCTGGAGAATTCTGGGAGTC